>JARVGW010000247.1:1359015-1376063 GCA_031762495.1 Anablepsoides rubrolineatus
ACCCCTACCTTCATCCCCTCTACCTTCGACCCCTACCTTCATCCCCTCTACCTTCGACCCCTACCTTCATCCCCTCTGCCTTCGACCCCTACCTTCATCCCCTCTACCTTCGACCCCTACCTTCAATAAAATATTTAAACTTATACCATGGTGTGGTCCTTGCTAGTGAAAGTTTTAAAATCAGAAAACATGTCAAAGTGATCAGAAGTCAGCAAAACTTTATTTCCAAATACCCACAAGCTGTGGCTTTAGCAGTATGAAATCCCACAGCATGCGCTCCCGCTGCCCCACTGGTTCAGCTGCACCTCATAGAACCGCTCCTACTGTCCTTAACTCTTCAATGCACCGTCAGCGCCTGGAGATGCATTCAGTGTGGTGTGTAGATCTGAGGTGATGATGAGGGAATTTTTTATTTATTTTAGATTAAATAAGACACCTCCGTGATGTAGAACTACTTCGTGCGTAAAGCTGAAAATGTCTCTGTGTGAGTGTGATGCCACAGAGCAGTCTTGTGAAGCCTTGTTGATTTGTTTTCTCCACCTCACCTGGATATTTACCTCTTAAGTCTGGAAGACTTAAAAGGTCAGGGGTGTTAATGGCAATCTGTCAAAATGACCAACGGCTTTCAGATTTTTCCATCATTGTGTAAAAACAAATAGTTAAATATGGAAAATATTCCATTAATGTGATCTCTGCTCCTCGGGAACTTCATACAATGCTATATAAGTTCAGGCCATTCACCATTTGTTATATTTTTGTTACATTTGAACTTTTTTTGTAATTTTGGGACTAGTAACATTATTCTTTAACAACTGTGTGCAGTAGAAGGGTAATGGTTTTATATTTCTGCAGTTAATACAAAACACTTTTTCTTCCTAAACATCTCCTGTGTTTTATCATAATCAACTAACCAAAAGAAAAAAATACAAAATTATTTATTAAATGTGACAAGTAGTCATATCAACATTAGTGTCTGTGATACAAAATTCCCTGTGTTGCTCATTCCTACCAAAAACAGCTGCATCTTTGTCTTTTCTTATCATAAGACAATTTTAGTTTTAAAAGGTGGCAGGAGATGCATTTTTTAAAGGAATCTTAGACATTTAATCCTCACTATGTTTAAAGGTTTTACAGTTAACACATAGAAACATGCTAACCATTATATCCAACACTTTTCACTTGTTGGTCCTAAATATTAAAAGAACTGCCAGTGTAATGTAATCCAGGATTTGGTAGAAACACACAGGATCAGGCTTTAGGATTGATTTGAACCACTGCTGAGTGAGGACAGCACAGATTCAGGAAATCTTCTCACTAATGCCTCAGATCTGTGTTGAATCTTTCTTATTATGTGGCATTACTGGAAATACCTTTTACTGACATGTGAGTCCATCACTGAGCTGCAGCCCACACACTCCTGCTTGGATTTAATTCATCGTTGCCACTCTTTTTTCTTCCCAGCTTACCTTGTTTTCCACCCACGTCTCCTATATTTTTGTCTGTGCGTGCCTTAATGTCAGAACAGCAGCCATCTTGCATTGCATCACCGTGCTAAATCTTATAAATCACAGTTACTGTCCGTGTCCGCAGGGCATGAAGTCAAACTTCCTTTCTGTTTAGCTTTGACATTTCAATCAGCTGAAATCTTTTATCTTTGAAATAATTGCAGCTGGACTGTGTTTTAATAGCTGAACATGTGTAGCAGTTAGTGAAGACCTGAGAAAACGGACTAATTCATTTTATTGATCTGCGTGTTCAGACAGTGATGATGTCCCTCAGGTTTTCTCATTACCAATGTGCTACTAATGTTTTCTGTACCTAACGGCTGTTGCCGCTCCACATAATAATGTTTCTGTTGTTTTTATCACTTGTTTATGTTTCCCAAGTTATTACAGCTAATGTGGTACTAAGCTTTGGTCATCACTAGCTCTTAAAGTTATCATCTCGGCTCCTGTCAGCTTCTCAGGATAATCTCAAACTGTTTGAACAAAATTAAAGACGTAGTATACACCTTGAAGGAATAAACTGCTCGTACTAGATACTTGAACTTGATTTGTAAACTGAGATTTAGAAAAGAAATGACAGAGGTATACCAGCCTCTGTGAAAAATATTACACCCAGTTTTCCCTGAGAGCTCCATTAGTATGTGTTGAAGAAGACTAAGTTATTACCAACCCAAATTTTACCTCTAAAATTGACTGAGTTATAGCTACTTATGTTAGCTGAGATTGATTAGCTGTGTTGGCCATCTTGAAGTGTGTTTACTCTGAAAGATTATCAGTGCTTATGTTGATCTCATGATAAGTTTCTCAGAGTTACATAAAAGCTATTTTGCCAACAGTCAGACAAACAAACACATATACAAGTGTTAAAAAATGTTACAGGAGACACTTTTTTTTTTCATTTGTTTGAATGCTGACTTAATATTTACATAAAAAGGTTTTTCTCATGATGTGAGCATATTTATGTAACCTGTGTTTTATATTTAGTAATAATATAGCTGATGTAGATTTGGTGTTGTGGGGAGAACAGCAGAATATTTCTGGGCCAGAGTGTTTTTGTTTTCATGGCTTTGAAGGATGGTGTTTCAGAGTTACAGTTTAATGGATTTCTGACAATAACCCAGCTCCAGGAAGACAGGCAAGCCTCACATTCAGGCCTATATGATTATTATGATTTGAATAATACACAGATTATTGCAGTACTCTCAACAAAAGACAGCACTGATAGTTCAGCAGAGCATTTCCTGATGTTGTTGGAAGTCATTATGTTAAAAGAAGTGTAATCAGTAGAAAAGTGTAACGCTGGAACACGAGACAAGCTGGACGAGCTCCGAGTGTTTTTGTTGATTTTTAGGCCACCATGTTAATGAAAATCCAATATACCAGCAGCACAAAGCCCGCTGCTTATCTGTCAGCATGAATTTGTTTTTCTTTGTAGAAATGAAGCATAAAAGCGAGGGATTTTTCCTAAATACATTCAGCAGACAGGCTCCCTAAGCTGCTGGTGATGATTACATTACCATTCATGTGAGTGTTGAGACCCCAAAGAATGTTAATAAAGCAAATTACAATATAGTACCTTTGCTTTGCTTGCAACCTTTCCACCACATTAACTTTGACTGTTAATTGTTGCAGCAGAAACAGTAAAACAGAGTAAGCAATTTTTACTCAAATGAATGTACATTTATTCTCTGAGTCCAACCAGCAAAATGTGTTTTTATAAGTTGTTTAAGCCTCAACACTCAATGTAAGACTTCAAGTAAATCATTCTTACAAACCTGCTGCTCAGCAATATCCATTAACTCCCAGTAAAAAAAGAAAAAGGTCCATTTAAGTTTTCATAAAGCTTGTTTTTGACAACACCATTGATTCTGTTATGGCCCTTGGTTTGGGTTAAAATGATCTGCTGCTACATATAAGCACAGATGTGTGATCTCTGCACTCTGAGGGTATTTAGGAGGAAAACATATGTAGCAGTAAGGCACACAAATTCACCCTGGACAGGTTGCAAGTCCATCACAGCAGTTCAGACATGTAAAGTGAAACTTTCTGTGACTTAATTAAACTTTCACTGATGTTTTCACCGTGGAGTCTGTCTGAGGTGCAAAGCTCCAAAAACAGTTGGATTTCCATTTTGTTTTAACAGAAAATCAATTATTATTAGAAAAATGTTCATGAATTTCAAAATCTGGTTTTGCCTTGTGATATATTTTTTCTTTTTTCATTTTTTTTCCAATTTTCACTTTCTAATCCAATCATTGGCTAACCCACATCTGCATCCCATCCATATTAAGCCACATTACAGCTGCTTTCAGCAGAGTTTCCACCATCATGTTCTTCTTGGTAGCTCAGAGGGTTTTTCACAGGATTACTGACCCAGAAGATAAAAGAATGACCAATTAGAAAGAAATGCAGTTTTTGTTCCGTATTTTGGTTTCACTAATATAGACTTCCACCAGTACTCTCTTTGCCTCTGTAGTTTCAGCCACACTCCAGTGCTCTCGCCTCTTTCCCAACCTTCAACTAGCTGCTCTGACAGCTAAAAGAATAACTGGCAATTTAATAACCTTACTGTC
This sequence comes from Anablepsoides rubrolineatus, assembly GCA_031762495.1. NCBI lineage: Eukaryota > Metazoa > Chordata > Actinopteri > Cyprinodontiformes > Rivulidae > Anablepsoides > Anablepsoides rubrolineatus. The sequence goes on from JARVGW010000247.1 coordinate 1,363,094, forward strand.
ACAGAAAGTTGACTGTTGGATGCATACCTTCCTCTTTAATATGAATATTATTCATGGTAACATGAAGGTGGTTTTGTAAAAGGTTGAGAAGTTTTTTTAAGTGTATCATTAAAGATCTTTTATTAATAACAGGACAGGTGATGGTCTACGTTAAGTCCTGGGACTCTGCAGAGGAGATGGATGCAGATCATCAGTCCTAATCAGCAGTGTCAGAGGATAACAGGCAGGTAGTTTGACAGTCAGCTGGATATACGGTTACAGTTAAAACATTATTACATATAATGAATAAAGTGTGTTTGTTAGGAACTACAAAGCCCCTCTTCTTGATGATAATTGATTGTGTTTTAAAATATCAGTTAGTCATTTCAGGGTCTTGACAAGGTCTTAATGGGTCAGCAGGGGTATTTTAGGTAAACAGTGGGATCGTTCTACAAACAATAAGACTAAATTCACACTGCAGGTCTCATTGCCTAATTCTTATTTTTTTAAAAATCTGATTTTTTGGCGTGAACGCTCACATTACATATTAAATGTGACCTCTATCAGACTCCAGAGTTGGCACTGATGTGACACGCATGAGCAGAAAAAGACTATTTGCATGGATGCTACTTTACATGTCAAGTCTGAAGTTATAGTTCACTCTGAGCTGATTCAATAATTATCTGACCTGCTTGTTTAGTTTGATGTACGTATATATCTGAACCTGCCTCTGACCAGGATGCTCACATGTTTAGCAGAAGATTTTTTTTAACTAACATGATTTAAACAACATTAGATTCCTACTGAAAAAACAACTTTTTATCAAACTGCAATAAGAACAGAACAAAGGAAATCAAACCTCTCTTAAGCTCTCTTACATAACAACTTACAACAATATTTTTAAAAATTATACTTTAAAATAATGACTAAAAACAGATTCAATTTTATGATAATGATTTAAAACATTTTTTTCTTTCTTTTTCTTATTTCCCCTCCAGCTTTTTGCCCACCCCCCAGCCATGCACATTATTTTGTTGCCCACCCCTGTCCACATTGTAACATTTAGCCCTCTTTGTACTAAAGGGCAACTCCCAAGTTTATGATTTAATCTACTGGTGTACACGTTTACAAACAAGAAAGACAGTTTTGGAGTAGTTTTTTATTTTATTTTAATTTAACATTGATGTAGTTTTTAGAACTGGATTTTCTGTCATAAAGGATGCTGCAGGTGTCAAAATCCAGTACTCTAGAATTACATAAACTATAAATTAAGCATAATTTTAGACACCCCTGACAACTTTGGAACTATTTTGAGAGAAAATTTGTCATGCATTTTAGGAACATTAAAACAATTTAAGCAAAATAAGGATAAGGTAACTAATTGAAAAAAACTCCACAGAGACTTTGGAGACGCTCTCATGAATGCTTTGTCAACTAGTTTCCACCAGTTGAAGCCCAAAGAAATACAAGTTAAAAGTCAGTAAAGTCTTGGTGGACTGGGATTTTGTTTGCAGAGTGGATCTTATGTTGAGCAGTGCATCTGTGACATGGGGCCTGTGCACACCAGTGTGGTTTAATCATTAGTATTTTGTAGGCCTCAAGCCTCACCACAGCCATAAATGATGGTAGCTTCAGGCTAACAAGGCGATAGCGTCTACTTACCTTTATATCGATGAACTTTGTGGAGTGCAGCGCTGTGTGACTGATGTACAGGTTGTGCTGAAGGCTACAAATGAGTGTCTTGGAAATGGAGAAAATAGTGAGAAAACCTTATGTATACAAAGAGCATAGTATCATTATGGTTGACTTCACCCAGTTATTCTAATAAATCGTGTTTGTCCTGGTTTTATAACAGGAGAGGGTCTAAGTTCCAATAGTTGAACAATCATTTATTCAGAACTTTAGTCATGCTGTGTTTGATTGTGAACCATCAATTTCAGTCCATTGTTCCAGCTGACAATCTTTCTCTTGTTTTCATGATTAAGATTTTAACACTAAAGTTTATTTCAAAATATGAAAGTGTTTTTGTTTCCATCTCAAAACTCAAACAATCTAATGCTCAAATCATTCACAGGCGGCTTGAAGTAAACAGATCATAACACAAACAGGACAAGTTTAAAACAAATATCTAATCTGCTAAATTTCTCCTTCTTTCTTCAGTCATTTTTTACCAAATCAATAGTGATGACATTTTCATGTTATGAGCCTCATTCTCATACCATGACTTATGGTGTATTCACACCAGTCCTGTTTAGTCCGCTTTAATAGAATTCTAGTTCATTTGCCTGGAAAATCTGGTTAATTTGGAGAGGTGTGAACGTTTGGCATATTTGCAATAATCAAAATATAAATCCTACAACCACTAAAACCTAATGTCACTCCATGTTTGTTTACATTTTGTGAAGAAGGAAGTTGCGTTCAGTGTCTTTAGAGGTTTTTTTGTTAATTCCTTCAGTGGGTCTTGGTGTAGCACCACCACAGGTGAGGGGGAGAACAGGTTGTTCACAGGGTTTAGTTTGTCAAAGTGCAGTGTGAATGTGAACCACACCAACTAAAAATGTAAACAAATCTTGCAATTTTGGTCCCCAATCGAACTGAGTCTACCGGACTATCAGGTGTGAATACGACCTAACTGTCTAAAACATCATCTCAGTGCCATCAAATCTGTCTAATTACAGAAAGAAAGGAAAATGTGCTCTTTGTCAATGTTTTAGGGCTTTAAACAGAAAGTGTAGAACATTTAAGTAGATTAGGTAGTTAGACTGGCTTATGTAAACTTTGTATTCTAACTTTAGCGCGAATTCAGAACTGTCATTTTTTTCTCAAAAATGCAAAACTTTAAACCAAAAGGACCATTTGAAAGATTTTCACTTGTATATCTTTGTTTTATTATTCCCAGTCATCTCAGCTGAATACAAACACTCTTGTCTCTAAATAGAACATAATCAAGCAGGTTCTGGGCTGATTCACAGAGGAATTATTTCACTAATCAGAGGGTCAAATGTCAGGAACAATCTCTGTTCAGCTTGATAAGAAATGAACCACTGGCAGCTGTCTCTTCAAGGGAGTTTATTGAAGATGATTAGCCTGTCATCAAAAATGCTCCTTCAGTTCTTAGAGAACTGCAGGGATTAGCTGTCAATCAAACAGCAGGGTATGATCCTTGAGGGGGGACACTTGGACCAAAATGACTGAGAATCATTCGAGTGTGATCTTGTCATTAACTACTGTAGGAGGTGTTACTCTAGGCCACTTTCCTGGAAGAAAAATGTACACAATCAGAACATGGATCACTCAAAAAAATACCAGTAGGTATTGTTCATGATGCCATTTTAGGATGACTTCAAGGAAAGAAAACTCTGTGAATAAAAGGGACAGTGGTCGATTTGGGGATAGTTGTTACAGGAAAAATGAGGGTTTGTTTATTAAATATACAGAACTGTCTTGACCGCTAGCCCTCTATGGTACGATGTTGCCATTTGGCAACAAACCTTTTGAGTACCTTCCACACACACACAGTGCCTCTAATTTTAAGATGTAGTGCAGAAAAAGAGAGATGGGATCCTAAGAGAACCAATAGCAGTGTTTAAATTTGTCCCATGACTTTCTAGAGGGAATTTTGAGGCAAATACCCAGGCTGTACAGGTATTGTCAGAGTGCAGTGCAAAAAGTGTGATAACTACCTGTGCCTCAAAGCTGAGAGGAACTGCTTCATCGGTTTCCACAAGCAGTAAGGCAAAGTCGACAGCAGATACTCAGATCAAATGAAAATAATTATTCAAATGAAAAATTCCAATGAAATGTTGAAAAATATATTTCAAAAATGTTTCAAACTTCAAATGAGTTGCATTGTTAACTGTTAATGCTATTGGGGACTTTTAAGACTATAATCTGAGTTGTTAAATAAAGGTTTTTACAATAATAAGCCAAATTATTTTGTTTTCAATAATTTACACTATGGTACAGTGTTGCCATATGGCAACGTCAACAAATAATAACTAAAAAAATTAAAAAAATTAAAAATGTCTCTTGATCATGTTTACTTAGTCTATTTGATGTCAAAAATACATCCCAAACATTTTTTTCTAACTGGCATCAATATGCATACTGTAAAGGGCTAGACATGAACACCAGTGCAACAACTCTTAGCTGTAGGGTCTACCACCAAGCAAGAGACATCCTGAAGATCAAGGAACTTTCCACACAAGTCAGAGACAAAGTACAGGTCAGGGTTAGGTTGTGGAAAAACCTAAAACATCCTGCAGAGTATCATGAATCCACTATTAGAACATGGAAACCATTATTGCACCACAGCAAACCTGACAAGACAAGATCAACCAAAACCCACCGGTCAGATAAGAAGGACATTCATCAGACAAACATCCTGGAGGTCAAAGATGAGTCCAAAGCAGAGAAGGAACTGTGTTTTCGATCTGGAGAAACTGCACAGAGACATGACCAAGAAAACATCATTGAAAAAACAAAATACAAAAGGTTTAACACTGTGAAAAAAGCTGTTGTGGTCAGGTGAGAATAAAATTAAAAATCTGGATCAAAGCTAACAGTTTATATTGAGAACACCACTCCTACAGTAAAGCACGGTGGTGACAGCATCATGGTAATGGGATGTTTTTCATGGAAACTACTAGTTTCCATGAAAAACTAGTAAGAGTTGAAGGAAAAGCTGGATTGAGCAAAATACATAAAATCTTGAGGTGCATAAATTAAAAGATGAAATATTTCGGCAACAAAACTAGAACTTGAAAAACAATGGGGGTGGCTGCCTACTGCAGAGATTTTTTTGCTCATAACTTACAAAAAAAAAACATTTTTGTCTTAACATGATTGATGGGAACAAACTAAAGCTAAAACATTTACTTGTCATTTTATTTTATATTTTTCAAAATCCACTTCATAAATGCAGTTTGAATTTAATATTTGAACTAAATGTTAGCCATTGTGACAGAAAATTAGCTCTTTGACAATCAGACCTTATGTAATGGACTTTTACAGACACCTCTGGAGTTCATCAGCAGCCTGCTAGACAGTTTTTCATCTCTGATAACTTGGGAAACAAAATTCTAACCACTTCTGCCTCATGAATAACTGCCAAGAAGAGTGGGCTTCAAGAGAGATGAGATTTTTTCTGGCCTTTTCAGGGGTCTCACCTTACCTCTTTCAGCTCACTAGGGAACATGAAAAGACTCGGTCTTCTCTGCCCCTTCCTCGTCTCCCTGGTTGGGCTCTAAATTCAACACACCTCTCTCCTCTCCTGCACGCCACTTATCTCTCTTTGCATCACTCCCTCTTACTCTCCCCTTCATCCTTTCAAACCATTGATTTTTCAGAGCGTCCATAAAATATTTACAAAGTGTGGGCAGACTTCTTTCTCTGGGACTTTAGAGGAGGGGGGGGGGGATCATTTTGAAAGGTGGTAGTAAAGGGAAAGAGGGAACAGGAGAAGAGGATGAGAAAGAGGCAGATAAGGACGATGGAAGTCCACCTAAAGTCACGGCTTGAATATCAACACTTCACCTTGAACCTGCCGATGATTATGAATAAATAAACACAGCTACTGTAACGATGAATATCACTTGTGATGTATTGATTGTGAGTGTAATTTGATCTTTTTTAACATATTTCTATCTCTTCTTGTTCTTCATTTTCATTGGCTCACTAGCTCCACCCAGAGCACAGAAGCACAGATTTATAAATCATTCAAAAAGCCAAGACAGTCCCACCCTGCATATTACTGAGAATGAAAAAGAAAAAAAGGATTTCAGCTGAATATTAAGTCCTTCACTTTCTTAGAAGTTCTCACTAGAGAAATATTTTGTTTGACAAAAAACTACCCAGCAGCACTTAGAAATGACTGTTCCAACACAAAAAGTTTACACAGATGGAGGATTTTGAAATCAGCCTGTGTGAGGATGCTTGTGGATGATTTTGGCTCCAACTGTGCGCAATGAAAAACAAAAGGATTTCACAAAAGACGTTTCAGAAGTCTTGGTACATTACCTTGTTTTTGTGTGGATAGATGGGTTTTTCCTACAACGTGGGGAAAATTTTCTTTAAAAAGCAGCCTTGTGACGGCCAAAGTGCATCGTGGGGACCTGGCAGTGGTCCCCACGGGTCCAAATGCAAATTTCGGGTGGGGGGTTAGTGTTAAGACCAACGTTTAGGTTAGTTTTAGGGTCAGGTAGGCACCTTTGAGGTTAATTTTAATTTAAATGGTCAGGGATATAAAGTCAAAATCATAAATGGAAGTCAGGTCCACACGGGGTTCAAGAACAAACATGTAAGTGTGTGTGTGTGTGTGTGTGTGCGTGAACTTTTTGGGGAAAAAGCAACACCCACCTTATCAGAGCCAGTTCTTATGGGGACCAACCCGCAGTGGAACCCTTATTTTGGGGTGATGGGTTAGAGTTAGGCAGGTACTGGGGGTGGATCAGTCCTGCCTGTGTTGTATAGAAACACACTGCTGCTCCCATGGCTTCATGGTGTTTAAGGGGTGGATGGGTGGTCACAGCTTTTTGTTGTGGTTTGAAACTGATGAAATTTAGCTTTTGTGCTAAGTCCGGTGCATTTATATTCACAGAATATTGATTAATGTGCATTGTCCTTTTAAATAAATAAATAAATGAAATAATTTCCTTGAAAGTCAGAATTCAGATCAGGGACTGGTGTCACATTCAACGTAACCATGTTTCAGGTGCACCTTGGAAAACCAGAATGATTTGCTAACTGTTGTTCTCAGTAACCTGACCTATGATTACCTGTACATGCCCATAGATTCAAGCAACAGTCCTTCTAGCTAATCTATCTAATATACAGCAGTTTGTTTACTGAAATAATCAAACACAAAGACAGAAGCAAGAAGTTTATCAAAGCAATTCTCAACACTTATTGATATTGAAGCCGTGTTTGGTCTTGCGTTTCTAACTGTCCAAGTTAGAATCCTCATTTTTAAGTGGATTTTTTCCATTTCAGTTTTCCATTTTCATTGAAAATTCTGACTTAAAGTCTGACTATGTGTAAATGGAACCATTGTTTGGCCTCAGGTCAGCACTGGTAGTGATTCAGAGGACCCTGACGTCACAGTGCTACAGTATGTCAGTGACAACCAGTGTCCTCATGTCTTACCCTTTGTAACACAACACCCTGTTAGTCTGTCAGTATAAAAACAAACACAAAAACCAGCACATCTTAGAGTCTGTTTCATTTGGAGGTCCTCCTGTGGTCAGCCGGGCCTCAGGCCGAGCTAACAAAATGTGCCTCGCTGCACTTTGTTCTCATATTCAGCTCTTCTGACATGTTTGAATAAAGTCAATGAACTTGTAATCATTAGTATTTTTTTTCTCCAGGTGGGTGGGACGATGTATAACACTGGCCGCCATGTTTCTCTTCGACTGGACAAGGAGCATCTAGTTAACATCTCTGGGGGTCCGATGACATACAGTCATCGTCTGGAGGAGATCCGGCTACACTTTGGCAGTGAGGATGGCCAGGGCTCTGAACACCTGCTGAATGGACAGGCCTTCTCCGGAGAGGTGTGTCTCAGTCTCTTTTACATTCAAACTGGTAATTAATGCCCTCTAGATCTAATAAAATATATTACATTTTAATAGAATCTTTGAGGAGAAAATGCTGATAAGTTCTGAGTTTTGTGTCACATGACAGGAAATGTGACCTAAAATATAAAAATGTGTTTGCTGTAACATCAAATGTTAGAAATCATGCAGCTTTCACTCACCAGAAATCGTGTCATCAAAACGTGTCTCTATGACATGGAAGTGTCCCAGTTTGGGGTTGGGTGCAACATTACCAGTGTGCTGCATGATGGGGAGGGGGTTTCTATGGTTACTATCATGCCTCACAGCAAGAAGATAGGAGGTTCAAATCTTTGCCGTGTCTTTTCTGTGTACTGTTCGCTTCTCCAGGGTCTGCAGCTTCCAAAGACCTTCAAGTTGAGTTACCTGGAAATACTAAATGGACTTCAGGAGGAGTGTCTGTGCACACTTGTTTGTAAGAAAGAGAGCAAAACAAGAACACATTTAGGGGAATAAAACAAATAAAATACAGTTTCAGCTCTAGAAGCTGGTGTATGTCAGTGTTTTATACTGTTTCATATCTGAAGAGTTAAAAACAAACAGGATGTTTTGTTCTTGACTGGTTTTAAGTCTCCATTGTCTGGTCTCCTTGTTGGAGGTCCTGTAATGCTGGATTTATGCAAAAAAAAAAAACATCATCTCCATAAAACCGGTTCGGAACAATGTGCACATTTTTTGCTGAATCATTAATAAATATACCAGCAGAGAGCTGCGGTCCTAAAATAAAACCTTGTTAAACTCTCATTCTGCAGATTTAAAAGGTTGATTTGATCTCATTAAATCAGACTCACTGTTATCTATTTTTATTTAAGAACTGAAACAGATAAAAGAGAAATTTTACACACTATTTCTTCAGCTGGTTCCAGAGTGGCAAGCTTAGTTTACTGATTTAAGTTGCATACATGTAAACACATATCTATTATTTACTACAGTCTGGATTGGATTACCAAACAAACAAAAAAAGAACCAGGAAAAGGCTTAAAACACTTTCTTCTTTCTACACTTTCCCTTGCTGCATTGAACAGAAATGAATTATCAAGGCAACAGATTTGTAACCTGAAAGGCAAAGAGAAAACCAGTTAAATGCTGATGGCAGCTTCACAGTGTTACAGTCTGTTCCTTCTATGACAGTCGTGGCTGTAAAATGATTGTAATAAAACAGGAAGGAGACTTTTACATGGAGGAGATTTTAAAGAAAGGTTTGAAAATATGCAGCATCAACAATCATTTTTACCTGGGTTAGTGATGCTGTGTGCAAATCTTTTATCAAACATAATGTTCACCCACACAGACTATATCAGACAGGAATAAGACCTAGAATTACACAAAGGAATACAGCTCAGAGTTTTAACCTACAATCATTTTATCTTAAGAAATAGGGGAGTTTTTTGGTCAAACCATGAACAAAAAAAGAGAAAAAATTATTATGGGTTGTCATAAACTCTCACACATGTTGTTACCAACACTCAGTGACCACAAAAGATTTTAAATTCATTGAGTTTTAACCTGATCACTCTGCTGCCACCACAACCCGACTCAGAACAAACATGGATGGATGGATGGATGGATGGATGGATGGATTTTTTGTAAGCTAATCAACTTTAACAGACTATCTGAGAATCTGACATAATTTTGTCAGTTTTAAGTTTTCAAACGTCAGCTGGCTGTGGGGGCCATGTTGAACTTGGCTGATTTTAGATGCAGATGATTCCTTTTGTTTCATTAAATCTGTCCCCTGGTTCATGAGATATTTTGCTGCTGCAGACATGTTAACACACAGACATGTCTAAAAGCAGAACTGTTCCTTTAGCTCTGCCAGCAGGCAAATTAGACAGGTGTGAAATAAAACATGAAGGTAGTGGAAGTGGGGGTGGAGGGAGCAGAGTGTTTTTAGGCTCTTTCCACCCTCCCAAGGACACTGTAAATACATGTTTTGCTACAATTTAAATATCAGGTTTCTCCCTCTGAGGGAGGATAAATGATTATCATTAATTATAATAAATTTGCTTGTCAGGACTGCAATTATTTTGTTGCCACACAAATTGTTTATTTCTCTAACCACAGCGGTGGAATGGCGGAATGAGTCATGAGTCTGTTGAACAATCAAAGCCAAAGAAACTAATTGTTTCTCTCATCAAAATTTTCCTTTTTTTTTTGCTGGGAGTTTAGAAGTGCACCTTTGGGCTGTTAGGAAATGAATGTGTGGAGTTTAAAGCTTACCAGTAATCTTCAAGACAACTTTATTTCTGCCTGAAGCAGCGATGCAAATTGCTGCCATGATGTGTAAGTTCATTTAGAATGTCAGCTGGCTCCCTGCAGTCAGTGACAGGCAGAATGAGCTGAGCTAATAACCCACTCCTATATTAGGAAGGCTACAAAGGTTCACAGCATGACAGTTCAACAAAACATTTACCCAGGTGCCTCTATGATTCTGCTTTCACGTGTTTTTATTCACTTTTAATATGTCAAACGTTTTCACTCTTTGACAGTTTGTACTGAAATTATGGAGCCGTGCTGTTGTGCAGAATGTGCTCGTTTCAAGCATGACTTAAAGACCCGCACACACACGCACACACACACACACACACACACCCACACACACACCTACACACACACACACACATACAAATTGGTTAGATGTTATCATAATCACATTCATAATAATTTAAATGTACGTCATCTACAAAGAGTTAAATAAAAATTGCTGCCACAGCTAATCAAAATTATCAAATCCAAAAAAATCTTCTAACTCCATCAGTTTTACTGATACTGAGCTAAAATCTGGAGTGGTAGTAGCTGAGAGTCATCCGTAAGATGTACTTGGATAACGACTCATCCTAAAAGATCTGTGAATAAAACTTTGGTAAAAACTATTGGCGTCAACTGTGAGAAAATATCTCATGGATCACTGGACAAACCAAAAAGAAATGAAATGTGCAACAACTGACTAATATTCGGAGTTGGCTGCCACATTCAACTCATATCAGGGCTGTGTCTCAGTACAGGTGCTGGAGCCCACGCAGGGTGCATTTGTCTGCTGCTTACGTCACTGCCTCATGCTGTAGGCTATCCCAAATTGTGAGCTCCTACTCATGCAGCTGACAAAACCCAAAAAACATAGGCTGCATCTGAGAATACTACACATCCGATGATGGACATATACCACACTGCTATTCCTGAATCCAAGATTCCACTATCCAACGGACCCTCCTCTCTAGGACCCTGAATAGACTTTACCAGGGAGGCTTAGAAGTGGGATTCCCTTATATTTGGAACATACTCTGCGATCCCACATTTTAAATATAGGGACCACCACCCCTGTCTGCCAATCCAGGAGAACTGCCATAGATATTGTAGAGTCTTGTAGAAAATTGCGTACGCCACTTTTCACGCAAAGGTTGTGATTTATAAAACTCAAACTTGACGTGAAAATGTGCGGTGCCTCACGCCAGCTCTGACCCATGCGTACGCTCATTTTGTAGATGGGAAGCTGCGACACAGATGGTGAAGTGAGGAATTATAGCCACACTGTGTAATGATCACTGTCAGATATTTAATTTACCTTCAGACATATTTTTATGCTTCTGCTGCTGAGCCATAAGGATCTTTGAAATAAAAAAACTTAAATCTTAAATAAAAGCTCACACATCTCCATCCATCTCCTTCCTTCTCAGACAACCCTGACCCACAGACCTCCCTGACAAGAAACATTTCAACAGCACAACAGCAAAAGTCTCAGTTATAGTCACGCTTTGGGTGCACGCACCCTCGCCAGTGTGGATGATATAAAAGGTTCACTTTTTAAAGTCCATATTTCTCACATGCGTGGGGCTGTGGAGATGTTAGGGGGTGAGGAGACAATCAGCCACAGATTATAGAGCAGGCAGGAGGAGCAGGACGGGGGAGAAGAGTGGTGAACTTATTTCTAACTTTATCTGACTTATTTAATTATTTTATTGTTTTTATTGTCCTGCAGGCTCTGAGAGAAAATAAACTTGAAGCTGTTTTTAAATCTGTGGGAAAATCTGTGTCAATTACAGACAATTTGTTCACGTGAGCAGCTGTCATCCTTTTTTGACATTGATCAACTGACTGATTTGAATACACCTTAACATTCATGAGGTACTTTGCATCAGTGTTGTATAAAGTAGCACAAAGTGATACTTGAGTAAAAGTATATGTATCTTACCAAAAAATTACTTTGATAAAAGTTAAAGTCTGTTTTAGGAATATTACTTGAGTAAAAGTCTTAAAGTATCTGATATTTTTTGTATTAAGTAAAGTAAAGTAATAAAAGTAAAAGTATTGATTTAAACTATTAAACATATTATATTATATTATCTTATATTATATTCATCTTTGTACTAGGCTAGATATGTCAGCTATGTCCATTCAATCACACTCAAATTTACTCTATCTAGGAGGCACAATTTATATGGATAGTATTTATTTGTGTAGAAATAGAACCTGAGGCAGGACCTTGTGCGCAATCTCTGAGGTGCAGCTGTGATTTATAAAGGAAAGGTGCACAGAAACATGTGTAGCCTACGCACAGTTTTATAAATCTGAATTTGTTTCTGCCGTACACCATTTTTGTCTTTTGGCCGTACGGTCTCTTTTAGTAAGGTTTCCACCTAATTCTTTAAAAATGAGGCCCCTGATCTTTATTTTTAAGCTTTTACTCAACACTACAACACCTTCTAAACTAATGTTAAAATTGATGATCAAATGAGAAAATGTGTTTTAGCGGAATATTTGAAGTAATTTTTTTTTCTTTTTTGCTGAATTTTTTGCTGAATTTTCCTTAAAGACACAACTGTTTCACATCTTCCTCCTCCTACACCCTCTGTCTCAACTGCCCACCTTCAAGGACTTCAAGTCCCAAAAAAAGATTTCCAAATCAAAAAAGTGTAAAAGAATTTTTGCTCGCCACATTTCTCTCTCTCTCTCTCTCTCTCTCTCTCTCTCTCTCGCTCCCATTTCCAGATGGAGGTCTGTGAACATGTCCTTGAAGCATGAACAAAGAGAGCAATATTAAAACTTTTTAAAGCTGAACATCCTTCTAAAACAGCAGCCCCCAGGAGAAATTGTGTGTGTGGGTGGGCACGTTTTTGCTACATGGTGGGGACAATTTTCATGAAAAAGGCCACGTGGTGACTAAATGTTTATCGTGGGGAGCGCTTCCCAGTCCCCACGGGGGTTAAGTTTAGGACCAAGGTGAGAATGGAGTTTAGTTTTAGGGATAGTTTTAGGGTAAATGGTCAGGGTTAGGCTATAAAATTACCAGAAAATGAATGGAAGTCCAGCCATGGTCCCCATGAGGATATAAAACCAAACCTCTGTGTGTGTGTGTGGGGGGGGGGGGGGGGGGGGTATGATGT
>JARVGW010000247.1:1381355-1391456 GCA_031762495.1 Anablepsoides rubrolineatus
CATCTACTCTCTATCCTCGTCCAGAGGCCAGGTGGTCCAGGGTCAAGCTGTAGCAGGTTTCTAAATTCCCTACATTAGGTGTTTAACAAGGTTTTAATGTATAGAAATTTTTTTCAAATAAAAAAAATCCCCTTTTAACTGAGTCTGGCTTGTCTAATGGAGTATAATCCTTTGTGTGGGTTGGTAAGTAAAATTATTTATATAGCACTTTTCTTAAAAATGGGATTCACAAAGTGTTCAATACATGAAATGCAACAGTAAAAATCAAAGGACTGTCCAATATTTCCATCCCAAAAATGAGTCAGAAAAAATACTAAGCCATGTATGATCAAAGTAAAAAATAAACCCAAAAGCATAATTACAATAAAGTCAGAAGGTAGGCCTAGCCACCCCGCAGGTACTGGGTCCAGCAACAACAACTAGCCGAAGGTTTGTTTAAAGTAGGTTTTTAGTCCCTTCTTGAATAAGTCAACGTCATTGATGTAACTCAGGGGGAAGTGCATTCTTGAGGCTAGGAGCTGTAAAAGGGAAGGCCTGGTCAACCACATGTTCAAGGAACAGCCAGTAGATTTTGATCGTGGAGAGCATGTCTCTGACCTAGGCAGGGGCCTGGGGTCAGATTTATAAAGGATTGCGTGAAAATCATACTAAAAGTGAAGATAAGGCGAAAATGGCGTACGGCAAAAAAAAATTCAGATTTGTTTCTGCACAAATTTTCTTTATAAATCACAGCTGCACCTCAAAATTTGCGCACAAGGTCCCGCCTCAGGTTCTGCCCTCTATACGCCCACACTCAACCATAAACAGTCAATGCAAAGTACCTCAATGTTAAGATGTATTTAAATCAATCAACTGATTAGTGTCAAAAAAAGTGGTCGGTTCAGCCGCGCGCTCCGTCGTGTCTGGAGGATGACAGCTGCTCACGTGAACAGATTGTAATTGACACAGCTTTTCCCTCATTTTGCAGGTTTACAGACGATTTTTTTCAAAAACTCAGCTTCAGTTTTATTTTCTTTCAGAGCCTGCAGGGCGATAACAACAAAAAATAAAATTAAATAAGTCAGATTAAGTTAGAAATAAGTTCACGACTCTTCTCCCCTGTCCTCCACCTCCTGTTATCTGCGGCTGATAGTCTCCTCACCCGGGATGTAAATGTAACATTTTCTACATATAGGTAAAATTAATCACTGCAATAAAATAACTGTTTTTGTAACGTTTATGGTGGATTGCATCAACTTTGTTACATTAAAGAAGAGAAACTTCATCAAAGTGAAATGTAAATCTGTGGATCTGTGTTTGATTACTCTGGCTGGCTTTCTCAAGGACCAGGATGTGTGACACAAAAATCTGAATTTTAGAACTGAAATTGAATTATGGAACTGAAAGTGAAAGTAGTCAAACTGAATTTTTAATAAACCAAAATAGAGTTTCAAAGCAAATCAATTCAAATTCAAAACTTTAAATTCAATTTTAAATCATTAAATTCAAGTTCAATTTAGTAAAATTCATTTTCAAACCAATAAATTCAATTTCAAATTATGTACATTCAGATTCAATCTGAGCAAGTAAAATTCAATTCCTGCTGGCACAAGGTTTATCCCATACTTTGGTCTGTAACACCTAACTTTATATTAAATATAGGTTTAGAGCATTGTTATCGAACAGATCTGTCCAACTTTACATCAGTGAGTAAATTCTGTCCTCCTGAGAGACGGGAACGCCCCTCAGTGTGTGCACGCTGTGAGTCTTTCTGTGAGATTCACTGTTCAAGTTCTTCTAAACCGTACCTCTAAGTGAAGAACATTTATTTGCCCCATATCAAAGCAAAGATGAGTCTGTTTAACGTCACTCCCTCCCTCCATCCAAAAAATCAAAAACATAAAAATAAAAACTTGCCATGTTCTTTAGGTGAATGAGTTTTAAATGTTATTTTAATTTATCAGAAAGATCCACAAAATTCATTCTTCACAATTTTATGATAACAACAAGGTTCTTGATGTGCTAAACATGTTTACATTTAGAATCATACTGTGACACAACTGCTCTGGGATAAATGTAATTCAATAAATGATAAAATGCAAAGAATAAATAATTTTAAATGATAACATGAGCTGAAACCATCTAAATATAATCTTTTTGAATAAAATAGTCTTTTAAATTTAAATTTCATTTATTTATAAAGGGGAACACTAGAAAGAGCTCAGAAATCTGTTTATCAATCTATGGACACATTTTGCTCAAACTCAAAGATGACTGTCAGACAAGCCTGCACCTGCACGTCAGCCCTGTGCAGTAAAATTCAAAAATTAGTTGCATCATTGTGTAAGCCACAGTGTTCAAATGTGTGAAAAAAGTAGCTCATAATCCAAATATGATAAGAACTTTCTACTTTTTTTTAGAAAATGTACGGTGTAGAAAGTACAGATTGTGTGAAAACGTATGGAGTAGAAAAATACTGAAAAATAATTATTCAAGTAAAGTATAGACAACCAAAACTTCTACTTAAGTACAGTAATGAAGTATTTGTAATTTGTTACTTTACAACCGTGCCTGTTATTTCATGAAATGAAACTAACTTTTGGTAGATCTTGTTTTTCTTTTGTTGTGTGGTATTTTTAACTCCAAACAAAGATGTCTGAAATGCTGCTACCACTCTTTTGATATAAATTAGAATAAACTGTCATTCCTCGCCTTCTGTATCAAAGGAGAAGAGGAATAGTGGATGCAGTGGGCCGGGGGTTCAGTAAACAGAGGAAGACTATGATAAATGCTGGTAATGCTGCAGGCGCACAGGTCAGACTAACATGCAGCAGCTCCTCTCTGCTCTTTATTTCTTTCTCTAATTACAACCTCTATTTGATTCTTTTTTTGCTTCATCTCTCTCGTTTCTTTTCTCTCCATTTGGCAGACGTCCTCACTTTATTATGGCCCACGCTGTCCTTTTATTGCCCACCAGCAGCAAACTTTATGTAATTTGTCACTGGGGGAGTGCTCATGGATTCTTCTGGCTGCCTCTGACGCTCTCACCTAAAAATCTAATCAGATCAGCGAAGGGCCCTAATCACGTCCTTGCGCTCCCTGATTGCATTTATAGACGTTCTGTCACTCTGCACTCCCCCAGCTGAGCGTTTCATAATTACTCTCTTCTTGCATTTGTTTATTTATATCTGCCTGTACTGTATGTGTGCCACGAGCTCATTGCCAGAACGACAGGATGAGAGGATTATAGAGGTGAGGGGTAATAGGCTGGAAGCCTTTGGGAGAGATTTCAAAATTATTACTCTTTTTTATTTGAAATGTTCAAAGCAATGCGTTTTGTATATTAGAATATTGTGGTGCTGAAGTCGAAAGGCAATAAATTTAAAGCCTTGGGTAAGGCGCTGGTTGGGTATTTTGCAGACTTTAGCAGTGTGCAGTAACAAGATTCATTTTTTAAGTCCTGGCAGCGCTGCATAATTAATCTGTGAAAAAAAAAACACTAAAGACATGTTAATGCCTCCCAGTGCATGTTAAGCATATTCAACCCAGTCTCACAGTAAAATCATGAAGCAAATGCCTGAATTTGTTGATTTATGTGTTTGGAATTGCTAACATAAAAACAAAACTAAATTTAAAGTTCAAGCATTCCATGAAGGAACACATACCTGTTGTACTAGTTTTATTTTTAAACTAAAATCATCCTAATTTGAGAAATAAAACTGCTGTGTCTGGGTCTTTTTTCACTCCCCTGTTCCCCGTTGACCCTTTGGGGTCCCGGGGTAAATGGACTGTACTTGTATAGCGCTTTTCTACCCAACTAGGATACTCAAAGCGCTTCACACTACAATCTGTGTCCTCATTTACCCATTCACACAGCACTCTACTAGATCTCCTACAAAGCTAACATGTACAATCAACTATGGAGACTAATCAGTGCCAAACACGTTCATATACTGATGGGACACACATCAGAGGCATTGGGGTTAGGTATCTTGCCCAAGGACACAACAACTGAGACAGCTGGATGGGGGACGACTCCCCTAACCACTCTGCCACAGCCGCCACAGGGGTATGGCTCCTGGTGCCATGGTCGGCACGCTGGCTGGAGTGGCTGCCGGGGCCCGGCGGATGATCAGTTGGGGGGGTGTGCTTGGCTGTTGGCAGTGTGTGGAGGCGGTCCAGGGTGTGGCTTCGCTGGCCGGTTGGCCTGGGGCAGCCCGGGCCGGAACTTGGCTGTCTGCTCCTCTCCACCCCAAAGGGAAGGGGTCTACTTCCTGGGTCTGGATGTGGGCTGCCCTCTGAAGGGGGCGGGCGCATTTCCTGATTATCTGACTGCGATGATTCTGGTTGGACGTGACGTGAGTGGCAGTCTGAGGATTGATCAGGATTTATACTCTATTGCAGGAGTTCTTAAACTTTTTGACCTAGGGGTCCAATTATAATATATAATTATATATATATAATTTTTTTAAAACAAACAATAACAAAATTTGAAAATATAATAAAATAAAATAAAATAAATCAAAACAAAACAAATCAAAATAAAATTGTGGCGATGAAATAAATACATTCAAAATGTTCAATGCAATGTTTCAAATAAAAAAATGTAAAAATAACTTTGATGAATTGCAAATGAAAATTTGAAATTTATCAAATTTCAACTTTTTTAACTTTTGCATGGTAGAACCAGAAGGTGCTCTAACAGTAACAGCTTTTTGACAAGTTTAAAATTTCTTTAAAATACATTCAAAATTTTTTAAAATAAACTACAAAACTTAAGTTGATACAGTGTAAATGTATTTGATAAAGTTTTGAACTTTTAAAATATTGCATGGTAAAACCAGAAGATGCTCTTCATAATAAGTGACAAACTTTGGCTTTTTTGATGGATTACCTTTATTTTTGCTTCTACTTTTAATTTAAATTAGGTTTCCATTCTCGGCAGGTTTCTAAGGTTCTTCTACAGGTTAAATAAAAGTTGTTAAACATCTGATTGGCGCATTACCGCTACTAGTGGTGAGAAAGTGTATTGCACCTTATTCAAAATCAATGCGGTCCCTCGGCCCTCTGCGGCCCAAAGGTAAAAACTGTTGTTCTTTTGAGGCCCTCAAGGTGGCGATCGCAGCCCATAGGTCTCTGCTCTATTGGTTTTTCTCTGAGTATGAATAGTCTGAAGAAAAAGACCATCTCACATTATGATAGCGAGCTCTGAAGTAGAAGCTCTGAAGTCTCACATCTTGTTGGGAGTATGGTGGATCTATATGTGTGTTGGAGGGGGGCACAAGGAGGTCTTGTCCAGGACACTATTCATACCAGAACTACTGGTTGATTGGAGGGTTGAAAAGATGATGCTGTATGTTGTTTATTTCTGATTGATTGATTGATTGATTGATTGATTGATTGATTGATTGATTGATTGATTGGTTTAGACCAATAGAAGTGTTCTCCTTGTTCATTTTATTTACCTGTGTTCATGTCTTCTATGTTCCAGGTTCAGCTGATTCACTATAATCATGAGCTGTATACGAATTACACAGAAGCGGCTAAAAGCCCCAATGGACTGGCCATCGTGTCCATATTTATGAAGGTAAGTCTGATCCACCTGAATAATATCTGCCCACCAAGGTTTTATTCACTCAAAGGAAATTAACTTTATCGTGACACAGCTTAACCCAGCAGCTGCTACCATGACATTCTCCACTGGGTTATTAGTTGGAAATTTGGCAGAACTGCTTTGGACCAGAGTTTTTTACATTCAAGTGGTTTTGAGTTAGTAGCAGCACAAACAACATGACCTGCAATTATTCTGTGTTCAGTCAGTACAGGGCAGCTGCAGTATACGTCAGTGGAACAAAACTTAAAAAAGTTGTATCTTTATGTTTAGCACAATAAGACTCAGTTAGAGGTGTGTTTAAGTGGAACTGCATTCATATGGTCTGTTTTACTTTACATTTGATTCTGTTTGAAGCAGGAATAAATTCAGCATTTGAATTAAAATCAAAAAACTTCTGACTTAAGTGTTTGTTTTATCGTTTAACGAGATGGTTGGACTGCTTTAAAACATTGACATGGGAATAATCTTAAGAGTGATTGGAATAAAGCATGTGGTGCAAAAACAAGATATTTGGTTGTACATATGTTTGTGGTTGGACGTTATGACACAATAATACTTTGAAATAAATAGCTGTTAAAAAAAGCCTTTGTTCTCGTTTGACACAAGGTATCAAATCACAATTTAGATGGCCATAAAAATATGTCATTTCCCCCAAATTCCCCAAAATATTTGTATATTTCTTAAAATTACCATTTAAAAAATTCTTCTCTGTTTTCTGTGAGGTACAAATGGTAAAATAAAATGTTTAAAAGTGTCACTAACACATTTTTATTATTAAAGGGATACATGATTACTTGTAAGATCAGACATAACTGGATAAACATTTACATAGACAGTAAAGCAAAGACTGTAAAAATACTGCAGGTTGTTTATTTTGTATAAAGTTTTAAAAAAATATTGTCACATGGATTTTGCCTTTTTACTACGCCTCAAAGTATAACTGGTAAATTATGACATTCACTAGGTTTTCCTGTGCGAGCTTATCCACTCTGAAGGTTAATGTTGGACAATATCTGATGATCAGCTTTTTTAAATAAACCAGGGAGTGTTGACAGAGAAGACTGTAGAAATGACTGAAAATATAACTGGTTTTAATGTAACTTAGTAAAGTAAATTAAGGAATTTATACAACTCTTTTCATGATGAATTTGGTTATATTTCAATTTGTAACGTGTAATTAGGTGTTAAATTTAAAAGTAAATAAGTAAAAGTAGTATTTTCTTGTTTGGAGTGTAACAAATCAAAAGTTAATTTTTATGGTTAAAAAATACTTGGTAAAAATACAAATCCTCTAAAAAATTACTTAAATACTGTAACAAAATAAATGTACTTATTTACTTTACAGTAAAATTAATACTCCACAAAAAAAAAATTCTCACATTCATAACATTTTTACAAAATGCGCACATAAAATTGTTTGCTGATTTAAAACAATGACTGGCCTACTGGTCACTGCAACTAAAAAATGTTCTCATGACTTTGAATCTCCAACAGAGGTAGTCCAAAGACCAGACCAGCCTTCTGACTCAGAATCAACTGAATGATCCACTCATAAAGTGGTGGAAGAAATACCACTTCTTTCACTTTTGTAAAATACAACTAATAATATTAATAATAACAGTTTTATATTGAAAATCTGAAATAAAATAGTCATTTCAGTAAAAATATTAACACAAAAATGCAAAATGATGTTGAAATTCCTTCATTCTTTGTGGCGTTAGATCATTAAGTCATTATTGCCACTTGTAGCTCTAATAGCAGATTTTCTCACTTTACTAAAGGCATAATAAAAACTGTCATTATAAGTGCTTTGATAGACTTGCAAATTATTCTCAGCATCTTACCAATGGACTAATGTTTCAGCCGTGCTTTTTTAAACCAAAGTATTAAAATAAGTTAAGTTCTTTATAGGCTCTATCATTGAAGCTGTTAGAGAAAAAACAGGGAAGTGCAAGCAAAGAGTATATATACATGCATACATACATACATACATACATACATACATACATACATACATACATACATACATACATACATACATACATTTTCACTTCAGTAAACCTAATGTGTTATACTCAGGGCTTATCCTTTGCTATCATTGGACAAATCAGTCTGTACAAAGTGTGTACAACTAAGACCAGTTAATTAGAACACAAACTGTGGAATGGGCCCCCAAAGCAGCTTAAATTTCAATGAGGTTGAACCAAATGATCCCAAAGGTGGGAGAGACCCTGTTTACTTTGTTTTATGTCACAGTTTAAGATTAAGACCTAAGATATCTGATTCTTTGTGTTTGTTGGTTTAAAGCAAAGAGACGTGATTTCATTAACACCCCCCACCCCCAGCTGCTCCTAGAGAACCTGGACACTTCCAAATCAAGAACTCATGATTCACAAACAATTAGCTATCCAATTATCCTGCAGAGTGAAACAAAGTGCTTCATGGATCGGCATCAGTGCTGAGTACCTCTGTTCAGCTGATGGCACAGCTCCATTGTCTCATTGTTAAGAGATCTCTTGTATGAGAGGCACAGAGATGAAAAAGATGTCCTCATAGAGTTCAGCTGCTAACTGGTAATGAGCTCATCACAGACAGAGGAAACAATGACTCAGGTCATTCCTTCTTGACTACCTGCCCCGCCCCAACCTCTCTTATCTCAGGTGGTAAAAACCTGAGGACATGGTTATGCTGACAGCTGCACAGTGATGCTATCAGTAGGAAACAAAGGACATTTTTTTTACTCAGGTCAAAATTACTTAAACTATCCTGCCACTAAAGTCTAAACAATAATGATTTTGGTTGTCTGTATGTGTGTTGGTTTGTTGTGTTAGCAAAATACAACAGCTATCTTATGGAGCAGTGCACAAATTTAAATGAAACTCTCTGAAAATGATGACTCATTCTGCAACTTCTCATCATAATTCAAGATGGCTGCCACAGCTAATCAGTTTTAGCCAACACAGGAATGACTGTAACAGTCAGTTTTACAGATACTGAGCTAACGTTGATGTGATAGTAGCCAGGAGTCCTCCTCAACCCATCCTCTGAGTGCTAACACCCCAGTTTGGTTAAATAAATCAGAGTTTGAACAAACCAATGGTCAAAAATGACTTGAACTGTTACTGTTATTAAACAACTCCAATCATGACAATCTCGTAGCTGTTCATGTGAACAACTTCAGTTTTTTTATGTTTAGCTAAAGTTCAGAGGTGATCGGGCCTTTGCAGTTTCTGCCCCAAACCTTTGGAATGGTTTACCTTTTTGCATTCGGACTGCTGAGATTGTCGAGACTTTTAGATCTTAGCTTTACTCCCTGGCCTTTCTTTCTGGGAGGGTTTGAGATTCTTTTAAAGCCAACGTTTTAATGTTGTATTCCTTTATTTTAAATTGATCTTACTTATATTTTTATATTTTTGTGTTGGTTTGTTGCTTTAATCATTTATTTGGTTGAATTGTGAAGCACTTCAGTGCTATATAAATAAATTGACATTGACAGTGACACTGAGTTACACAAGAAACCAGTAGTCTTTACAAGTAGAAACAGCAGCAGCAGTTAGCTTTCACACTTCTGGTGGAGTCAAGGAACTAAGGAGCTCTCCATGGAATAATTGCGTTATGTGAAATTAATTAGAAAGTTTTAATCTGACATTCTTTATCTGGTTTAGAGACTGAACTGGTTTTAGGATTTTCACTTGTTAGAGCCTCAGCATATAAGGCCAACATGGCTGCTTTTACTTTTAGGTCACTGAGTCAATGTATTCGAGCCCCCAGTCATGAATACACTGTCATGGTGTCACCACAACTACACAACAGTTTTTTTTTTCATGGTCAATACCATGCATAAACCACTAATATGAAGAACCCAATGTGTTCTTAGTGTACACCTGGAGACCTCACCAATACCCTGAAGTAACAAAGTAACAGTGAACATTGCTGGTTTATTATCGATCATTCATTCTGAGATATTTGTTTGCAACAATAAGATACTATTTTGATGGTTTTTAGTCTTGAACAGAAACTTAAATGTAGTTATACAATCAAACTACAGTGTAAACACAAGCTGCATTCAGTAAATATATTAGCAGTCACTCCTCAGTGTTCCTGCTGCTGGTGTAGATTCCTGATCACACTTTCAGAAACAGTGTAGAACATTAAACAGTTTTGTTCTCGGCTGCAGAAACAACACATTTAAAAACTGATTGAGCTGATTCTTGCCTGGGGCAAACTTCTCTGCAGCAGCAGTAATTGGTTCAGTATTTAAAGTATAATAAGACATATAAAAGTAAAGCTAACACATAAACTAAAATCCTGCCAAGTGTACCTATTTGTAACCGTATGGTTGTATTTACACAGACCATTTACAGAATGCACTGGAAGGTGGCCTTTCTTTATAAAAACAACAAAATCTATAGTAGGCCAATGAGTATAAGGGATAGCCACAAGTGATACTCTTCTGTCTCTTCTAGTCTCTTCTTTCTTGAAGAATGGGCCACATGGCCTCATCCACA
>JARVGW010000247.1:1458767-1469831 GCA_031762495.1 Anablepsoides rubrolineatus
TTATGTTTGTGGTTGTAATGTGACAAAATATGGAAAAGTTCAAGGGGTATGAATACTTTTGCAACCCACTGTATACAGTTGTTTTCATATATTTTTAAAATTTTTATTTAACCAGATAAAACCACATTGAGATCAAGACCTCTTTCACAAGGGTGACCATAATAATAGCGGTGTGTTTAAAAAGGTAAGTAAACCTCAAAATTCAACTAAATTGTATTTTAATGAACACAAATGCATTGGGGACACAGCACATTCTATTTCAATGCAAGAAAATGGGAAAAAGTAACTGAATTTGATATTTTACAGAAAGTCAAGAAATATAATGTTCAAAAAAAGTGTTGGTATTTTTCTTTACAAAATCAAAAATAATAAATTAGTCTTATAGAGCTTTCCAAGACACTCAAAGATGCTTTACAATTTTCATGCATCATTCATTCACACACACACAATATTTGGTTTAACAAATATGTTTACTTGTCATTACAGAAGAAAGTCCTGCTAGAACCTTTTTAAAAACAGAAAAGAAAAGCTCCTCCTGGGCAGATGCTCAAAGTTCCTGATATTGTCAGAACCTGATTGGGTGATAATCTGACATCATCACACTTGATAACTGGAGACACCCTGGCTTTTCACTTAGCCAGTACGTTTTCATTCATCTTAGCCTCTTTTTGTTTTGTGTCTCTTTGTATTTTGCTTTATTGAAGCTTAAATCATGTGCTTGTCTAGAAGTCCAGCACTATTTCTGTCTTTAAGAGATAAGTCCAGTTAAATATTTGCTCTGTGTCACCTTCCACCCCGTGACTCCCTCTGCTGAAGACTTTCAGACCATTTATCAAAACTATCACCACAATCTTGGGTCACCCTGGATTGAGACGCTGACCCACTAACCATAAGTGGACTTTTTGGGCCTCAATCTGTATATTATTGTGTTATGTATCGTCATCAATGCATATGACCATATGCTGACGCATACAGGACTGTTTTATCTCCACACCTGGGTTCATATTTCTGCAAATGATTCCATCTTACAGAACCCTGATCTGTAGATCAAAACCAGCTGTTAGAACCAATGATATATTTAGAACAGAGGTCTGACGCCCAATTCACAAGATTTACTGTGGTATAAATGTGACACCATATTGGAAGGGGCGGGCTGTCAACTTAAACTATTTATTGATTCAGCTCATCATTTGATCTCCTTTATATATGAAGGATTTATTATGCATTTTATTTTCTCCTATATATATATAAAAACGTGCATGGCAGGAAGTTTTTTGCATTGAAGAATGCTTTATGATAATTACAATATTTAATAAGATGCTATATTTTGTAAACTGATATGACAGCATAAATAGACAAAAAACATGAACATCATAGCTGTCAATTTTTTATATACTATTTAATTTTTGTTTTTAAAAAGAATTGTTAAGGCAAGAAAACTGGGATAACAATCACTTTCACAAACAACTTCTTTGACCTAATTTGAAAATATTTATAGCAATCCATGCAGAACCTTTTATAAATAGCAGTTTGCGTGAAAACTTGATGTCGACACTATTTTTTTCTTGCTCTCTGGGATTTCCTTTTTCAGCTTGTGATGAATTGCTTGGATGAAAGTCAAATTTCTTCCATGGCTAATTATTAATTGAAAGATTGGACAAAAAATTACTTATAATTCGACTTGGAAATCTAGCCATGATAAATTGTTATTGACAGCCAGCCCCTTGGTCCCTTGCAAACTGCATAAATTACTTTAATGTTTATAAACGCAACAACAACGCCTCCTGGAGTCACAGACGGAGGTAGCAGAATGGTGTAACACCGGAAGTTAGAAGCGGTGCACTATAAAAGCTAGAAACCTCGTGGCGTGATGAAGCGCATCTTGCGTCGCCGCCATATTGGATGGGTCTCTCACTGCACCAGAGCAAAGCAACGTATTTTGTGCTTTAATTGGCGCAGATCACATGGGATTACCTTTTTGTAAAAAAGATTGAACAATAGTTTGGGTTATTTGATCATTTATATGATTTTGTCATTGTAGATAATGTTATTTGGCAATCAACAAAATGATAACAGCAGGAACTTCTGTCTCTCATTACAGCACACTAAAACAAAAATAGGAATTCATGGGTTATTTCAGTGAAGAATCATTGTGTGTTTGAGGGAAAGAGAAATTTAAACAAACAATCAAATTTGTGCCACAGTGGTGTTTTTTGGGTTCTGTTTTGTGGGGGTTTCTGTTTGAATTTTCTTTCTCTTTGTCTCAGGTGTGTTTAGTTAGTTGTGATTGTTGTTGTCCTCGTCTTCCCAGGTGTTTCCTCTTCCCTCGTTAGTCCTCTGTGTATTTAAATCCTGGTCTGTGTTATTCGTGGGTGCATTGTATCACTGTTTGGGTCTGCGTCATGTGAGTAGTCATGTACATTTGTAACCAAGCTGTTTTTTTTTTAAAAGGTTCATGTGTTTTCAGATGATTTTCCAGCATGTGCTGATGTTCTGCCTGTCCCATGGGAAGCAAGCCTGTGCTAATAAATGTATTTATTTGTTTATTTTCTTAGCCCCTTGTCCCCGCCTTATGAGCCGTAGCTACACCCCCGAGTTTATCACCCGACAGACTGCACCCACCAATAACACATAAGACCAGGACTTAAATACACAGAGGACCAACAAGGGAACAACAACAATCACAACTAACTAAACACACCTGAGTCCAAAAGAGAGGAAATTCAAACAAACTCCACTATGACGATATGTTTATTAAAATGTAAAATTCTGTCTTTAAATTCTTTAAAATTTACACTTTGCTGCCATTGTACCTGAATTTGTCTACTGTGGGATTATAAAGACAATTTCTATTTTAATTTATTCATACTCTGCCATACCACTAGCTTTGTTTAAAAACATAAAACAAAGTTTATCTGAATGAAAGCTTGTATTTTTATTTTGACAGTATCCTGTATTATAACTACATTTCTGTCATTTGTAACAAACCAAACCAGGAGAAAATGTGGGGTAAGAATTCGTGGCGTTATGATTATTTGGGGCAAACAGCTTTCTCTGAACAAATAAATGTGCTGAGGACCCATCCAAGATGGCGGCCGCACTGAGGCACACTGTAGGATATCTACGTGTATGATGTCTGTGCACTGAAGGACAAGCAGGGACAGCCACGCGAAAAACAGGAGTCTGTAGTTCAAAGTTTTCAAGTAACAAAATTGCAGACTTCAGGCCGTTTTCACGACCTGCTCTTTGCTAAATGGCTCCGACACACGTCTGCCGCCAGTTCTCTTCAGGAGCAGGTAAATAGTTTAGGTGTTAACTTCATAAACTGTTTACATGTGAAAGTGTTAGCTTAACACTGTGGCTGTTAATTGACTACACGTGTGCACGTATGTGCGCGCGCACATCAGTAAATGAAATGCTCCTGATTTGTCTGTGTTTTTAATCGGTTTGAACATGATGTTCTCATGCTAGAAGTAGTAAATAACTTGACAAAGAAGAAAACGTTTCAGAGCTGAATTTAAACTGAGAAAGTTTGTCTAAATCGGTTTTCACTGAAATTAATTACTTGACTTTTCTTCAATTAATTTTCTAAAACTTATTTTTTCTTAGCTAATGGTTGGATATATTGACACTTTGCATGGATAATTGATAAATACTAGGGATGCACTGATATGAAAATTTCAGCTGATATCGAAATCCGATTATAATTATTTCTTTTATGGCCGATATCGATATTACGGAAGAGGATTAGGGCCACTGAAAAAATAAAAAAATAATTCTGACTTTTTTCTCAGAATTCTGACTTTAATCTCAGAATTCTGACTTTTTTCTCAGAATTCTGACTTTTTTCTCAGAATTCTGAGATTAAAGTCAGAATTCTGACTTTTTTCTCAGAATTCTGAGATTAAAGTCAGAATTCTTTTTTTATTTTTTCAGTGGCCCTAATCCTCTTCCGTACGATATTACACAAACACACAAAATATATTATACATATACGCACAAACACACTTGGGTCTTATCGTAAATAATTTACCAGACGTCATGTCTCTGTACTTTAGTTATTCCTGGCTGTGCAGTATCAATATCACTACCATGAGATACAGATGCCGCTCAACCAACCAAAACAGAAACACAAAGCTAAAAAGTGGGAAATCAATTATCGGATGTTAATATCGGCCCAGTTTTAGATATCGGATTGATACCAATATTCTAAAAAATGACCAATATCGACTGATACGGATATTGATGCCGGGATATCGTGCTGCATCTCTAATAAATACTTTATTTCTATTTGTATATTAAATGTTTACTTCCATTTGGATGATTGTAGAAAAAAATCTACACTGATATTCACAAATCTACACAAATCTGTCACAGCTAAATCAACACATTTTTCAGCAGACTTTCCTTCATGCACAACGCCTGTTTTCTCCATCTGCAAGTTATCGATTAATGAAGTATTCTAAGGTTGATTGAAATATTCAATCCACTTATTTTCCTTCGAGTTTGGTGTAGTCCGTTATTGTTGTCACAAATAAAACAAAATTAAGATTTGTGCTGTTTGATATTATGATCCCGTCCACATCCAGGCAGATCCCTGCTTAATGCAAACAGCGCCCTCTTCTGGATGCTGGCCAAGTTACACAGAAATAAGGTCCAAGCGGCTGTTATCAGATACAACCCCTGGCAAAAAGTATGGAATGACCAGTCTTGGATGAGCACTCATTCAGACATTTCATTCTATAAAACAAACTCAGATCAAAAACATGATACAATAATAAGGTCATTCCTAAGTGCAACTTGTTGGCTTTCAGGAACACTCAAAGAAATGAAGAGAAAACATTGTGGAAATCAGTGAACGTTACTTTTATTTGTTTCAAGAGACATTTCTCTTGTTGGAGCCATGGTTGTTGCCACTCCACCTCATCCAGCAGCCGTCCAAGGTGTCATGACTGCAGGTGTTTTTAACTGCAGACTAACGAGCAGATTTAATCTGAGGCAGGTGTCCATTTAGGGAAAGGAAATTGACTGGATGTGTCCTTATTTTCTACCTCCAATTTGACTGATTCCATACTTTTTTTTTCCAGAATTGAGTGATTCAATATTTTTTTCCCTGTCCTTGGTCAATAAAAGCAACATTCACTGACTAATAAACCATTATTCGACAATCAATCGTAAGTCGATTAATTGTTCATATGGCTTCTGGAAGCAGAGTAGTTCAATTAAAATGCCACCATTGCTTTCTGAGTGCTTTTCAGAATAAACAAAAAACCCACAACTTCTTACCAATCACAATAATTTCATATGCTTGGGGGCGGTGAAAACTTCTCCCTTGAAAGACACAAAGCTGAGAGCAAAATGACACGATTTTTGTCACGCAGTGTGATAATGAGAGCAGTTTTGACTAACTTACTGTCACACCACTGGAGTAGTTTAACCTGAAATATCACTTAAATTCAGAAAACATGTCAATTTAATTGCTCACCATTCTAAAAGTGAAGGGAGGCTTCTGCAGGTCCAAACTGGGAATTGAACTCAGAACCTTCTTGCTGTGAAGCCATATGGACACACCACTAATCCACTGTGTTGCTCATGCCTGTGCTTTTATGATCTATATTGCAAAAATAAAAGTGGATTTATTTCTTGTTTTATGTGATTTAAGTGCTGTCTATAATTTATGGCTTATTTTCTGTCTAGGATGCAGCTGTTCAGTAGAATCAGAGCTGCGAGCATTGCTGCAGCAAAAAATAATGGTCCTCGATGGTGGAATGGGAACCATGATTCAACAGCACAAGCTGAAGGAAGAGGATTTCAGGGGAGATGAGTTTAAAGAACACCCACTTCCACTGAATGGCAACAACGACTTACTTAGTATCACACAACCTGAGATCATTTACAAAATACACAAGGTAATTATCTCAGATTAGAAGTATTTTTCTTGTCTTAGCCTGAGGAAAACCAGTCATTTAGTATCTGTTTACTTTGTATTTTAATTTCATGATGTGCTGCAAAGTGTGTTAAAGCTGTTCTCCTCCATCTGTTTAAAGGAATATCTTCAGGCTGGTGCTGATATTATTGAGACAAATACATTCAGCAGCACATCCATTGCCCAGGCAGATTATGGACTGGAACATATGGTACGCACTATACACTTGACTGCTGCACACAACTCATGCTGTGAACACAAAGGTCAAGTACACAGTGCACCTGGTGTTAACCACTGATAAGTTAGTTCTTAGAATTTAAGTTATATCTATTTCTACATACAGCTGTGAACTCTTTTAACTCCTGCAGCATTGCTGATATTGTACTGTAAAATTGCTTTTTTTTTCTTTCATTAGTTCATATTTCATTGATATAATTTAATAATGTGGAGGAATTCCATTTTGTAATTTTGTTTTTGCCTTATACTTGCATCACTGTTGTGCAAGTTTTGCTACAAAATGCATCTGTTTCCTCCACCAACAAATCCATTCAGGTCTGCTCCCATCACCTCTCTTTTGCTGTGAATACTTTTTATCCCTTCATCTAAATCCTTCCAGAACATTACTACTGACAACAACAAGTCAACATCAGTTCTACATCTCCTTATTTGACACTCGTTTTCACCTCTACTACATTCCTTCCAAACTCATCCTTCACCTCCTCCTTCCACCCCTGTTCAATTTCTTTTTCCATTCACACCATGGTAAAACATCTTAAATCCTCCCCAACGCTGCAGGCCTTGCTGCCTATCAACTAGATGTCTTGCACACACAATAAATTTACATTTTTTTCCCTGCATCACGTTGGTCGACTCTTTGACACAGTAAACTGGTTTGTGCTCCTAGTGACAGGTTTATTTGAGCCCCACTCTACAGAGAACTAAATAAAATAGACTAATCTGCATTATTAGCAAGTTTGTTGAAGAATATTTTTAAAAATTCCAGAATGATTTAATGAATTTGCTGACAGAGTTGTTCTCTATGTTGATAATAAACTAGTTTTTTTTTTTCATTCTAACCATTTTATTGTTCTGTTGAATGAAAATGTGTCTTTTTGTCATCGCTGTGTAGGCTTATCGCCTGAACAGGACATCAGCAGAGTTAGCAAGAAAAGCAGCTGATGATGTCACCAAACAGTCTGGTTAGTTTTATTGTGTACAGTATAACTACACCCAGACTTATTCAGACCGTTAAGGATTTCACCGTGTGCTTAGCATTAACTGTCATGCTTGTGTCTTACCAGGTTGTAAACGTTATGTGGCCGGGGCATTGGGTCCCACCAACAAAACCCTTTCTGTGTCTCCTTCTGTGGAGAGACCGGATTTCAGGAACATAAGTAAGATAACGTTATTAAAAATACTTCCGTGCATTTGTTACAGCAGTAAACTCTAAACATTTCATTTTTTGTAGACCCACATGAAGTGTTCTTTTCTTTTTGGCTGAAAAATATATTGCACCTTACTGTACCTGGAAAGTCATACCAAATTATCATCCCCATCGCAAAAAAGACACATCCAGAAGACCTGGTTTTATGAAAATGCATGGAGAGACGTGTGTGTGTGATCAGTAAAAAAGGATAGTATCAAATAAACTGGACCCAGTCCAGTTTGCTTATAAGGCAAGGCATGAGGTGGAAGATGCAAGCCTCATGCTTTTAGAAACCATCACCAAACACCTGGACTCCACAAAGCCGCACATGAGGAATTTATTTATGAACCTTTTTTCTGCCTTTAACACTGTCAGTATCAGGGTGAGGGTGAGTGAGACGCCCAAATGTCCCGTATTTGAGAAGTACTGACTTGCTTATGTGTTTGTGCTTTCAAGCTGTGTGTGCGTAGGGATGGGTACCTTTGACATTTGAATCGATTCAGTACCAATATCCGGTACCAGGGAATCGACTAGACCATGGCTACTGCCCCAGACAACATAGCCCCTAGTATCATGTATGTGCTCTAACCCCTCCAAAACAATAAGAAGGCAGTTCTGTTGAGAACTGTTTCCACAAAAACAATTTAAAATCAGAGAATTCTGGATAGGTTCCTCCCCTTTTATTGCTTCACATACATTTTATTATTTCTTACCCTCTGAAGAGACAAATAACAGTTCAAATGTAAAAGTTTTGCTTTTGAAAAGAACATTGTTTAGGTAAAGGCAAAAATCTATTTTTTTGATGGATTAAGACTGACATATGAAGTTTCTTTCAAAAGTCTGTGTGTATGACTGCTTTGTGCATATTTGTTTTTCCCGTAGCATTTGATGAGTTAGTAGAAGCCTACTCAGAGCAAGCCAGGGGTTTATTGGATGGAGGAGCAGACATCCTTCTGGTAGAAACAATCTTTGACTCTGCCAATGCAAAGGTAACTTTGTTCTTATTTGAAAAATTACTAGAATTTCCAATGATTTTTGAATTTAAGTGTTACTCTCTAATGGCCATTGTTATATAAAATCTGTGCATCTACAATACACATAATTAGCTACATTAGCATGTTTTGTTGTAGCTGTGGCATTTTAAACACATTTATATTAAAAAGCACCTAATCAAAAGTTGAAGGCCAAAATAAATTTTGGTTTGTGTTTACCCTCTCACAGTGCAGAAATTGCACAAATGGCATATTTGTGATTCTATCACTTAACTTGTTGAAAACAAGAAATTAGCCAGCCTGAAAATGAAAGCAGACTGCTTACTCTACCAAGCCATCTCTGTGGGAACATAATGCCCTCTTGTTACAGAAATTGATTTTTACCATCACATAGAGTTGGATCTAATTTGACAAACTCGAATGTCACATCAAACAAATAGAACAGTACAATACAGTACATACTGTGACTAAATACATTAGTGCAAATATATTTGCCAAAAACATTTAATAGTTTCAACAACACATAATTAGAGACTTGATGAGTAATGCACTACCAGTATTCTGATGTATTTATAGTGCAAGTAGAAGATGAATGCAGTCACATAATGGTATAACCAGAGTTGCACAAATGTGGCGCGCATGTACGATCAAAAAAGAAAAAGCGCACCAGATGGAATGTCATAAAGCTCTCTTGTGTACCTAAGATTGTACCTGAGATTGTGAAAACAACAGCTAGCAGGGTCGCAAATGCGACCTGATTTCTTAAAAACAAACAAAGAAAAAAATCCCAGCCTCACTGGTGTGACTGTATCGTTTTTCTGTGAGAGGAGGGCAGCGCTGAGAGGCAGCGGGACCCTGATGTTTAAGGATTAAATG
This sequence comes from Anablepsoides rubrolineatus, assembly GCA_031762495.1. NCBI lineage: Eukaryota > Metazoa > Chordata > Actinopteri > Cyprinodontiformes > Rivulidae > Anablepsoides > Anablepsoides rubrolineatus. Next base: position 1,467,988 of record JARVGW010000247.1, read on the forward strand.
GACACTGCTTTCAACGAATCAGATGAACTCCAGAGCCGTTTTATCCAATCAGAGCAGAGCAGGGCGGAGCAGTTTTCATCAGCGGCTCGAGCACCGATCAGTCCTGACATCTCCTGCACTTTGCTCCTGAACTACCAGAGACTTTGGTCTCTAAAACCTAACTTTATATTAAATATATGTTCAGAGCATTAAATAATGGCCTGACACCCCTCTATATAAATGTGTTAAATGAGTGAAAGAAAATATGAGCACCAAGCTACAACCCCAGGTTCTCCCCTGAGAACCTGACCAAAAATCTTATGTGCAACCCTGAGTATAACACACATGACTGAGCTGTACATACAAAATACATTTTTCTGTAGCTCATTAATGCTTCATGTTGTCACCTTTTTAATTTGTCACCAGGCTGCCCTGTTTGCCATTGACCTGCTTTTTGACAAGATCTACGAAAGAAGGCCTATATTTGTATGTTCAAACATTATTCATGTTCTTTGATTTCTTTTCTTCTGTTTCCAAAGTTGACATTTTTGACTAGTTTCAAACTTGTTTTATAACTGGCAGTTTCTTGCTAATAAAATAATTTAGAAAAACAAGTTAAAATTAAGTTGGTTTAATTAAGTTTGTCTAGTTTGTTGCTGACCTGTTTAGTAATTCATTTATGAAATTTGCAAATCATTGCGTTCTGGTTTCATTTATATTTTACATAACATCAGAACGTTTTCAGAGTTGAGGTTATAAATTATTTCTAGATAGTACTTTCTCATAAATAAGAGTGATAAAATTTCTCAATATTAGATGGGAAATAGTGGAGCATTAATAACATGAGTAGGTTTGGAGATGTTTATTTTATTTATTTTTTGTCTTGTTTAACTTATACTTCAGATCTCAGGGACGATTATTGACCGCAGTGGACGAACATTGTCTGGTCAGACTGGGGAAGCATTTGTAGTGAGTGTGTCCCATACAAAGCCACTATGGTGAGTTACTGTATATCACAGGTAACACATACACCTTTAAGAGAATAAGCAATAATTTAAAAAAAACCTTGAACTGTTGAACAGCACTTTGTTTCTCATTTTGTTGCAGTATTGGTCTGAACTGTGCCTTGGGTGCTAGAGAGATGAGACCATTTATTGAGATCATTGGAAAAAGCACCACAGCTTTTGTAATTTGTTATCCCAATGCAGGTAAACAACTACATGCAGTTAACATTTTAAACAACCCCATCTACCTTAGCATCTAGGCTCCATTACAACTATAATTCACTGATCTGTGGCTGTCATGGTGGGTTCACACCGAAAGCGTTTTGAGCAGCAAAAAGCGCCCAACGCATCAAGCTGGAGTCTTTAGGTCTCTCTGCTATTTTTGTATCACTCTTTCTGACTTCTATCACTCTTTCTGACTTCTATCACAGTTTCTGACTTCTATCACAGTTTCTGACTTCTATCGCAGTTTCTGTCCAGCGGATGCTGCTGAGCCCCTCCACCGTCACAAAGCTCTCACAGGCAGACACACTTAACCAGTGTTGTATAAAGTACCACAAAGTGATACTTGAGTAAAAGTACAAATATCTTACCAAAAAATTACTTTGGTAAAAGTTAAAGTCTCCTTTAGGAATATTACTTGAGTAAAAGTCTTCAAGTAGCTGATATTTTTTGTACATAAGTATTAAAAGTAAAAGTATTGATTTAAAATGAGCAGTTAGATTTTCTGACAATGCAGAAATGACTCTTTCGTAATAAAATAATTATTTTATGTTAAATTTAAGATGCACTAGTCTAGCTGTTTCAGTTTATATACATATATCAAGGCTGCTCAAACCTTTTCCCCAAAATAAAAATCTA
>JARVGW010000247.1:1487471-1502607 GCA_031762495.1 Anablepsoides rubrolineatus
TGTAAAGCACCTTGTGAAGTCTATTTCTGTGAAAGGCGCTATATAAATAAAATTTTACTTACTTACTTACTTACTTAAAAAAGATCTTAATAAACTGCAGATAATTAAAATTATTCTGCAAGATTAGCACTTGACTGTGATTGAGAACTAATGTAAACTTCATACATCATAGTTTGTCTTGGATGAAAGTCAATGAGAGACTCACAGGTAAAGCCTTTCATTTTTACACAAAATCTACATTTTACATTTAGCCTTTTCCGAACCTTATTACCCAACTCCAATAAACACAGTTTTTCAAGCCTTTGCTGTTGCTTTTAAATTAACTTTGCCTAAAACTTGGAGGGGAAAATGAAACAGCTGATTCTTAGAAAACAAACTAAATTAAATCCTATTGAGGTTCTTAGTTAAGTGGCAGAAGAGGAACTTCCCAGAACACATTCATCAGCAAAGATGATAAATGGTTTTTCTCCTACTGAGTTTCTGATGAACAAGTCAGCTGAACGAGGAAGTGGAGAAATTTCTACGAGACTGGAGTGGCACTAGAGACAGCTGTCACCTTCTGAATCTGATTCCCAGATAGTAGCTAAACACTTGGTCTGCAGGATTGGTTCTGTGCGATGACTTCAAAAGAGGTTATTCTGAGGCCATAAATTGAAGCCAGATTCTAACTAAACTCACATTCCTAAATTAAGCCTAAACAAAGCCAAGTTTGTGGCCGACGCAACTAAACTTTAGGTGTTGATTCTATCAGGTGATGAAGTAGGCTTGAGTCAAACTATGATGTTGCAAGAGCACAGGAAGGATGAAGGCAGGAGAAGCAAGTAGGGTCAGAGAGTAGTAAGAGAGTCATCAATGGCACTCATGGAGCTGCTGTTGGTATTTACATGTAGAAGTGTTAAACAACTCAGAACATACCACCCTGTAGTTTGAACCCACCCAGTTTTCAAGTCAGCAAAACTATTGGAACATGTGACTGTCAGGTGTTTCTTATTGACCATTTGGTGCCTTTAAGGTTGATTGTTCTGAAGATTTTTTACCAGGGATCCTCTTAATCCTCTTAAGTCAATCTTAAGTGTTTGTGTGTGAAAAGATCTTGAGTGTGTTTCTTGTATAAAATAGATCCCCAATGTTTTTATTTTTTGTTTTTTGTCTGCAGGATCCTTATCAAGGCACCATTGTCCTGGCTACAGTCAAAGGGGATGTTCACGATATTGGCAAGAACATAGTTGGTGTCGTGTTGGGTTGTAATAATTTCAGGTAAAATGGGACTTGTCATAGTTTGCTACTTTATTTTTATTCATTAACCAAAATATTTCATGAACTATTAGACAAATTTTAATAAAATTTGCAGAAACGAAATACCGAATGTATGTCTGCAACCCTATGCCACAGCCACAGTAATTTTACCTTAGAAAACACAAAAGTGGTTTTACAATTCAGTCAATATTATAAAAGCTAAGAGTCATTCACCATAAATACTCTGAAAATGGCATCATGCACTATATACCTTGCAAATGAGATCATGATCTCCAGTTTTAGTCTGGTTAAAAAAGAAATAAAGAGAGAGTTTCTCAGACTAAAACTCTGGTGAGTGATATGCATTCCTTTTAGAGGGCTAGGTTTTTATTTTTCATATATATACATAAAACTCTGAAAATGTGAAAACTGTTCATGCAAATAACTTTGTAAACTTACATTGCTGTTAATTTCACATTACACAGTTTTTTTCAGAAATAAATATATTTCTACAGAAGGATCTCTAGGCAGCACAGTGGTTCAGTTGATGGAGCTGTTGCCTCTCAGCAAGAATATTGCCGGATCAAACCTTAACCAGGGTCCTTTCTGAGTAGTTAGCATGTTCTTGCTGTGCATGTGTTGGTTTAACTTGACTGTTAAGTTAATGGGTAACTTTAAGTTATTCCTTGGTTTGGTTTGTGTAAGAAAGTGAATGGTTGTCTCTATAGGTACCACAGGATCTGCCCCACATCACACCAGTTTAAGGTCTTGGTACTGTCGACTCCCACCCCCTTTTTGCCTGGTTTGTGGAACCCCCTCTGAGGTTGTACTGAGGGGCCGACACTGTTTGGGGTGTGGGGTGCCGAACTAACTGGAAGCATGTAGCAGTCGCTGATTGGTCAGTGGAGTAACGTATACCACCCTGGATGACATAATTTGTTGGCAGATGCGTGCACTCAATGCAAGAGAGAATTTACAGGGAGATTTTCCAAATGATGGTGGAGTGCTGGGACATTTTGGATGCACTGATTCTGATATCCAGTATCAGGTATCGGTCAAATACCATGTGTGTTTACTCACACTCATACTTATAAAAGTGCTTCGATACTACAGGACATCAGCTTTGTTTGTGCATAAACGTTCTAAGCCAGTAGGCAGCAGAAGTGCGTCGTACACTGAACGCCAGCCACATAAAAAAAGAAACAGAAGACAACTATGGTAGCCGAGCTGAATAAACTACTTTAACCAGCAGGCGGGTTGTAGAGGAGGTACTTCCAGGTGACAACAGTAAGGCCGACTGAAAATTATGTTCAGCAAAGTTGTCGAAGAGGAAAAAAACCTGCAAGCTGCACTAGTAGTTCTACAGCTTGCTGATGCTTCTGTAGTAGCTTGTAAATAGCTTGTAAAATAATATTACTGTGAGATTGAAGGTTTTTTAAGATGCCAGGAATCCATGTTGGTCTTGACTCTGTTGGTCTACCTATTATTTACCGTTATTTAACCAGGCAAGTCCTGTTGAGATCTCAGCTCTCTTTTTCAAGGGCGGCCTGGGCCTGAGGGCAACATACTGTACATGCTTTTAGGGGTAGGGGAAACCACGCAAGCACGAGGAGAACATACAAACTCCGCACAGAAAGAGCCCAGGTCCGATCCGGGGGTCAAACCCAGGACCTTCTTGCTGTGAGGCGACGATGCTAACCACTGAGCCGTCGTGCTGTAGACTTGTGCAAAATTGTATCCTGTGCAATACATTGTCAGAAAAACTGTCAATGAATAATATTTGTCACTTTGCAATTAGTGCACATTTCCCTTTAAAATATCAATAAATAGATGAGCTTTAAAGTGATCAATATCCTGAAGTTGCATATCTAACACTTATACAGTTAAGAAATAAGTCCTCAGTAGTAAACCTGGAATTCTATGAAAATGACAGACTGACAATTTATTGTTTTGATACTGGATACATTTTTGTTGAATGTGATATTTTTTTTTCTTTCTTTCTCTTGCAGGGTGGTTGATTTGGGTGTGATGGTCCCCTGTGATAAGATACTCAGAGAGGCTGTAACACACAAAGCTGGTATGGAGTTTTGAAATATATTCAGTGTGTGAATACTTCATAAGCATCCACACTTATACTTTTTGGCATCTATCTCGTTCCACAATTTTTGTGCTATTTCAACAATTTGTATATAATTCCAGCTATGACTTTTGATATTTCAGCTGTTTATACTTTTTAGCTATTTCCCTTTTTCTGCTACAGAAATTGATCATCCCTCCTTATAAGCAGGAGGATACACTGAACAGACATTTATAAGTAGGAATATAAGTCTTGCTCAATTTGGGACATAGTAACAATAAAAAAAACTGTCATTTTTAATTAAACAAACAAACAAAACATTATCTTGTCCTGCTTTGTTTTGTTCTAAAACTAAATATTTTCTCAGTCAGCGCTCTGTCCCGGCTGCAGAAAGTTTGAGATACAGCAATTGTTACAAAAATCAGCTGCTATCCTGGAACTGTTTTAGGATAAATTGATGGGGGTTTTTTGTTTGTTTTTTTTCTTTTTACAGATTTTATTGGTTTGTCTGGCCTCATTACACCATCTCTGGATGAGATGATTCATGTGGCTAAAGAAATGGAAAGACTTGGAATGACAACACCGTTGCTGATTGGAGGAGCCACCACATCAAAGTAGAGCAAACACACATGCACTGAAATAATAAAATATGTGAAATGAAAGTGTAACTACAGTGGTATGCGAAAGTTTGGGCAGCCTTGTTAATTTTTCTGTTTTACTTTTATAAAACATTGATTGTTTAATAGTTAAATATCATATAGGGCACAAACACAGTGATATTTGAGAAGTGAAATGAAGTTGATATGATTTACAGTAAGTGTGCAATAATTGTTTGAAGGGTACATGATTCAGTTATATCGTGGCAAAATAAAAATATCGATCTATATTGTTATCATATTCTCGATGGGAATTGATATCATATGCCTATGCTTAGATGGGCATATGATATTGCATTATATTGATCGCAGACGTGAATTGAATTGAATTGAAATCGTATCGTGACAGACTTTGTGATATCGAGAAATATCGAATCGTCATCTGTGACTCTTCAGAGAAGATGCAAAGAGGAGAAAAACTTACAATTTCCCCCCTTAAATACTCTCTCATAATTGGAGTCACCTGTGTATGAAGGTCAAGGGTCACTGAACTTACCAAACCAATTCTGAGTTCCAACAATTAGTTCTAAAGGTTTTGAAATCAATAAAATGACAACAGTACCCAAATTTATGCACCTGTCTTATTTTGTTTAACCATTTATTGCACACTTTCTGTAAATCATTTAAACTTTATTTCACTTCTCAAATTTCACTGTTTGTCCCCTATATGATATATTTAACTGAGATTTTTTATCCAAACAAGCAATGTTTTATAAAAGGTAAATCAGAAAAATTAACAAGGCTGCCCAAACTTTCACATACCACTGTATATTATGTAAATATTAACCTAAAGTGAAGTTGTAAAGTTGATGGAAACTGTTGTTTGATAGGACACACACTGCAGTGAAGATTGCGCCCTGCTACAGCTCTCCTGTTGTCCATGTTCTTGATGCTTCCAGGAGTGTGGTGGTGGTAAGAACTTAATCTTTTGGGGATATACAGTTAGGTTCATAACTATTTGGACATTGACACAAAAACATTTTTTTACCCGTTTACTGAAACATATTCACATTATAGTTATATAATAGACATAAAGTCCAGACTTCCAGCTTTCATTTGAGGGTATCACAGTAAAGGTTTAGGAGTTCAACTCCTTAACATGTGCCCACTGTCACAACATGTGTTTTTACTGGCAGGAAAGATCAAACCCAGAGACAAATTCAGATTTAAACTTGAACATTTAATTGCAAAAGAATAAAGCCATACAACACCTTTCAGCTGGACCGAAATACAGACCTTTATTCAATCTTGTAGTATTTTGGTAATGAATCAAACCAAATGACACATATTTAGGCAATATCTTCCAGGGTTGAGCCACTCCCTTGGGGCAAATACGTCATCTCGGTATGAAGAACTTGTTGCAAATATATGGTAATTTCCCTGGTTATACTCTTAACATTGAAAAAAACACAAGCCCTGTTTTTTGATTTCAACCCAACAGCTGAACTTAACCCGTTTAATCCCACCGGCAACAATTCTTGCCAGATATTTTGTTTTACTTTTGGAAGCTCTAAAAGTGTTATTTTTGCTTTGGGCAGCTAACTTAAGTTTTGCAACAAAATAATAGGCTGTCTACTCTTAGTTATATCAATTTCATGTAGTTAGTGTGAACGGTCACGTGACCACACCCCTTGACTTCCTGCCTGCCCTGCTCGAGGGAAATGTCTCAAACTGGTACAAAAGGGAGTGAATAAAATATCTTAATAAACACACAGAATTAAAATATTTTGTACATTTATTCTTTAAAGAGTCTTTTGCTGAGATATATTGAGAATTTTCTGCCTGCATGCATCTTTTTGATCGTAAGAAGAGTGAATGTAAGCACGGCATGTAAATACCTTTAGTGGGTCTGGGGTTACCGTAGGTTTAGGACTAACGTGTGAATTGAGTTTAGATTAGTTTTTGGGTCAGGTATGTACCTGAGAGGTTACGTTTAGTGTAAGGGATTAGGCTATAGAAATGACCGTTAAATGAATGTAAGCCAATGCAAAGTCCCCATGAGGATAGAAGAACAAATGTGTGTGTATGTGGGTGTCAGTGAGTTAGTTGTTGAGAAAGCCCTTTAGAAAATATTGACACAGAAAAATAGATTTTGAAGGTGTTCGTGCTGCTCTGATTTGAGTGTTAAGTCTTGTTTTGTTTTGTTGGTTGTGTCAGTGCTCACAACTGCTGGATGAAGCAACAAGAGAGGATTACTTGGATGACGTGAAGGAGGAGTATGATGTGGTCAGACAGGAGCACTATGATTCCCTGAAGGTGAGTCTTGGTACTAAATCTGACTAACTTAGTGCAGAATGTTTACTTGATCCCTGAGTTATAGATCAATGTTAAATCACCATTTAAAATTTTCATCACATTTTGCAAAAAATCCGTACAACTCAGTCTGTCGGCTGCGGACATGAAAGCGCCTGCTGCGAAGCAGGAGGAAAGGAGAGCAGAAAAAGTTCAAAATTTATTTCTAGCGGCAGAAGAGGTTGGAAGATGGCTATTTGATGTTATTTATTGCTTCTTAAATCACCCTACAGGCTCTGACATGTTAGATAAATTTGAAAATGAGGTTTTGAAAAAATCTGTAAGACTTGAAAAAATCTGTGAGATTGCTCTATACGTCCGTATACCTGCAAAATGACATAAAATCCTTAAAACTTATGGCCAATTCGTACAAGTTGACATGTATGGCAAAGATGTGTCTCTGTTTAAATTGAATTTTCCTTGAACTCATGAAGTTCTCTCTGTGGGTCATTTTCAGCTGGTTGTAGTTTATCAGAAATATCTGCATAAATTAATCCTACAAAGATGTTTTGTTTGTTTGGATGTGCAAATTTTTAATATATTTAAAACTAAACTGAGAAGTTACTGTACTGTGATAAATATAATTCATACAATATCAAATATAAAAAATAAATGGTACTAAATGAATGAATTATGATCCTGTATTCTCTTTGAATTAAATAGACATTTTAGTCAAGAAGTCTGTCAAATTAATAAATTATATTAAAATAATTTATACATTGCAAAGAATTTTCTGTAAACACTTAAATTACTTCATAGTAAACTACAGAAAAGTAAAAAAAACCTCACTTTCTTCCGAATGTTGTTGGTCTTGATGGTGCAGGGTAAAGTATAAATTTGGATGTGTTTTATAATAACTTGTATCTGAGATAAATAATTTCCCATCTCTCGTATCGGTTTCAGGATCGTCGGTATCTGTCTCTGTTGGGAGCTAGGGAGAAGGCTTTACAAATCGACTGGTTTTCTCTTCCTAAACCAGGTGAGCTAGTAAACATGAGTAAATGCCTCTGACAGATTTTCTGCACTAAAGCACATTAAAAGTTTTCAGAGAAATCACAAAGTCTCAATCAAAACAAATTTTACCAGCTGTATGTTTGAAGTAGGAAATGTTTTTGTGTTGCAGTGCATCCTCAGTTTCTGGGCACCCGTGTCTTTGACTGCTACGATCTGAACAGTCTGGTGGATTTCATTGACTGGAAGCCTTTCTTTGATGTGTGGCAGCTGAGGGGTAAATACCCCAACAGAGGATACCCTAAGATTTTCAATGACAAGACTGTTGGTAATAATTCTGTTATTGTCTTTTTAATTAGTCACTCTTTACATTTGCTGGTCTTTATAAACATGGCAGGTCTGTATGCAATAGTTTGTGCATTTTTTGTGTTGGTGTGCATTTTTTAACTAGATAACTTACAAGAGGACAGATTTAAAGAACCTCGCATAACTATCCTTGCATGTCCATTTATCAATACTTAATATTTGAACAATTTACATTTTAGTTGTATTAAACAAGTACATTGTACTATAAAGGCTTTATAACATTTTATTTGGATATAGTTGATTTAGTCTGTAGATTAGTCACTTGTTACTCAGGTTGATTAAGGTAACATTACATTACATTACATTACATTACATTCATTTTGTTGGTTTCTCAGGATAACCTGCTTTGTTACTACATGAGGTTATATGGCAGAGGATATTTTGTGATAAAGAAACCATATGGTTAAAGACTAGTTTTCAATGTTCTGCCATCATTAAATGCTCATTTTGTTTTATTAATTCTAAGAATTTAGAAAATTGCTCTTCAAATGACTGGAAATAAAGCTGCACAATATATCACAAAAATATCATCGTAATATCAGTGTGTGCAATACTTATATCGCAAAGGACTGCTTAGTGTGTGATAATTGCTGATTAATTTATTTATCACCTTAGTTAAATCCAGTTGGTGACTTTTTTTTTTGGCCGGGCAGTGTATGAGATAATACAAATAAATAAAAATATTTATCACATTTTCTTGCAGGTGTGGAAGCTCGCAAAGTCTTTGATGAAGCCCAGTTGATGCTCAGCCATGCGATTGACAGCAGCAGACTGAAGGGACGTGGATTTGTGGGTTTCTGGCGTGCTCAGAGTGATGGCGATGACATCAACATATACAAAGATGATGTTCCAGTTGGCAAAGACACAAAGCCTATTGCCAAGTTTTATGGTTTACGGCAACAGGTACAGAAACTGGTGTTTAATGTCTTCTGTTTCTTCAGGCAGTTTTTGTTAGGATCGTCAGCTACAGTTCAAAGAGTTGTGATGGATAGTTGGGTTTTGAACTGTTGCTCAGTCTACAGAGTTACTGAAACTTGATGTTTGTTTGTGTGTTTGTGTGTGCTGTGCAGGCTGAGAAGGATGGCTCCACTTCAGAACCCTACCTGTGTATTTCTGATTTTGTGGCTCCTGTAGACAGTGGAGTGCCAGACTATATTGGGATGTTTGCTGTTGGTGTGTTTGGAGCTGAGGATTTGAGTCAGCAGTTCCAAGCTCAAGGAGACGACTACAGCAGCATCATGGTGAAAGCTCTGGCTGACCGACTGGCTGAGGTACTGTACACAAGGTCCTGAACAAGCTTGGAAAACCCTTAAACAGCAGATTACCTAATCAGTAAATTGAACTGTGTGTATTGGGTACAAACAGAAGGGGGGAACTGTGTGTGAGGAAACATGAAATATGTAGTAATTTTGGGCAGTGGTACTTTCTTTGTTAGAACTACATAATACAGTCCAATACCAAGTAAACATTGGGCTAGAATGTGAACCACAAACCAGAGGTGCTGTATTCATTGTGGAGGGGAGGGGGGAGGGGATTCATCACCTTGCACTCTGTATGCATCTTGAATGTCAGGCGTGAAACATATGTTCAATTTGCCACATGGAAACGTCAGTGGGTACTTTTACAGTCATAACGGTCAAATTAATAAAGTCAGAAAAGCTAAAACAAATTTAAAGTCTTCTGTTTTGTCCTTACATTATTTAACCATTGGTGGAGAACTTGTGGCAAACAACTGTTTTTTCCCTTTAATTTTCTCTACACTAATAACTACCATTGTCTTAAAAAGAAAAGGAAAAAGGAAGAGGTTTATTGAAAAAAAAAAATGTTTCATGCTCCCTGAGTGGCTAGAGAAATTATGTGATGGCCATTTCTGTATGAGCAAAAATAATGACAAACTACCCGTGCAGTTATTTGTCTACCTCTGGGCCAAATATAGGTGAGCTTTTGGCCCAGACCCATAAATGGTCCTTGGCCCAGGGTCTTTTATTTTTCCAACGGCCCGTAACCGGCATGGATTTTGATTACAGATCAGGAATGGATCTAGGTCAAAGGTGGCCCACAGGTGCTATAAAAACACTGCATTTGGACCAGATGTGGCACAAATACAGGCTGGTTTGTTCATTGGTCCACACCTGGACTGGATCAGAGCCTAAATGTTTTTTTTTGTCAGGCAGACTCATGATCCCAGTCCGACCTGGAGCTGGTGCAGTTGCGTAAACCTTCTGCTGACTTTAATGCTGATCTGGTGACTTATAAATGGATTTGGCTCAGATCTAAACACTGTAGGTTTTGTCTGTATTTAGACTGAGAGACTTATTTTACTTCCCTCCATTTTATTATTCAGGCGTTTGCTGAAGAGCTACATACACGTGTGCGTAAGGAGCTGTGGGGTTACAGCGCTGATGAGGATCTGCAGCCCTTTGATCTTCACAGGGTTCGATACCAAGGCATCAGACCTGCTCCTGGCTATCCAAGTCAGCCTGACCACACAGAGAAACTTACCATATGGAACCTGGCTGGTGTTCTGGAGAAGACTGGTGAGTTTTCTGACAATAACTTTATTTTAGGGCTGTAGATAACTATTACTTTAGTAATCGAGTATTCTATCAATGATTCTGGCAGTTAATCAAGTAAGCAAACAAAAACAATTGTCAGGTTCTGCAGTAATGTTTAATTTTTGTTTGGTTTGTTTAATGATTAATACAATTATTTAATATTGTGAAGGAGTAATCTACACTTGCTGATGACCATGCTGCAATTAAAGTAAAATTATTATACCAAGTTGCTTGTATTTATTTGTGAGAGGTTTGAGGGTGAATTATTTAAAAGCATTCTGTCACTGATCAGTTTTGACCATCACAGAAAAATCTAAATGATGTAAATTAATTTTTAATGGATTGGAAAACTGAATGTGATATTTTATTTAGAAATTGGTAATGTAAAAGGTTGAGGTTTGCACATTTAGTTCTGTAGAGTTCACTTGTTACTGCTATTTAATAATATCATAAAACAACTTGAAATATTCACTCTTAGTATCAAACTTAAGTAACATTAAAAGCATTGCAACAAAAAAAAGGTGTTTCAGCTCATGCCATCAATTTGTTGCTGTGCTTTTGTTTTTATTTGACATACAATAAATGCTGTATAGTTGTTTTTATCACACAACTTATACAATAGTGAGCAGTTTTCCCCACGATTGTATTGCCCACAGAATTAGACTGAGAGACCACTAAAGGTGTTTTGAGTTAATTAGTTGATTAGAGTGTGGCACCAGGTGTTTTCAATATTGAACCTTTTCACAATATACTAATTTTCTGAGATACTGAATTTGGGATTTTCATTGTCAGTTATAATCATCAAAATTAAAAGAAATAAACATTTGAAATATATCAGTCTGTGTGAAATGAATAAATATATACAAGTTTCACTTTTTGAATAAAATTACTAAAATAAATCAACTTTTTCATGATATTCAAATTTTATGACCAGCACCTGTATACTGAAAAATCCATACATAAAACAGAAACAATGTCAATTTTTTGGTCTGGCTGGTCTTTGGTCCTTGTGTACATGATTTTCTATATGTCTGTGTATGTTTGTGTAGGTATTGATCTGACAGAGTCTTTGGCTATGACACCTGCTGCCTCGGTCTCTGGACTTTACTTCTCTCATCCTCAGGCTTCATACTTCCCCGTGGGAAAGATTACCAAGGAACAGGTCAGCTGATCATCTGTAAACTTTCAGTCCGTTTACAATCCAATTCAATCACATTCAGTAGATTATAAAGTGCCTTTTAGAACGAAGGTGTATTTTAAATATTATTTAGGAAAAACAGCAGATTGTAATTTTCACTTTGATTCATTACAGATGCAAGAGAAATAGACAACATATAACAGATCACATATTTGAACACACTGTCAAATGTGCAAACAAGTACAGCAAAAATAAACTATATTTACTATTTTGTAAGAACCTTTTGTGCTCTTCTGCAGAGGGAAAACAGTTGCACAGTTTACCTCCACATGTGACACAGGTGTCAGAGTTGACCACTTGCAGTCAAAATATAATTTCTAATAAGTTTTGAATAGCCTCTAAAATGGAGAAATACTATATCATAATGATGAACAGATTCAATACTGTGACACAGGATAGAAATCAGTCTGAGCTTTCTTTTCTCAGCTTTTTTTTTGTCTGCAGGTAGAGGACTATGCCCAGAGGAAAGGAATGAGCGTGGAGGAGGTCGAGAGGTGGCTGGCTCCTATCCTTGGCTATGATACTAAATCATGTGTCTGATGGATCTACATCACAACATTTTAGAACAAATCTTAGATCACTGCTGACGGGTTGTGACAAACATGCCACAGTTGAATTCAAAGCACTCATAAATACACAGTGTGGAAGGAAAACAAAAACTGTTATACACAAATGTCTCCAGTTCAAGTCAGATGATCACATATCTTAGTGTTACAATCAAAAATACAGTTTGATCAATTTTAAAACAGTATAATTTCAAAAGAAGAACATTTTTATTGTTTAACTTTTAGCTGTTTCTTAGAGGAAGATTTTAAGTTATCACTCATGTTTCTATGAAAGATACATGTATGTTGGTGTGATTGGACTTGTTGTCTTTATGGGTTGATTGATGGAGGTCATGTTTTGTTTTGTTTTTTGTGCTGCATATCTCCACATCCAAACCCTACACCTCCTTTATATTTATTAAGCTTGACATGTTTTAGATTTTCTCTGTATGAAAGCTTACATTTTGTCAAATAACTAACTATATTGTAAACTCAACAGAGCTGTGAAGTTCCAACCAAAACTGACCTCATGTTTTCAATGGCAGTGTTACAGCTAGCTGCCGCTGCTGCTTTTTGAACTTGCAATTAACCACAGAATTCACAATAGCTAATGTGAATTGACAGCAGTCTAAAAGTCTATGAAAAACATTTGCAATAGCTGCTGTGAAATTTTAGAACCTGCAGTTGTTTTAGTTTGGCAGTAATCCACATGTCTTAGCTGTGTTTGGGCCAGTCGTTAACTAGTTAAAACTGTCAGAAATTAACTGTATTCATGCAAAATGAGGCTGTTCAAAGAGCTATCTACAGCAGCTAAGCTAATGTTTCACACAGCTCTGCTAGAAATTGGCTGAAATGTTCCTTAATGAAGTCTAAAATATGTAATTAAAAATAATTATCAAACTAATTGGGTTTATTTAAGTAGGGCACTTAACACTGTTAATATTTCCAGAAATATGTATTCATTTAATTTATTAATCTTTTTAATGTTTTATTGCTAAAACCATAGCATTTATATGGAGTTTGGGGTCTACTGTCTCAAAAGTTGACTGCTTTGTTTTTATTGGCTTAAAGCCCTTGTATTGTAACATTGTTGACTATTAAAAGGAAATGTTTCAGAAGCTAAATACTCTTAAGTCAATTAATGGTATGTTTTTGTTTTGGATTAAATTAGCCATTTTCAATATTTTAGATAAAAAATATAAAATCAAGAAAAAGAACCAACATCTGTGTCTGTGCTTTTTTCTTGATTGAGTGTGGCATGTGTGAGATATAGTGTATTTTTAAACTTATTAACACTTGTCAGTGCCACAGTCGTGTAATCCTGAGGCAGCATGTTTCACAGTTCCACAGTCCCTAGAACAGAACCAGCCTTCTTTATCAGGTTGTTTAGCCTTTTTAGGTCTCTGGTTCTGATGCTGCTGCCTCAACAGATGACAGCAGAATAGATGACGCTCTCAACAACAGACTTATAGAAGATCTGCAGCATCTTGCTGCAAATTGAACCTTCACACTCTGTTCTTACTGGTGCAATGTGTAATTAATGAAGATTGGCCACCACCCATAACATCTCTAAGAAATGAAGAGATCTTATGGGTTTTTGAACTTGCATCAGTTTGGTAACATGCAGTTGATTTTTCAAATGCATCATTTATTTTTTTGCAGTGTCTTTTTCTTGCATTTATTTGTGTTTGCATGCTTTGAAGTTTGCAACATTTTCCAACTTGCAGTCCATTTTATGAATGCAGCATTTTATTTTATTTTTGCAGCGCTTTATTTTTTTTCAACATTTGCACCTGTCGGCCACCGTACAAAACAGCTTCTACTCACAACAGTCACTGTGGATAAATTCTATATTTGTAAAGTATCTACAATACAATTTTCTGGAGAGATTAGTACATAAATGACATTATGCATGTGTATGGGGTTTGTTTCATTATTACTCTACTCAAATAGACTACCAAGAACAGATCTGTTTTTTTTTCCATCAACAAAATATTTTATTTATTTATATAAATACCAGAACATCTTAAACAGCTGCTACCCATGTTAGTTCTGGTGTGTGGGTGCTTTGCATATGAGTATTTAGTTTATGTTCTTCATTCACTTGTTTTCCTTCAAACATTAACTTCATAAGAGAGAGTCCTATTTAGCTTTCTAAGGAGGCTCCAGCAGATCCATTTATGGACAGAATTGTGGGTCAGGGCTTCCAGTCTGGACAGAATTCACCTGCAGGTTCTGTCAACATTCTATTTGAAGTCATGTTGGATCCTTTTTTGTTTTTCTCTCTTTTTAATGCCCTTGTATATTTTCAAAAAATATAATAATATTAAGAGAGATTAACTTTATGCTATTAACCTGTGGTCTTTAACATCCTGAAAGCTTTATTTTAAGAATAGGACAATGGAAGTGAAAACGTATGTCTTTAGAAGGAGTCTATATAAGGAATTAGTCTTTATGAGTTTCTTAACTAGGAATGGAATTTTTTGTCCCTCAGAAATTATAGGCTACACACTAATCTCCTGTAGTCAGTCACTCATAGCACTGTTTCCTAAACAGTGTTTGATGGTGGCACATCAGTCATGTCTGGGAGGCAGAATGGGGACATGATTTAGGAAGGAAAAGGAGAGTTTTTAGCAATGGAAATATTTTTTCTCTTCACCTTGTTTAGCTCACATAACAGAAGAGGTTGATCTGAGCTTATCTCCTTTTTAGTTGATTCTCAGCCCTTTTCTCTCAGTACTGAGGACTTATTATCACACACTGCCAAAAAAACAAAAGAGCAAAATAGCTTTGGCTTATGTGTGTGTGTTTTTGTGCATCTGCCTGTTACCAAAATATTTAATGGACCACTAGACAAATTGTGATTAAAGTAATCACTGAATGAACATATACAACTTATTAACTTTGAAGGTAAACTTTGATTTAAGATGGCTGCCTTTGGTAACTTACTTAAAATGTCTGTCAGTTTTACAAAAACTGATCCCATGGGCGTCAGATCCATTTTAAAAGTGGAGGGGACACACTGGTGGTGGTGGTGGGGGGATTTCCTGCATTCAGGTGTATTTTACCAGGTTCTTAAACATGCTTTTACCTCCATAAATAAACAATTGATTTAATAATTAGTTCAGAGTCAGATTCTTCATTAAACTAGTTGCATCATCCTGTTTTTAAACTCACTGCTTTCCCATGCGAAAAAAAAATATACTCAAGTATATTTTAAATAGACTGCATTTTGCAGAAATATATTTTTAATATATTAT
>JARVGW010000247.1:1740802-1753956 GCA_031762495.1 Anablepsoides rubrolineatus
AGTTGCACTTTGGAATGACCTTATTATTGTATCATGTTTTTGATCTGAGTTTGTTTTACAGAATGAAATGTCTGAATTTTGATGGCTGGGTGATTAACAGGCTTCTGCCCAATTTGAAGTGTTAATTCAATCACTGAATCACCTGATTCAGTGATTATTCAGAAACTAGTTTAGTTAAGTTTCGTTTCTTGTCTTTTTAATTGTTGGACTACATTTGTGCATTGTTTTTATTGTAAATCAATAATTAATTGATTATAACTGCTTAAAATGAAAATGAAATGAATGAAAATGAATAATCAATTTAATTGCTATACTATACATTAATATCATAGGTTTTACAACAATAAGTTATTTATTTTAAGACAAATTCAGTTTGTAACTTGATAACTTTTGGTCACAGAAGAATTTGTGATGACATTTTTATTAATTTTTAAGTTATTCTGTTTCTAAGACAACAGTTCCAGTTTGATACAAGGACAAAATGCTGTTAAAAATACGTTTAGATGTAAAATAGCTACAATTCATTTTGTTGAACCCCCTCACCAAAATAATAATTAGTCAATTTAAATTTGATAAACTGCATCAGGGTTTGAGTGAATCGTTACATCCCTATTTTCTTATTTTGATGTCTGTAAAGCACTTGGTGATGTTTGAGTCAGTGAAAGGTGCTATATAAATAAAATTTACTTACTAAAATATCACATTCACACCCTCCCAACTGCTGCCAATCACAAGGCTCTTTTATAAAACAGGTTTGCAAAATGGCCTCACAGAGCAGTATGACGTTACAGATCATGAGTCGGTGACTTCTGATCTGGCTGTTCATAGGTCAGTGACAGAGCAGGCCACGTCCCACCATGAGTTTTCAGAAACAAAGCAAACGTAGCTCATTATAACAGAAGTTCTGTTTCTCAAAACTGAGGCTATTTAATGAGTCTACAACAGGCAAGATATTATCTGTTAACTGGCCAGGATATACCGTCAGGTCTTATAAATGTTAACTTGCACAATTACATTTGTAGAGGAAGCTGGTAAATACAGAGTTCAGTTTTGATGAATGGATGTTCATTTGAATGTGGATGGCTAGATGATCCTCATTTCAAAAAATAAAAAATTAAACAAAAAAACTAAACCCTTCTGTATGATAAAGGAATGGAGCCAGGAGGGGGCCTGGGCTTTTGTTCAAAACATTTTTAGTAAAATAACTTTTTTTTATTTTGTTAATCTTAAATCAATAAATTAATGGCAACCAGAGTTTTCTGCTTTAAAATACATTTATCTTTTACTTGACAACTTTGAACTGAGAACCTACACCAACACACTATTTGGTAGAAAACCTTTTTGCAGGCAAGAGAAATTATTGTGAAACATGTCAACGAACTATCAGCTAATCTTGCCTGCAGTATAACATCATGTCACTCTAATTATAATCATCACATTAAAAGATGCTAGAGGATTTTTAGATTACAAGTGTAAAACAATAGACTTTATTTCGGCGTTTATAGTTTCTGGCCAGACAAAAACATGAAAAACTCCTTCCAGTAAAAGTATAGATTTTTAAAAATATATAATAAAACAATTACAATGAAATTACCTGAGTAATTTGACCCAACTCTGTATACAACCTCAAATGATAATGCTCCCTTTCATTTGTCCAGTGCTCCCAACCCCAGCCCCTACTTACAGTGTACCATTTTCACAGTTCAGTTTTGCATGTGCTGGCAGGACATAAAACAAGCCTGCACTAGATAAGTTATCTCTATATGCGACATTTAGAACAAACCAGGATTTACCTAAAATGTATTTACAGAAACACTGAGCAAATATAACGTAGTGTTATTTAAAAATATACACATCTTGAAATGTTTCAGTTAAACCAACAAAGTATGAAACCATTTGAAAGTGGTGAAAGAGTTTCATAACAGTTTATTCCAGTCTCTTGTTGCCTCCATAAGGTGCCTCTGGCCATGGCCAATCCAATCCTCTTGGTTATTAAAAAGTCGCCCACAAAACCAGCAGTCAAACATTGCTGAGCCTTGCCCGCAAGCTGATAAAGTTTTAACTACCTTATACTTCTTTTTGCTTTTTTTCCTCAGTTTCATTTTCAAGAGGAACCGCTCTTGGACTGAACTCTGAAGTGCTCTGGGTCTTGTATCATCATTATTAGATGATGCACTCCTGGTCGAGGAATTCACTTCAAGATCGGTAAAATCAGAGAGTGCTTGGACTGTTTTTTGGCTAAGAGAGACCTTTGAGATAGCACCTTTGTACTTATTGACAGTCTTCATGATGTTGGCCACTTCAGGAATGTCAGCATCTGGATGATTGAGCACCACAACAGGCTGGTATCGACGAGGGCATTTGATCTGCTGCCCTGAGCTGAACGGTGCAAGCCTCAGTGTCCTCTCCACCTCCTTGGCAACAGGTTTCCACAACACAATCTCTTCTTCAGGCTGATCCGTTCCTGAAAGTCTTTGTGCCTTATGAACGGTTGGTGAAAGATCATCCAACAATGCTTTTCTGTGCCTTTTCCTCTGGCTTGGAGGTCTTATTGGCCTCGGAGCAAGGACAAGTCTCTCTGCTTCACATGGTTGTAGCTTTCCATAAAATCGAGGAACATCAGATTTCTTGACATTTGTCTGTGGATCATTTTGTGTACTAATCAAATTCTTTAGTCCACTGGAAGCAGTTGCATTTGTTGTCTTTTGTGACACCAGGAAACACTGTTTTTGAGGTCTTGTGGCCAAGAACAAAGGCTGGTTGGTTGTGGATGAAGCTCCACTTGAAAGAAGACCACCACTGGGGGTGACAATCTTCCATATGACTTTATTTCCAGAGCTTTCATTAGTTTGGCTATGTAGAGTTCCAGTTTTTGCTTCTTGATTGTTTAAAAATAACTCTGATTTGGGTGGAGAAATGTATCGAAGCAAAAAGGCTTGGCATCCAGCTTGTGGGATGTTGGATTTACCTGCAGAGTTAACAGGCATAGCCAGAACTGGCTGTGATTTCACTGACAGCTGAGTGCTTCCCAGTTTGACACTAGGTATGCTGGGTTTCTGAACAAAAGGGACAGACCTTTGGACCAAGTAACATGTAGATTGTGTTTTTGCTGTTTTGTCTGCTGATGCACTTTGCAGTGTGCTCGAAAGGATCACAGGTCCAGTGAAGCCTTGACCGTTGATCAAGTAATGACTTGAGGTGGCGGTGCTAACGGCTGGCTGAGCAGCAGAAAACACAGTTGTCCTATTTTCTGCGGAACGTGGCTTTGCTGACGGTATACTAATAATTTTGGTGTTTGGAGAAAGAGTTACTCCAGTAGTTTTACTAGATTTATCAAACCCCCGTTTCATGTACGACAAATTAATCTGAGGATTTGAAGAGCTGGTTATTAGTTTGAAACCTGGTGTGGCCTTGACTTGCATTGGCATGGCAAATTTCTTCTCAGTAGCCTTTAGGATGACTGGTTGCTTACCTTCAGGCAACTGAAAGATTTGCGAAATATTTGTTTGTTTTAAAGAATCCTTGCTTGCACTTGAAGATGCTGTTCTTTCCTTGTTCAGCTGAGTAACAATTGCCTTTGAATGCTCTTTCATCAAATTTCCAATGGAAGTTAAGTTACTTTTTGTTTCTGGCAGCTTTGATGAAATGGGAATGCTATCATCCTCAACTTTGATGATATTGAAATCTTGAAGTACTGATTCTGGATTTTCCTCAGTCATAAAATGGTCAATGCTAGTAATGCATTCATCAACTTCAACTTCACCACATGAGCTTTCTGCCATGTGTACTGGAGACTCTGCCAGTGTCAGACTAAACTGGGATGATTCACCAGTGTTTTCTTTGTGTCCTGAGTAATAAGAATCACTGTCTGAGTTCTGGTTAGTGCTAGGTGAAGTGCTGAATGTCTCCTTGGAATAGTTGTGAAAAGTAAACACTTCTTGGCTTAGTGTATTTTGTGTGCTTTTTCCTGTAAAAGAGGCTCCAGCACTGCTGCTAACTGAAAGCGCTAGAGATGGAGGCTTCAGGTGTGCCACATTTTGCTGACCATTTGTTTTTTCAATCATAATGTTATCATTCTTTTCTGGAGTAACCTGAGAAGGCAAGTGAGTTGTGTCCTCATGTATGACGTTAGAAACATTTTTTTCTTTGCTTACTTCATCATTACAATCAGTCAGTGCCGACTCAATGGTTCTGCAGTTCTCAAGGCTTTTTTCAGAAAGCATTGCTTTCTTAGCAATATTTAAGGGGCACGATAAACTAGTCACATTATCTGCACACACTGTTGCACCATTGCTGACTTTAGATCTATGGCTAGTTGCATTCAACTTAAAAGTTGAAGTGACAGGACTTTCATCACATTCAGCCCTTCCTGTTCTTTCTTCTACTTCATTCTGATCGCCCACATTATTCAGCTCGTTTGTCACTGGACATAAAGTATTGGCACGTGTCAAAGACCTCTTTGGAAACACATTTGTTTGTTCACCAACATTGTGCACATGTTGGGTGGAATCAAGGTTGCACACAGATGTTTCCTCCTCCTCAATCTTCACTTTTACAGCTAGAATACTCCTATGATCCATTTGAATATTTGGTGAACCAGACAAACATTTTGACGTGGAGCTCTTGCAGTCAAAGGACTGCCCATTCTCAGCTGGTAGTTTACTTTCAACTATTACAGGATTTGGTACCAAAGGGCTGTCACTGTCAGCAGTAGAGTGGTTATGAGCAGGCAAGTCTTGCTTTGCTGTTGGTATGACTTTGAGGACCAAATGTTTTTTGCCATCAACCATTTTAAATCCCATCACTTTTGTTGTACAATTAGGAGGAAGAGAAATTTTGTTCTTTACCATCAGAACAGTGAGTCCATTAGCATTGTGACTTTCCATATCAGAGCTTGGATTATCACCTTCCTGTAACATAACTGGTCCTGACGATTCGGTGTTCTGAAAACTTCTGCTATCCTTCTTGACTACAGTCATGTCCAGAAACTCTGCTTCCTCTGAGGACAGCTCATGTTTGATTATTCTGCCATTATGGTTTGGTACATTTCCAGAAAGATTGTTTAGTTTAGCCATTCTCTGGGTTTCCTGTGATGAGCCACCATCTTCAGTAATCTTCATTATTTCAGCCTCCTCTTTGTGAACAGCTGCTGTGTGTTTTTTAAGGAGCTCATTTCTTGCTGCACCATATCCACAGATCGGACACGTGAAAGGGAATGTACCTGAGTGAGCCATTGCATGATTCTGGTGATCTTCTTCATTTAAGCTAATATGTTTGCACTTTAAACACTTCCAGGGAGTCTCATTATGATAATGAATGTGCTGGACAAAAGTTCCTGCATCAATAGTGGTAAACTCGCACCAGTCACATTTGAACAGTCCATTTATACTATGACACATCATGTAGTGTCTGGTAAGCAAGAGCAAAGAGTACTGAATGTTATCATTGCAGAGCTCACATGTAACCAGAGTATTCCTGTGCTCAAGTCGATGGCGCTGAAGAACAGGGAACTCATTAGTGACAAAATCACACAAGTCACATGGGTACGTGGGGAGTGTTCCGTTATGGACGGCTCGAAAATGTTTAAGAAGATCATTAGGGCTAAATGTTAAACTGTCTTTACACACAGAGCATCCAAAACTTAGAATTTTTCCAGAGAAAACAGCTCGCTGCTGAATTTTAACATGACGTTTGGCAGTTAGTTTGTCTTTCTTAGCTGAATTCCCATGATCGTTCCAAGATTCTTCTGCATTATTATGTGGTCCATCAGTTACTTCTTTGAAATGCTTGCACATAAAGTCTTTCACCCTTTCTTTTTCATCCTCTCCAGATAAGGTGCAATTTTTGACAAACTCATGAGGTCTTGTGAAGTTTTCCATAGTTGAAAATCTGTCCTCTGTAAGAAAAGAAAAAAATAACACTTTCCATTAATACCAAGGGCTGCAACCTTTAACCATTTTTACCTTTTTTCTAACTAAATAACATTTCTAAAGAGCCACAAAGCCTTGGTTCCTTAAATAGCGATGACATAGGTTTCATTTATGTGATAATTATTTTATCATTGTAGTATTATCTGTTGTTTGTTTAAACGACACTATCTCATTTACATTTTTAAAATAAAGTCTTTGCATATTTTGAAGGAATGCACATCACCTGCTGCCAGTGGTGGAGAAGGTACTCAAACACTTTACTTAAGTAAAAGTACAAATAAACAAACAAAGATGTACTCCAGTAAATGTAAAATTACCACATTAACATTTTTACTTAAGTACTTGCTATTAAAAATACTTAAATTATTAAAACTACTTGCTTACTGTATTTCCTAACGGTCTACAATATCATGACGTGTGCCTACTGTATGTACATGTTTTAATACAACAATGGTGTGCAATTTTAGTGAACAATGCTGCAGATACTTCATGTTTTTGTGGTTACCCTCTGTCACACTGTTCACACTAGGACTTGTGATTCTGCATCATCAGAGATAATGACAGCAGCTACAGAAACTGTAAATTCACCAACAATCTACTCTATCAAAACTCAGTGAGTCGTTTTTTTTAACCTTGAATAAGTCTTTTAAATAAGGCCATGGGTGGTGCATATCGCCAGCTGACTGCATGAATCCATTTAGGTTGTGATAGTGTTGCCGCTGAAGCTCCAGCAGGTGATGTGGAATCGCCCTGCTCCTCTTGAAGGAGGGTCTAATGGTATTTTTCTGCTTTGCAGTGGACCAATTACAGCATGATGTGATGTAATGTGTATAATGTGTAGTTTGAAATGCAACACATTACAGAAATGTAGTGGAGTAGAAAGTATAGATTATGTAAAATGTAGTGGAGTAAAAGTCAAAAGTCCCCATGATAAAATTTACTTAAGCAAAGTACAAATACTTGGAAAATGTACTTAAGTACAGTTACATCTCACCACTACCCGCTGCTAAGACTACAGCAGACTAAGATCATTTTATGATAACATGTGAATGTTTTTGTACAGTGTCCTGAGAGGACTTTTGTTGTGAATTGGTTGTGTCTTGAGGGGTCGGGGAGTTGCCCATTGGTGAAACACTGCAATATGTAACAAAACAACTATTGTTTTTTTTTACTTTTAAATATGTTGATTTTGTTGCAATAAATCATTAATTTTACATTTACAAATTATATGAATTTTATTTTAGTAATAAATAAATTATTTTATTTTTCAATTTTTTGGGGGGTGGGGGGTGTCTTCGGCGGGCCGGGAGGAAGTTACCCATGGGCTGCCAGTTGAATAGTCCTGCTCAACACCATCAACTCTAAATGGAACCTCATTAGTTTTCTTTTTGGTTAACAAATATCTCATGGTTTGTTTAATCCAAATTCAATGATAACTTATTTAATTGGAACCAAGTTTTTTTTTTATAAATTCTGTTTGTATCACCTCCAATAGTTTCACCAGAATAAAAAACGTCTTGTGTCAACAGCAAACAAAATACATTTTAAAAGCTTTGACACATTAACCAAATCATTCACATACAAAATTTTAGTGCAAGCACAGAACCCTGGGAAAAACCAAAGATTAATATTACAAAATTTAGGTCTTACATTGCTAATCTGTACAAACGGTTCCCTGTTATTCAGATAACTAGACACCCACTGTAGTGCTAATCCTCCAATGTTGCATTTATTCAACTTCTCAATAAAAATGTTATGGTCAAGTGTCAAAAGCTTTCTTTAATTCAACAAAAAAAGCTACTACAATGTTTTTAATCAACAGCAGTTATCTCTTCCACTGATTCCACAAGAGCTATTGATGTTGAGTTAATTGTTCTAAACCAGTGTTCTCAATTCTGGTCCTCAAGGACTGCTATCATGCATGTTTTGGTTGCTTCCCTGTTTTGGAACATCTGATAAATGAGGGATTGACAGGTTTCTGCAGAACTTAAAGACTTAAAGAGCAGGGAAACAATAAAAACAGGTATCTCAGCAGGCCCAGGAACACATTGGATTCATCCTATAAGGGGATTGCTTGTGAAAGAGAGGTCTGGGATTCTCTGCTCAAGCTGCTACCCTCACGACCCAACTTAAAATAAGCAGAAGTTAATGGATGAAAACAGTGCTCATCAAACATATTAACTGTTTTGAAAGTGTTTTGTTTTTATTGCGGTCATAAATCAGTTATTTAAATATAGTCAGTTATGTAAATAGAAATTGGACTTCTTTATAAAAGAAATGGTCAAAAAACCTTAAAATGTCCAAGTGATATAAAAAATGTGTAAAACCAGTGATTGCAGAAATATTCACCCTGTTTAAAATTACTTCCTCATAGGAATGTACACGAGGACAAAATTGTTGGTACCCCTTATTTAATGAAAGGAAAAACCCACAATGGTCACAGAAATAACTAGAATCTGACAAAAGTATTTACAAATAAAAATCTTGTGAAAATGAACAAATGAAAATCAGACATGGTTTTCAACCATGCTTCAACAGAATGTTTTAAACAATAAAACTCATAAAACAGGCCTGGACAGAAATGATTGTACCCCTGAAAATAATTTGACTAAATGGACATATTAAATCAAGGTGTGTCCACTAATTAGCATCACAGGTGTGTACACACTTGTAATCAGTCAGTGGGTCTGTATAAAGGGCTACAGATTGTGGTACATGGTGTGTACCACAATCAACATGGACCAGAGGAAGAGAAGGAAAGAGTCCTCTCATGAAATTAGAAAGAAATTATAAACAAGCATGTTAAAGGTAAAGGTTATAAGACCATCTCCAAGCAGCTTGATGTTTCTGTGACTACAGTTGCACATATTATTCAGAAATTTAAGATCCGTGGGACTGTAGCCAACCTCCCTGGAAGTGGCCCCAGGAGGAAAACTGATGACAAATCAAAATAGTAACAAAAGAGCCCAGAAAAACGTCCAAAAGAGATTAAAGGTAAACTTCAAGCTTAAGGAACATCAGTGTCATATCACACCATATGTCAATTGTTTCAGGGTTCCTGCAGGTTTTAGCAAGTCAAATTTAAGAATTTTTAAGACCTTTTTAAGATCACCTTGAATCCTCATCTGCAGTGAACTGGTCACACGCGAACACATACAATTAACACTTAAACGTTTAATAATTTATTACATAACTTTACCTTCATGCAGGGCGGGTGGTTCTGGTAACGGGTCAAAAAAAAAGTCCATGGAAAGGTCCGAGCAACTCTGATTAGTTTACCTGCAGCAGGACCTGCCCTCCTTTGCTCTGCTCTGATTGGCTAAAACTGTGACTCTGGTTCTTTTATTGGTTGAAAGCAGCGTCACTTAATCCATCACAACACAAATTAGTTTTTTTTCATCAACAGGAAATGCGCTGCAGAGACAGAGAACTTTAATCACTTCTGCCCGACAAAATTTAAGACCTTTGAGTAACAAATTTAAGACCAACTTGCACATTTTTTACAAATTTAAGACTTTTTAAGGCCTTAATTTTAGATTTGTGAATTTAAGACTTCTTAAGACTTTTTAAGGATTCGCGGGAACCCTGTGTTTGAGCCAAAGTGGACTAAGCGAAAGATGACCAAGGAGGACACCATTGTTGTAAACAAATCATAAAACAGCCAGACTGGAATATGCCAAACTACATGGCACATCAGCTCTATTTTCACAGACAGCATATGAAGAAAAGAACACTGTCCCTACTGTGAAACATGGAGGAGGCTCTGTTATGTTTATTCTTACTTTTGTCAGATTTAAGTTATTTCTGTGACCATTGTGGGTTTTTCTTCCATTAAACAAAGGGTACCAACAATTTTGTCCATGTGTGTACTTGTAGGCTTTTTTTTTCAGAAAAAATACAAAATAATTTTTAAGGACCTAACCATTCCCGAAGAGCACAAATATAATGTTAGGTTTTAGAGAACAAGTTCCAGGAGTGAAGTGAGGGAGGAGAGGAGAGGTTTACTCACTCAGGAGGACTGCTGATCCTACTGACCCGCCCTGCTCTTCTCTCATTGGATAAAAGTGCTCTGGGATTTGTTTGGTGTGTTGAAAGTAGAATCCCGTTTGGAGCAGACTGGGCAGCTTTAACAGGACCACAACAGAAAACAACCAGAGTTCCCCCACTTACAGATGATGGAAATCCGTCTTGGACACGTTCGAAGTTACGAAAATCCGCTATGGTGACGGAGAACTTTAAGCCCTGTGGTTTTGGCTGCTGCGAGTCCAAGACTGAATTCTGCCCGCTGTTAAGTTCAGTTGCCACTGACCTCAGTCACATGACGGAATCCTGCCCCCTAATTGGTTTCTGTGGAAAATACTCTGCGAATGGGAACTCATACCTCTGTCTTCACCACAGTATTTGTTGTCTTTGAAAAAGTATGAATACTTGATTATGTAAAATTGTACATCTTTAATAGAACATGGACGACATCGTCTGCAATATATATTGCATCCTGCGAGCGCCGCAGCGTGCTGTTGTGGCTAAGCTCTCTCACTGGGAGGGGAGTTTGGTCAGTCGCACAAAGCTGGACATATCTGTTCGATAATGACACTCCTAACACACAAACATTTCATTTAATGTTAGGTTAGATTCCAAAGTTTCGAGTAGCAGGGGCTTTATGCTGCTCGGTACATCACCTGCAAACTGTCTCTGCTGGGGCTGTTTTTTCACTTTTACTAAAATAACAAATAGCTGTTGTTCAGTAGAACATTAAATTAATTTTGCAAGGTGTTTAAAATTATTTACCAAGAAAAAAGAAAACATTTTTATGTGTAAATTATAGAATTTCACATTAATAAAGTTATACTATTGTAAAATAAAAAAGTTCAGTTTCACATTAAATGTGTCATAAAAAAACAAAAAACCTACAAACAACAACAATTTTTGCACACTTGCCAATTGGATCACTTTTTTTTGTTTTGGAAGAAACACCCCACCCCTCCAGTTTACAGTGCTTTATCAAAAAACAGACAAAGCAGTTAAATTTTTTATAAAAGGAAAATCTGATTCTGCACGGACGACAACAAAATCTTGAATAAAGTCCCACCTTCAGAGTGTTGAGTTTGCAGTGTCTCTTGCTGTTTGCAATGCAACTCAGACAGGAAGCGGTCTTCACATTTTCTTGTGCATCCAGCCCATCATTTGCTGACAAAACTTACAGAAAGGTTCCTCTCCAGATAAATGAAGAACCGCTGGGACATTGTTCTGTCCTAAATGTTATCCTAAGACCGCTTCGTATTTTTTGAGGATGTTGCGGTTTCAGTAAGTTTGCCTCGGGTCACGGGTGACATTTTTTCTCGATCAAAAATCATGATCAAATAATAGCCCAACCCTACTCTGGGGTTAGTGTGATTTGTTGAAAGCAGTGTCCGTTTAATCCTTTATTATTAGACTGGGCGGCTTTAATGAGATTGCAACAGAAAACAACTAGACTTTTTTTGTTTGTTAGTTTTCCTTACAGATAACAAAAATCCATCCTGGCCATGTTCAAAATGACAGAAATCCAATGTGGTGATGGAGAACTTTAAGCCCCGTTATAAATAAATAAATAAATAAATAAATAAATAAATAAATAAATAAATAAAGGGAATTTTAAAAAAACTATAAAGTAAAAAGTAATTAATTAAAAACATATCCAGTGTCTGATGCTGCAGCTACTTAAACATGTTACTGAGCTGATGTGTCTGTTTTAAGGTCTAGTGTACTTAGCAACATCATTTTTCGCCCCATTATCAATTTAAAATTTAAATGCAGAGTCAAGTGTAATTGGTAAGAAAATATATTAGTTACCTGTACTCTGTGACCCTAAAACCCACGTCTTCAATACACAATGTCTGAAGCTGCTGTAGAGTGGTCACTATGCCTGAAAGACAAAGAGCAGAAAATTACAACTTTAGTTACACATTTTAATTTTATAAAATGACTGAACAGTACAAATGGAGCATGTGATCAGCTTGTCATCTGCACCAGAAGCAAACTCTCAAAACTCATAACTAATAGTTTTCTAATCAATAAATGCACCAGCGATAAGCTGCTGCGTCATGCAGTACCGCTCAGTGGGAGGAGTTTTACTGCATAGAGAAAACATCAAGATAGCTCTATGGATTGTCTGTAATGCGTTTCTAAATAAAAGGTAATAAAAAGGTGTACATGCTGTGTTTTCCATATTATTATTAAGTTTATTTGATAGGGACAGACACACAATAACATAGACAAACTGAATAAAACAAAAGTCCCATGCCTGTATCATGGTGCTTAAAGCATGAGCTAATTTGCACTTGTCCCTAGATGGACTTTTGTTAACAGTATTATCCAAAATGTGTCTAAGTAACATAAAAAAGTAAGATAATTAAAAGTAATATTAAAACTACAGTCATACACATGAATCAGAGACACTACAAAATAACAATAAAATAGTATAAGCATGGTCAAAAATTAAGGAATGACAATAAAAGACTAAGCATAATCAGAATTTAAGACATAATAAAAATATTTTAAACACAATGCTGTTTTTGACACAGCCAGAGTTTAGTTTGATTTTTAAACGTGTTAAATCTAGTCACAGACTTTAAATTGACAGTAAATTCCAAATTTTGGATCCTCTCACAGAGCAAAAGCAGTTCTACGAAAAGAGACTTTACAGGAACCATTTGAGGCTGCTCTGGTAGATTTACTGTAGGCGTGCCAAACTTACCGTAGCTAAAATATTACAATGATGAAACCTAATGGGCTTTTGATATAAAATCTTTAAAGCCTTATTGTAACGACTTTCCAGTGGTTTGATTGTAATTTGGTGAGTCTGGGACCAGATTGTAGCTCCATATGACAGATGTGAAAAAAAATCTTTAAGAACATCTCTACACAATAAGGTGTCAAACATTTTCTGATGATTTTAAAACAATTTATATTTGATCAAACAGTTTTGCAGATTTTCTTAACATGGCTCTTAAAAGTTTTACTTGGCATCCAAAATTATTCCTAAATATTTTTCCTGTAATATTTGTTCAATAGAAACCCCATTGATTTGTATATTCAACGGCTGTGCTGAAGCTTTCTTAATTGAAAATCAGATACTTTGTTTTCTTAGTATTAAAGGTTAAGCAGGCTAGGGTTGGGCAATATTGGCAAAAAAAATAATCACGATTAATTGGGGTATTTAGCCGATAACGATTAATTTGACGA
>JARVGW010000247.1:1991705-2018127 GCA_031762495.1 Anablepsoides rubrolineatus
AGGACACAGATTGTAGTGTAAAGCGCTTTGAGTATCCTGGATGGATAGAAAGGCGCTATATAAGTACAGTCCATTTAGCAGTGTCAGCATAAGAATGTAATCGTTCATGATATTTGATGAATATTTTTTTACTTTAAATTATGTAGTATGTGGACGGTGTCTGTAAAAGCCTTTGTCCTGGAGCAGAACTTATTTTATTACAATAGTTTAAAACAATTACAAGAATTTTTAAATAAAATGCCATAACTAATCAACATAAGTATTCAAATAAATAATTTTTAAGTATCAATAAATGCAATAAAATATAAACTTTAAGTATTTATTTATAACTCAGTTTAAATTGTGCCCTGAGTTTTTGTCAACACCATCAGACATTTAAAAAAAAAAAAAAAAAAGACAACACACAGGCTGAAAGGATGCAGCACAATACAATGATTGGACAACAGACTGTACACAGGACAAGAATATAAAGGCAAACCAATTAAGGACAATAAGAAACACCTGGAGGAGACGCAAGAGGAAACAGGTGAGCATGGGCGGGGCTGGAGCAGGGCAGAGATACACAGAGAAACACTGAAACACTAGAAAACTAAAGCAAAAACACAGATCATGACACAGGCAGTCAAATATGTACATATATGTAATTTTTTTTTACTATAATTGAAGGTGAGTCATGCAATTTTATGAGCACATACCCCCCCCCCCCCAACCATGAACGACCCCCCCAATGGTAGACCTAAAGTTACGCCCTTGTGACCAGAGCTGATGGCTGGTTAAAGCATTAAAAACTGACCAAGAGCATCAGGAAGTTCAAGTTAAATTTTTTCACCCTCGTGAACCAGTTGCTCATTTTCAGCAAAAACAAGCATGTCGGGATGTCTGCTTTGTACCATTCTCAGATTTTCTAGTTAGGCTGAAGGAACAATCATCACCAGTCTGCAGTAACACCAGGGGCATATACAGCATATCTGCAGCAGTCATGGATTTCATAGGAGAACATTGCCTGGAGATTAAATCTACTGACTCTCTTGACAATCAGATTTGATGAGTAGGATTTTGACATCAGTTTTATTATTGTTTTTTAGTTCACAATGTATTTCAGAGAGTTCTTGCCATTTTGATTTAAACTTATAGTACTATATTTATTCAAGTATAATACGTAAAATTTAATCCATAAAATCATCCACAAAGTTGGGGGGTAGTACTATACTCGAATAAATGTTTTTGCTTATGTATTTTAATATCGGCCTCATTCACAAAAATGCCAGAGTCCGGAAATGAAACCCCGTCGTAAAAAGCGATTGATGCGAGCTTACCTCTGACACTCCTTCTTGCTTCGAGCGAGACAGTAACAGATCAAAGCTGGCAACAAGATGTGAAAAAAAGGGAAAAAAGGGCAGTCCTGGTATAGATAGAAATGATAACGAACTGAAGACATTAACGTGTGACAGGGCTGCTCCTGGAACAATAACAAACACATGGTCTGCTGCAATGGCTGCCATCTACTGGTGTTCTGTAAAAGTTGGTCTACCTGAAAAAGGTTTCCCCACCAGAAGGGCCGCTCCCGAGACACATAGGATAAAATTGTTTTTGAGTGGGATTCTGATACCTTTATTACAGAGGAGGAATACCAGAAACTTTCTGTTGATACAGATGATGGTGAGTCTGATTTTGAAAGCTTTTGATTCAGCTTCATCCACACTTATTAGAGCCACATGGCTCTGTCTGTTATATCACACCAGTTAACAAATGAGCATTGGTGCTCATAGAGCTGGTGAGGAGGGGATGAGCTGCTGCTGCTGAGATCTCGCGAGAACTTGTGCGTAAGTAATGGTGGAATACAGTGTCTTCAGAGACTTTTATCGAGTTTTGTACACTCCACAAATAAACCCTTCAGATAAGGATATTGAACATTTTTTGGAAAAACTAACACTTCCAAAATTATCCAGTAATCAGTCTTCAGAACTAGACTCTCCACTAACATCAGCTGAACTCTGTGAAGCTATTAAAAGCATGCCTAATAAAAAAGCTCCAGGTCCAGACGGGTTCCTGGCAGAGGAACCCCCCTGTAGTGGCATATGCTGCAGTGGAAGGGGTTTCCCCAGGAGCTCGGCACGGGGTGTCTCACGGACTATAAAGGTGTATGCAATAAAAAATGCCAAAAAACCACTGCACATCGACTGTTAGGCTCTGGAGGGAGTATGCAGGAGCCTTAAGACTACAACTCTGCTTCCTGATCTGGACCCTGTTGTCAATAGTTTTGGAGGTCAACAAAATCGTCCAGATTCCTAAAAGGTAGTGTGGCTCCAGCCAAAGTGGGATGAAGGCCATCCCTCTGCATCAGGCCCAGTTTTCATCAAAACGAACTCCAATTGTCTGCATAGCCCATGTTGTTTTCAGAACACCACCTGGACACCCAGCGGTACTTGCAGCAGAACATGTCATCACTGGTCAGGTTGGGGAGGGGACCAGAGAAAACTACAGAGTCCGACATAGTCTGACAAAGTTACACACCGAAGCAATATTAATTTTAGTGACCTACAATTGGTGTAACTGGGTGTCACTACAGCTGACGTGAATAACAATCTTACGGTACTTAGGATTAGCCTTAGACAGCAGTTTTAGGTAGAATTCAATGTTACCCATGGCCCCCTGGAATGTTTTTGACTATGGTTGCTGGAGTCCCTAGTGCCACGTTTCGGACTATGGAGCTGCCAATAACCAAGGTCAGTTTCTCAGAGGGTGTGCTGCTAAGTGGAGAAAATCAGTTCAAAACGTGAATGGGTCAGGGGTGAACTGGGGGCTTGGCCTTAGCCTTAGCACTACGCTTACTTCGAACCATCACCCAGCCTGCCTGGGGTCTTAGCTAGCTATTGGTTTTTCAACAGTGCAGAGCCGAGCTTCCAAATCAGACAGCCTCGCTTCCAAAAATACCATGAGACTACATTTATTACATGTGTCCCTATCGCTAAAGATGGCAGAGGAGTAGTTAAACATCTGACACACACAGCAAATGAAAACAGAAGGACCCAGGAGAGAAGTACCCATGATGCTAAACTAGCGCTAGTGAGAGCTAGTAGATCCAAAAACACTAATAAAACCAAGAAGTATTGAAAGATAAAATGTGTCTTAAGCACAATCCAATAGGAGAAAAGACTTTCAAAAGTTTTTATGTACTAGAAATAGAACTGTGGAGAAGTTAGATAATCTAGAAAATCAAGAGTCCTTGAGCAAACTAATTTCACAAGCTACCTACAGGGAAGTGACACAATATGTCTTACTGCGAACGTCAGCCATCATTGATCTTATTTACTTTTTCTTAATGTCCATACTGTAAATTACTACAGGTAAATTTGTCTCTACACCAAACTGTTAGTTTTGCAATTCTGGTTACTTTGTACTCAGATAAACAAAATGAAGCCTTCTGCCACAAATCTTTTTATACTTACCATTGCCCACACTGTACTTTATCACACTCACTTTTGTTTATTTTGTGTTCGCCTTGGCAGCTACCCTAACATATTTAATTTACTCTACCACTGTACAGCTTGAAATGAAGCTGTGCAGACTTGTGTCCGTTTTTTTCAGCCCTGTTCCTGAAAAAGTTTGACATTGTGTAAAATCTAAATAAAAACAAAACACAACGAATTGCAAATCTCATTCACAGTGGAGCAAAGTAAACATAAGTTTTTTAATTGCACATTTACATTCTTTTGATGATTTTAAATATTATGGCAGCAACATAAATAAATGAAGTAAATTTAAATATTTAAAGATGCCTGTGCTCTTCACAGCCTCGGGCAGCACTGCATTAAAAACTGGTCTAATTCTGTTATGAACATCACTCTTTGAGTTTAGAAACATTTCCACAAATCATTATCTGTACACATGGTTCACTGTACCATCCACCAATGCTAGTTAAAGCTCTGTCCAAAAAAAATCACATGTGAAATAGAAAAATCACTGTTAATCAAGAAATATATGTGCAAGCTTTAGAGCAACATACTACCGTCAAACATCTTTTTCATGGAAAATGAAAGTCATTATTCAAAACCAATCATTTGATGAAACTACTGCAGCAGATTTTCTTTATACACTGTGTCACATGACAGAACAAAAATATTGTAGACATACAGTAGCATCTTATGTTGCAGCCTGACAAACATAAGTACTATTAATTGCTCATAGTGATTTCCAGAGATGGGATACTGAAGGAAGCTGAGGAATGCAAGAAAATGCATGAATGGAAAGTGGCAGGGTGGATTCCAGGGAGGTCTGTGAGTGTTTGGCTGCTGATGGGTAAGGTGTGTTAAAACTTGTCACACAGAGCCCGGCAGAAGTACACTCACTGTAAACTTTCCAGGAGCTTTTTAAACACAAAGTGCCAGCTTACCCAACTGGAGACAGGGCAGAAAGCCCAGTTAAGATCCAATCCACACACACAATGTTAGGATGGAAGCAGTATGGGTGAGATTATATGGTTCTTCTGTATTTATAGTATTATATGTATTTAGATTACATGGCTGCTTTGTTTTGAATAAGTTAAACACACTGGTCATTCTTCATGCTGCCAGCAGGGAATTGGTTCTGCTGGTCCAAACAACAGCGATCAGAGTCAAACACTCACTAACATTACCTGCTCCTCTGACATTAGGATTATAATTAAATAAATTATAAATAATTAAACTGATGTATGATGTTTTTTGTCTTTAATGTTTTCATACAAATCTGCAAAAACAGCTCAGTTCCTCCAAATTCTAAATAGAGTGTATTTCATTGATCCTCTCACACGCCAACTGTGGCAGAGCTGCTTTATCACCCAGTAGATCATTATTAAAAGGACGATATTGTTTCTCAGGTATATAGTTTAATTCTATACCAAAATTAACTATGTCACCTTCAGATGTTATTAAAATGCTATTTATGTATTTATGTGACTTCACATTATAGCCATTTCTAAACAACTTGAAATTTGACTCTGTCTCTTTAAGAACCTCCTATTGATTCAGTCACGCCCATTTCTGCACATCATCACAGCCACTTCTCTCTACAGGGCTCTGCTGTTGACAACCTGGAGTGTCGTGGCATACTGTGTTGTAATAATAATAAAAAAGCTGCAACTCTATACAATATCAGTTTTGGAAAGTTGCATCTCAGGGTACAAATAAACTATACAGTTGGACCGGAAAGTATGTTTTCTGAAGCGATTACAAAGACAATGTTTCAGCTGGTAAGATGATTTCACAGTCATCCAAACACGTACGGATCGTAATATATGTTACAAATGGTAACCGTAGATCACACATAGACTAAACAACGATGTGAACAAAACAACATGAGTTGTTTTTCAACTTACATGGGAAGATGATGATGGTATTTGTGTACTTTTGAGTACTGCAACTGTATCGTCTTTCAGTGATAATTTTGTTATTAGTAGGGTTGAGCCGAATACTCGTTTCATACAAGTATTCGTTATGGATAATGCATTTTTGACGAGTACGAGCATGAAACGAATAAAACCTGTCAATATCCGTACTCGTTCTGAAGGAAGATCCTCATTGGGTAACTGTCTTTCTTCACAAGCTGTGATTGGTCAGTCACACAGAGAGCCCGCCCCTCCATACACTGACAGGTCTCTGCAGCGGGAGCTGTGCCTCACACACACACACACACACACACAGACGCGCACACACAACTGATCTCTCTGCTCACAGTGCTGTCCAGCTCCCCTCTATTTCAGTTTGTATGATGCTTAAAGTTAGTTGATGAAGTTGTTTTGTAACATGCGCGGTCCATTTGACATGAGCTGAAAACGGCTCATGTCGGGTTGGTTACTTCCTCAACTCTGGTTGGGTGTTGTTGTTTTTTTTACTGTCGGCTTTCTCTGTTTGGCTGGTGGTGATATAAAATCAGTTGGAACGTGGTGCTTTTGAGAAGAATACAGTGAACAAGGCTGACTTTTTTCATCACTGGATGTTTTTTTTTTCATAAATCACTAAGTTACACAGATAATTTATTAAACAGTTTTACAGACCACTTATAGGCCTATATAGCTGAGCAGAATCTCTCTCTCTCCCCCTCACACACACACACACCTTAACATTATCAACATTGTTTAACTTTGTGTGTGTGTGTGGGGGGGAGCCGATACAGTGCTTATTAACTTTATTATAATCAAAAGAACAGGCAGTATTTTGAATACAGAGAACTTGTGAGCTGTGGCAGGATGTATTTGTAATTCTGAGCCTGTCTAAAATGCAAATGGGGACTTTCACTCAGGCTATTTTTAGAACACTAGTCACGTGACTATGTCCGCTTGACACTGATGCTTGTACAAACTCTCCTACCAGCTCCATTGGTTTCAGTGGAGCTGTGCTGGTTGAGCTGTGTTTAAACTTAAATAAATTCAGGAAAACAGCATCAAACTCCACTGGGAGCACCACAAAACATTGTGCCACAGTTTCTTATAACAGTAACTCAGAATACAAGCAAGTTCACTCAGGTGTTGCCTCTTCACACGGTCTATAGATAAGCAGAAGAAGATGGAAATAGAGGGATTTGGATGTGAGTGACATGGCTGAAAAATATGAGGAAAAGAGTTTGAAAATATTTTGACACAACAAATTAAATCTGAGCACTCTGATTGGTTTAGTCCCTAAGCTATGACTCAAACTACTGAAACTAAATGCTATATATCCTAACCACCCAGATGCCACACCAGGATAATAGCAGGAAAATAAAATCCGATACTTCGAGCGAGAGGCCAACCACTGAATTCTATTATGTAGTTAAAAAAGTCTACAGAAACATTTTTTTGTGACAAGTTTCTATTTGTTTAGGTGTCACAACATGAACATTATAAGCAAGGATTAAACTGTCCAAACATACAAAACGATGTCATAACTCATCACCTAGGATGGTTTCCTAATCTGAAGGCTCCAAAGCAGAGAAAAGAAATAGTGTAAACATATTATTTTGTAAGCTCCACAAATAACTGATAAATTTATGAATGACTTCCCACCCACCCAGTCTGTAAAACTATGTGTGCAATTCACAAATGAGTTCATCCATGTGGTCCAGACAATAGACCACCATATTGATGGCAGGTTCCAGTTTCCAGGTGATGACAACATCATTAATCTAATTAATAGCACTGTCTGGATAAGAAACCTTGATTCATTTTTTGTTTGTTTGTTTTTAGTGTATTTGCTAAAAAGCTGTTTAAATTGGTTCTGAGTGTTCCTGGGAGTTGGATCAGTCTGAGCACGGTTCAGTGGAAGTCATGGTCACTGTGTGTGTGCTGGTGTCTGCTCTGCAGTTTTTCCATTTACTTTTACTTTATGATGAGAAATGTTACAAATGTAGTGGTTTCCTTCAACTGCTTCTTTTACCGTGTTTTTAAAATGATTGAAAATAGACTAATTGACTTTGCCAATAAATCATCTTAGATGAGGCTTAATGCGCTCACCTTGATTAAATGTTTCATATTTAATGTCATTATTTTATCTATGATTGTTTACGACTCAGCATTTTAATAAAAATGTATGAAAATTTGGGCCTTTTCATCTACAGTCTCACTGTTGTCTGAGTGTTATCAATCAACTAGTCTGGAATAATGGAAACTAAACTGAAAAGGGTTTGAGACACCTGCTACAACAAGAAAAAAAAACTGTCACACAAATTGTTTGAAGACGCTTAAAATTCAAACATCAGGACTGCAAGCTTTTGCTACTCGTGATAAGATTGAGACCCATCACAAATGTTTTGAGATGTTTTAGGATCTATCTCAAATGCTGTTGGCTAACAAGTCTCCACTGTCACCCAATACCAGCATCATTAGTTACAGAGACCAATGAGATACTGACTCAAATGTCATGAGAGAGGGCAGGAGAGTTTTTCATCCACTACGTGACACAGCCTTTGAGGACTTTGTTGAGTTTAGAACCAGACAGAGCTGGAAGATGATGGAGAATGCTTTTTAAATCACTCTACATACATCTGGTGAACTATAAATGAACTGATCCTCTTTTCTTGGCAAGTGCACCATACATTACACAGTTTTAGCTACTACTGCTGATGCTTTAGGCCCTGTCACACTGGACAACTTATGCCGACTTATGAACATTTTAAAGACGTCTACGTTGAAGATAATCAATACACTTGTAATAATGATCATGTTGCAGATACTACAATTTTAAATCTTTGAAACTTTGATCAATAAATAGAAAACTTTTTATCATTTAGTAGCCTATTCAGTTTTACTGTCCTGATCTCTGTACCAAAATTATTCCACTTTACACACTACTTCCAGAAGATATCTAAAAGTCAGCTTTAGTGAAATATGAGGCTGCAGGTCATGCATTGAGAGACGTACCTGCGCTCTAAAACAAGCTGCAGGTTTAACTGTGAGGCACCTTGTTACTGACTAATCAGTCTGTCAGTCATCTTTGAGTTTGAGCAGATTGTGTCCACAGACTGACAGGCATGTTTCTTTTATGAATCATGTTTATGGTCAGTGTTGCTTCACATTCTGTTAATCTTTAACATATATCTATGAATGTATTTTTTAAACTCTTAATTTATTACTTTTAATCTCATTGTAGAATAATATATGTATGCAATATTTGTTCATTTTTGCTTGTGTTTTTACCACTTGGTAATGCTGTTTTGTAGCAGTTCCAGACATTCCAGCGTATTGCAAACCTAACTATTAACATCACTGGTCTGCATATTGAACCTTTCCTTCTGTGTGCTGAACAATGTTTTGCAAGTCAGTGTGCAAGCAAACTTTATACCTTCCCAAAAAATTTATATATCTTGTTTCTTTTTAGTAAATGCCGTTTACGTTCAAGCAGTTCTTGCAAAATACAAATTCAACTTCTTTTTTACTCAGTTCTTTAAATCTCTGAATTATTTCAGCAACCAAGTACCATTACTGGATAAAGTTTTTAATTAGTTTTTAGATTTTAGCATTCATTTACTATCGAGGACAGTATTAAAAAATGGAGTGGAATGTTCGCCCAGTTTGCTTCCATATCAGAGTTTTTCTGTAGTTGTGCAAACATGAAACTAAACCATTTTCCGTGTTTTTTGTTCACAAAAGCAGCTGTTGTACTTTCTGTTTATTTCAAACTTGTGACCTTTGACTTTTTTCAACACTCTTTCTGTCATCTGTTACACCACCTCTGTGTTTGCATCAGCTGTCATCTGCTGCTTTTAGGGCTTTTCAAGACTAAACTACACTGGTCATAAAACAGATAAAAGTAAAAGAAAAAAAGTCTAGTCTATTTAAGGGAGTTTCCCAAATCAGGTGACAAATGAAGAGTGTATAAATTTATCATAATTACTTTATATTTATGTTTTCTGTTTTGATGGCATTCTTAGTCTTCATTTGGTGTTTGTGCATGTGTTTGCTAATTTGTTATATTTGAACTTAATCTAAAATATTTTAATTAATCTGTGATGTTATTAATTATGAAGTCTTTATGAGTACATAGATTTGCACATAATTCATGTATGTGCATGTTATAATTTAGAGCTATTTGAGCTGCTGTTTGCTTTGGCCAACATAAAAAGGTCTTAAAGTAGTCGGAGCAGTATTTTTTGACTTAAAGACATATAATACAGTGATTTAGGAAGCACTTTTACTTGAACTTTAAATGTAAATTTTCTCAAGAAAAAAAAACTGGGTTGGTTCATATTTTACGTTTTTAAAATATGTGTTATAATAAATAGACGAGGAGACATCGTGGATGCTCACAGTGAACGGCCATTTGGTCAGGAAGTCCAGGTTTCAGTTGCAGAGGAGCTCAGTCCAAGTGTCTGAAGTTTTTAACCAGAGTCTGGGAGTTCATTGCGTTAAATGCAGATGTGAAGTTATCAAAGAGCATGTGGATGTAGGAATCCTTCTTCTCTTAGGGTCCTGAAAGTGGGCATAGAACCTGTTGAGAGCCTTAGGCAGAGAGGGGTCCCTGGGTCACTGTGTGTCTCTGCTGTTATAGTCAGAGTATAAGATAAAATCAAACATTCAAAACTGTAAAATGGGTATTACACAAGGTTCCATTTTAGGATCTTTGCATTGATCCTTGTGTTTAATATGTTACCAGAAAGTTGTAAAATTGTATTACTGTCTGATATTAGAACAACTTGAACTGTGTAACATTATTGTC
Source organism: Anablepsoides rubrolineatus (assembly GCA_031762495.1). Taxonomy (NCBI): domain Eukaryota; kingdom Metazoa; phylum Chordata; class Actinopteri; order Cyprinodontiformes; family Rivulidae; genus Anablepsoides; species Anablepsoides rubrolineatus. The sequence continues at coordinate 2,001,875 of JARVGW010000247.1, forward strand.
TAATGCTGTGATGACAATATCAGTTGGCATAAAACAATATTTTCCTCGCTCGTCCTTTTCTGTTCTGTCGTCCCTATAAAAAAAAACAGGCATGGACATTAAGACTAGTGAGAGTATATTGGCCTGACCAAATATACGTTTATCGTCATGTAGAACAAATGTATGTTATTTGAAATAAATTGGTCTGATTCATTGTGTGAGATGGCAGCTCTAACCACTCCTCTATTATCTGGCCTCCATTTTAAACATGTAACACTGTTTTATGTACCGTCTCATGTTATCTGATTTTCCTGGTAAAATAAAGGTCCAAGTAACTAATCTCAAAGTTTCCACAGCGCTACAATACTGACATCATGTATAAAGCTTCGGAGATGACATAAAGGCCACTGGGTTTTTCTGGACGGTTCTTCAGAAGTTAAACTCTGTGTTTACAGGTTGACAGGGCTGGGCTTTGAGATGTGGAGCCTGCACACTTTTACAGTGTTGTCTTGTCTGTCCATTGAGCCCCCATCCCCCCAGGTGCTTAGCAAACAGCCCTGTTTTATTTTCCACGGAAATTATCCAAGGACTCACTGGGTCTGACTGCATTTGGCTGAAACCAAATGGGTTTTTTTCTATAAACACGTGTACCAGCAGTATTTATACAGACTGTGGCACCTGACGCCATAACACTCATGACACTCTGTTTAGTGGCTTTTAAAGAATGAAGTAAATATTTTCAGTACAGCCATGTCATTGTTTATTATAGAATGGCAAAAGCTCTGAATCTTGGCAAATGCTCAGTTTAAAAAAATAATTTAATAACAACTATTCCAGAGCCAATTTATTTTCATTGTTTACAATTATTTACCTTCAAACAAATCCAGAAACACCAGCAGTGTGGGTGAAGGCCTCGTTTGGAGCAGATTTTTTTCTAGTGTCTGCCTCCTGTGATTTCTGCAGGATAAAAGCATTCTTTTGGTTTGTTGAGAGGCAGATCTTTTCGTTCAGATACAGCCTTAAATTCCACTCTGTTAAATATTATCCTGCTGTGGATTAAAGCAGCATGAGACACAAGGATGCTGCTGGATGCTAAAATTACTGGCCTGATGATGGTGTGAAGACGAGCTCAGTCTTGGAGAAAAGCCCCTGACATAAAAGCATTCCAGTAAAAACTTTTAGTCAGGGTAATCTTCAATGGAGGACCTGGACTGCAGTGTGTTGCAAAAGTATTCACCCCTTTGACATTCTTTCTGTTTTGCAGCAATTACAGCAGCAACAGCTTGCCTTAAGTACGCCTCCTTGATCCACAGCTCCTTCAGGGTAGATGAGTGCTGCTTGTGTCCATCAGCATTTAAATCAAACCAGAGATTCTCAAATTTACTGAGGGCTAGGCTTTACCATGGCCATGTTAAGACCCTAAACTGGTTCTCTTTAAATCACCGGAGCTTTGCTTCTGCATTGTGTTTAAGCTCATAGTCCTGCTGGAAGTTGAACCTCCATCCCAATCTCATTTTCTGAAAAACTCAAAAAGATTTTGCCCCATCCATCTTACGTTTAACTTTGACCAGTTTTTCAGTCCCTTTAATAAAATACGCCCCCACAGCATGATGCTACCACCACCGTGCTTCACTTATATGGTGTTCTCAGTATGCTAAGAGTTGGTTTGTATGTGCCAGACTTGCAGTTGTTCTTGACAGTTAAAAAGATAAAGCTTTTAGTCTCATCTAACACCAGCACTTTCTTCTTCAAGTTTGAAACATCTCCAAAATGTTTTATTGCACCTTCCAAACTCTTTTGAATTTAAATTTGTCTTTAGGTAATATGTTTTTCCTATCCACTTTTACATGAAGTGTAGCTTTGTGCAGCCTATTATGGTCCTATAAATACATCCTCTCATCTCTGTTGAAGAGCTGCCCAGCTTCATCAGAGTTATTTTTGGCCTTCTGGTTGCTTCTCTGATTATTGCTGTCCTCATCTAATCTGTGAAGTTATGTGGACAACCCTATTTTGGCAGGTTTGCTGTGGTGGCATAATATTTCAGTTTTCTAAAAATGGATTTGATGGTATTCTACAGGCTGTTAGGGGTTTTGGTGTATATATTTTTATAGCACAACCCTGACCTGTGTTTCTCTTCAACTATGTATATGACCTGTATGGATAATACTTTGGTTTCCATGCTGTCTCTCACAAGGTGTTTCACTGATGTAGATCCTTGGCACTGGCAGTTGTATATGTACTGTAAGTATTAGACACTTTTTCAGTAATTGTGTGGCTTCTGAAGGTAATTGCCCTACATAGTAGACCGGTGTAGGCCAAATCTGGTGTCAAGCTGTCACCGATGGTTGACTGCTGGCATGACAAGTGGTTTTTCCGTGGGATGTGGGCCAGATCTGGCAATAATGGAACCAAATTGTGTTTTTTTAATGTGGTGCTGGCCCATGCATGGACTCACTCTGGCAAACCACATCTAGGCCACCAAAGGGCCGTCATTCTTTGGACTGGGTGTTAAGAGTGTTAGTGTGGATCAGAAATGAGTCAGAGAAGATTATGCTATGTGGGCAGTTCCATGCAAATATGTTAAATATATGTACCCCCACGGGTCCAAATGCAAATTACAGGTGTGGGGTTAGGTGTAGGACCAAGGTTTAGGTTAGTTTTAGGGTCAGGTAAGTACCTGTGAGGTTAATTTTAGAGTATATGGTCAGGGGTTAGGGGTTAGGTTAGGGGTTAGGCTATAAAGTCTAAAAAACATAAATGGAAGTCTATGGAAGGTCCCCACGGGGTTCAAGAACAAACGTGTGTGTGTGGCAGGGGGGGGGGGGGGGATTTCATACAAAAAGCCTAGTCCCCATTTGGGGAAATGCCATTGGTGGGATGGGGTTTAGGTTTAGGACAAAAGTGTAAATTGAGTTTAGGTTAGGTTTAGGGTCCTTTGATCCTTTTGTTCGAATGGAAACAGCCAATTATACTTTACTTATTAAGCAGAACCCAAGGTAGTTAATATAATAAAGCTCAGCAGGAGGATCTCCCCTCCAGCATAGTGAATCCAACACAAATTCATAACCATTTATTTGAAATTTTGGAAAAAATCCAACATAAATATTACAGGCCTTGTAATCCTTCTGCACATTTTGCTTGGCTTCATCTCAGCTGGCGGTCGCCTGCAAAATAAAAAAAAAAAAACTAAACTGGAAAGTGTGAAGATAGCAAGAAAGACACAAAAAGAACAGAAAATACCCCAGATGCAACCACTCAAATTAATAATTCATCAACATAAGGGACAAGGACTGATAAAGAGATTTGTTAAAGGCTAAAAGTGTGAAGTAGAGAATCTGGAAACAAAGTGTGTAATAATTCACTATAAAACAGCAATCTTTGCTTTTAGCCCAAGATAAATAAAACAAATGCTAGATTACAGAAAAAACTGCACATCACTTATGTAATGTTTTATAATAAGAACTCTACAGCCAGTAAGAAACAGCCCACCTTTGAGATTCAGCCATTTAAAAACAGTTCTTGCATATTTAACCGAACTCTGTCAAATGAGATGAGATAACCTCAGGGTTTACGGTTCCACAAATGCTTTTTCTCTCATTTAACTATATAATTATTTATGCAGCACAACTAACCTTTCATGGTCCAATATTGACGGGAATAGGTCAGCCTCATAATCCCATCAGGCAAAGATTTATGTCTGCAACAACATACTGCTCGAGGACCATTCTCAGACAGATCCTAACTGGATTACTCACAGACAACAAAAACAAAAATAGTGGCATAAAACAATTTAAAACTAAATGGACTTATATAGCGCCATTCTATCCAACTAGGCTACTCAAAGCACTTATAACAAAATCTGTGCCCTCAGAGGCTATAAAGGGTTCAGAATTTTGCCCCGGGACAATTCAACATGTTACTGAATACTGGTGAAATCAACCCCCCAATTTGTCACTTTTTTGTTAGACAGCAGAAAATTTGTATATGTTTATACTGAAGAATCTAAAACCATTACTAGAAAAAGGAATAGATAAATCTGACTATAATAAAACTTCCGTTGTGATGGAAAACCCAAAGGCACCAAGTATCCATAAACCCAATCTTTATATGTGAGCCAGCAAACAGCGTGTAAGTAAATTAGTCAAAGCTTTAAAGAGAAAGACCGTCATATTTCTTTATTCTTTATCTTGACTTTGACTTTTCTTTCCTGCAGTGCTCTATGCTGTGAGATAACTTCTGTTGTAATGGCTTGTGTGCTGGTTAGGAACTAAAGTTACCTAAAGTGCTGTGACTTGGAAGAATAGCCTCCATGATTTGAACCTAATGGCTGTTATGTTATTAGATTTCTGTGGAAGGCATGGACTGAAAAACATGTTTAAGTCCAGGATGATTTATAAGAATACTTAACATCAGGTCACCCTGAGCCAAAAGTTTATGTTTAATTTTGTAATCACATTGTTGGACCTGTGGCCTCATGTCCTGTGTTCACTTGGTGATGAGTTGAATCCGTGGTAGGGGAGGCTGATGAATAGACCCGGTGAATCCAAATGTGAAGCTAAGGTGAACTGAGATTGTATGATGGTGGCACTTTTCCAGTGGACATTGTCCCCGAAGAAGAGACACGCTGGAGAGACTGTCTCTCGGCTTGCCTGGGAACGCCTTGGAGTCCTCCCAGAGGAGCTGGAAGATGTGGCTGAGGAAAGAGAAGTTTGGACTTCCCTGCTCAAGCTGCTGCCCCCGCAACCCGACTTTGGATAAAGCAGAAGATGATGGATGGATGGATGGATGGATGGATGGATGGATGGAATTTTCTTGATGAATAAGAAGTGATGGGAATAAGTATATACTTCTGCCCACTCCTTTGAACATATGAATATTGTATATTTGTAATGTTCCTGTTACCTTCTGTTGTTACATTCAGCAAAACTTATTTTAAAAAAGGGTACTTAAACTACAGCATTCCATCACTGTGAATTTCATGAAGATGTTTCTTAAAGTTTAAAAATGATTATAGTGGTAACAAAACTAAATGATATAATTAGAATGTTGTTTTTCACACATTTATACATTGCAGGGACAACAGTTTCAGTCAGATGTTAATACCATAGTTTGGTTTGAGCACCTGAAAGACCCCCTTGAAGCCTTCATTTTCCACCACCACGTATGGGCATAAATGTTTGCAAACAAAAGTTGCCATGGTCTCTGTTATCTTTAAGTCCCACTGAGAATCAGCTGGTAAGGTTAGTGATTCCTTTGTTTCTTTTGTTTTTTCTTCAGAGAACTTGTGGGAAGCTAATGTTAGTGCTGAACATCATCTGGATATAAACATATGGCAAGCCAGGAGTGACACAAAAAAGTGCCACTGCTTCATTACACACAACATTACTGAGATTAAAGTCATGGGGGAAAATCAATAACATGTTTTATGAACAAATATTCCCAAATTTAAACGAAATCGATCCAAGATCAATAAAATCTATTTTTACCTAGCCCTAATGATGATGATGCCTTGATGGATGGATAGATTGATAAATGTATTAAATAAAAGGTAGATAAAACAGCATTACAATTTTATTTTATTTTGGTGATTTTTAAAAAAATTGGCACCCCCAATTGTGAAAAGAAATATAGAAACACATTTTATTTTCAAGCCACTTTATTACTGACAAAATGCTTTTATGGCATCAAACGAGTAAAGTCTGTCACCAATTACCTAAACACTGCCATGTAATAAAGATTAGCATTCTATTCTCAAGGAAAACATAGGGTTAGTTTTGTGAACCTGAGCAGATAAGTGACTGCCTGTGCTTTCAGTCACTCCTTATTCTGTGAGTCATTACAGTGTAGAGTAGATACAGCATTCTGCCCCTTCAGAGGGAGGACAAGTCTTCAGCGGTATCATCTCATCAGGATGGAGGTTCTGATGCCACGTGTCTTGGCTTTTATTGTGTAGACACTGAGATACTGACCACTATTCAGCAGATAACATCAGATAAGAGACTGGCTCTTTTGAACAAAGAATTATTACCCCCTTGTCTTTATTTTTTATTTTGGACCCACACTTCTTCCTTCATACCACACAAAGAACAAATATGTTTCACTTGGTCACTGTCTCTGTGTCATATAAAAAGTAGATTGAGTGATAATTTCTTGTAGAATGAGCTAATAGAAAACAATGGAGACAGTGCTTTGCTCTGCCTATCTGCCTATTCCTAGGCAGTGTAAATCATCAAAGCGAACCCTATCAATGTCTGGGTGGGCTTTCAACGCTAGCCCATCAGTTAAGGCTTCAGTAAAGAGCTTCTTCCTGATGCTTTTCTGGCCTTTTAACAGAGTGATTTACAGTAAGTGTTGTCTTCTTTCTAAGGTAAATGCAGCAGTTTGTTATTTTTCACCCCGACTAATGTTTATGTACAGTATACTGTGGGACCCCTTTTTGTTCCCTCAACCACATGTAATCTTTGTGTCAAGATATCGTCTGAGTAGATGCAGTGTCTTCAGCACTGTCTCCATCAACTTGTGAGTCAAATCCCACCCATTTTCACCCCCCACCCCCACACCCAAAAAAGAATACCAGCACATCATTTTCTTACAAGTGATCAGATAAATGTTTTCTTTCAAAACTGATATTGCATTTACCAGCAGATTACTTGTTTAATGTTAAAAATTAGCTATGAAAATACTTTTATTGTTGTAGTGAAGAACTTTACTGGTTTTATCGCTGTTCAGGTTGTTGTCATACTTTGTATAAGACGATGAATATTTGAATATGTAGAATCTTAGCTGACCTTCAGCAGCACACAGTGTTCTGGAAGAAGATTGGTTTGTGTTAATGTGATTCATACTCTGATTTGATGCAGATCCAATTTAATCCAGTCCAACTTTATTTGTGAAGACTAAAGTGCTGTACAGAATCAACATTCCAACACAACTTATATAAAAAACAAATTCAATCTAAAAACACAGAAAAACAATAAAGGCAGGAAACAAAAAACAGGAAATAAAAATAGTAAAAATACCTAAATCCTACTTTAAAATCTAAAATAAAACCAAGAAAATTTCTACAAAAATCAAAATCTGCTACAAATGGACAACACACACCCTTACACAGTGTCACAAGTAAAAAAAATCCATTATCTATACCTGTTTCTTCCTCAGTTTTACTGTGAAGGAGCGATTTTGGACATGAGACAAAATTTTGGTACATTTTCATGTATTTTTTCCTCATTCATCTACTTGTAGACTTAAAGAAAAGTCATTAAAATGACTAAATGATCTCAGGGCCTGTTTAGCTGTTATCCTCACATTAAAATGTAGATCTATAAAACTGTCCCATTTCTAAAGCTTAAATGCAGAATGTCTTTAAACTAAATGACCTTTTCTTCAATTAATGTAATTTTGCAAACTCCGCAAATGCTAAAATTTCTATTTGATCCCCATCTACTTCCAGATCTTTAAAAAATTTTTTTATTTTCTTCTGTGTTAGCACCAACCATCCATAGATCCACAAACAAAAGGCTGCGTTTTTGGGGAGGAAAAACTGAGATTTTTTAGAAACACCTTCCAAAGCTGTGATTTTAGATCTTTATTTTTGTTGTATTGTGATGAGCTTGAGATACAATGGTTTAATAACAACTTGTTTCACACGTGTCTGCTATTGCTTTGTGGTTGATAAATCAAACAAAAAAACATTGTAGCCAATTTTACTGTTTTTTCTACTCCTGTCCCTCCTTAACTTGTTCCCCACCTAGTGGCATGGCATGGGTATTTTTTAGTGCTGGGCATAGATTAAAAATTTTAATAACGATTAATCTCAAGATATTATTGTAATTAATCATGATTAATCGCAATTATTATTATTATTATTATTTATTTTTTTTTACAAACAATCCCTCTATGTCTGAATATTTAGGTTTGTATGTTGCAATACACTCCATGTGTGACACATTATGTACCGTTTTTATTTTATTTTATTTATTTATTTATATTTTATTAACTTATGTTTTGCTGACAACTGTGACCTCAGTATCTACCTTTAATTCCTCATGGAGTACTCATTTGGAATGAAAAAAAAATCTTGAATTCTTGATTTAACCTCGTTATTCTGCACTCAGTTTAACTGACTCAAGATGTTTGAAGCATTTTTTAGGTATTGTTTATTTTATTCAAAAAAGGAGCAATTCATTAAAAAAAACTTTAAACAAATAAGGCAAAGCAAGCCGGTCTTACTTTTTTCTTTTTTTCCCCCCAACACACTTCTTAGCCTCGTCTGCAGAACCTCCCTCTGTTTATGTTGGTTTTAAAGTGATATTTCAGCCTCGAACTGCTCCAGTGGTGAGACAGTTTAGCATTGCAGCGCTTACAAAGAATTTTACTTCTTTTGAGCCCACCGTCCGGAAAAAGGTTTAAAATCAAAAATGACTTCAACCATGTTTCTGTCCCGCTGCAGCTCGGACAGGTTCCTGACAGCAGCTGCAAGGTGCCACCCAACTCCTTGACAACAACAGCTCTCATTGGATGAGATGCGCGACAAAGGCCATATAAACCAATAGTGATCAAGATCCCGCTTCTCTGGGAACACTGTGTTTGTTAGTGTCTGTGTTAGCCAGCCAGTAGGCGTCGGCTGCAATAACGCGACAACGCGTTAATGTGCCCAGCACTAGCATTTTTGTGCTGTCCTTAGAATTGTTTGGATGTAAGGAACTTTCATAAATAAAGAAAAGAAAAATATTCTATTTAAAAAAAACTCAAAATAATCAATGCTAGAAACATTAGCTTTAATCGTTGGAGGCAACCCTGTTTGTTAGCAGTTAGCAGAATATCTCATGAACAACTGGGCAGTTTTTAATGGAATTTACATAATACAATCAATGAATGCACAACTGTTTAGCTTTTGGTGTCAGCCCAGTTCAAGATTTCAAAGCTAATTAACATTAACACAATACAATATAGGTATATATATCAATTTTACATATAATGAGATGAAATGTTATGTAGTTTTTGCTATGATTGATTCACAACTCTTGAGCATGGCAGTTTGTGTTATTGCATAAGATTGTACATTAATGTTATGTTCAATGTTTGACCAGAACAATTACAGTTTTGTCATTTTCCAACAAAAATGAGTCTAAAATATTGGAATGAAAGGTGGCCATTAATTCCTTCAAGAAATACTAGATTTTTAAGAAATTATTGAATCCATTTTGTTTTATCAAAGAAAACAAACATATCTTTGTCTTTTCATGTGGGTCATAAGAGGTGATTTAATATATGAAAAGTAAAGAAGCTGAACAACAAACATAAATGTGCTGGTCTCTGAATGACAAGTACACATTTCACATTGGAACCTTGGGTTCTCTTGAATCTACCCCCTAGATGTGTTTAATATTTGTTCATGAGTTAGGGGGCTCTGCTCTTTGTGAATGGTGTAAATTCATAAGTTGTCAGCAGAGGCGTTGGTTGATGATAGGGTAGGGGTGCATGATGTGGTTGAAAGTGGTCTTAAAGAAATGTAAACAAACAGCCGCACGCCTGCTGTCTGCTGGAGCTCAGATGGGCCTCTGAAAAGAAACAACATAAAATCTGGAACGTGTGTTGGATTCTGCAAACACGAACTTGGCTTTGTTTAAGCTCCCAACAAAAAGGGTGAGTTTTCATATGCAAACATTTAAATCTTTGTTTATTTTGTCAGTTTTGGTAACTCAAACTCTATTAATGGTGGTTTTTTTATTGTATATATAACCTTGCTAACTGATGTGGTAATCTCACTCTGCAGTGCACCCAGCATCTACTTTTATTCTTTCTTCTTCTGTTCTGAAGAGTGGTGACCCAACAAGAAATGTCATCTACTGGGGAGTGAGGGGGGAGTTATGAACCCTGTAAAACACTCAGAGGTCTGCAACAGTCAGCAGGACAGACAGCATGGTGATCACCCACAGAGGGCCACACAGGATCATAGAAAAGATGGACAGCAGACACACAGGACATACCACAGGCTGAAGAAACAACCAGAAGGCAACAACGGTGAGCTGGGATTTCATTTATTTTTCTTTACCTTCATGGTTTAATCTTACAGAGCCACTCCTTCAAAGAGCTTTTCTAAAAATTGTTAGCTTGTCCGAATTTTTAAAAATTAGATACACTTCAAGATAAATTGTGTTAATAATTCAATACTATCTTCTTCATTTTAAAACAACTCAAACCATAAAGTGCACCAGATAAACAAACAAAAGCTCATATAGAAAATTTTGATATCTACTCCCTGATTTGAAAAACAAATCAAAAAGAAAGAAAAAAAAAATGGCCCACTTTAGGCATGTCCCCAAATGAGCAAATGTTTAGGTGGGTAACCCAGGGCCGGCCAGGATAGAGCAAGAGTTTATGGGGGCGTCCCAGGGCCTGACCCCGGAGGAGACTGTAAACATACCTTGCAGGACTGCTGCAGCAAACATGGAGACAACAATAGAAAGTGCAGCAGACAAGGGACCAAGGGACTCAGAAGTAGATGTAGGAAATAAAACGGTTAGAGGCAAATGTGGCAGGTGTAAAGGCCAAAGGAGGGGCAGCTGTAGCAGGCATGAAAACAACATTGAGAGCTGCAGCAGCAGGCATTGAGACTACCAGAGTGGGAACTGCAACAGGTGAAGAAACCCCTTTCACGAGGAGGTCTCGGAGACCCTTTGTGGTGCACAGTAGTTGTTGGAGCATAGGAGGAGAAGGCATTGAACCTCTTGGGAGAGATGGTCAGTTGTATGGACCTAGAATATAAGAGTTAATGCAGAACCCAGGTTTGAGCCCCGGCCAGGCCGTGTGGTGCAAAAATGCCTAAAAATAGTCTGAAAATCATGCTGAGAAAGACCAATCTCTAAAAGCTTCTTAAAGAGCATGGAATGAGCTAAAGTGTCAAAAGCTTTGAACAAGTCAATGAAAAGGGCTTTCTTGAGAAAAAAACATTTAAAAACATAACCCTATATGCCCAAACTCAACTACATTAGTAATAAGAAAAGTGCACTACAATAGATTAAATCTACTCAATTCATTTTATTTTATTTAACCTTTATTTAACCAGGAATGTCCCATTAAGTTTAAAAACCTCTTTTACAAGAGAGTCCTGGTGAAGAGGCCAAAGTTGGAGGTGCTGCCAAGCTGGATACAAAACTAACAAAAATGGATTAAAGCTGCGTCAGTTTTCAGAGCTTTCCTCTTTTTAACTCTAACTTTCTCTTCACGCTTGCTCTTTCCATCTTTCAAACACTACTGCCTGCATGAGCTAACGGGTTACGTCAGGGCACTAAACAACAACAAAGAAGAAAAAGAAAAGAATAAAAGACGAGAGCTGCCAGCTAGAGGCAGACGCAGCCTTGGGACTAAGGCAGGCCATTGTAACATATAATCATCCAACCAGCCAGGGACAGCAGTAGAGGTGATCTGATCAACAGTGTCATAACTAACATATTACCACCCCTCGTGGCCCAAACATCAAATCGTCCCACTGAGAACAATCCTGTCCTCCTGATTAGCCACTTAGGGCCTGAACACCACAATAAAATCAAAAGCACATATTGCTCAATAAAAACACATATTGCACATTCCCACATACATTCCAGCAAGTACATAAACCAACAAATCAGACCAGAACAACACTAGAATGACAAAATATTATGTGCCTAATTATCTAATAGTCTGATTGATGTAGGAAACAAATTAATTTTTTTAATCTGTTAAGTCTACAAGCAGGCATTCTAAACCCTTTGCCAGATGGTAAAAGTTTGTAAAAGTTAAGGATGTGAGTGGAGTCAGATAGCACCCTCTGAACAAGTCTGACTCTTCATAGATGGACTGAAAGGAAGAGTTATCAGTCCTTCCTATCACCTTCAGTGCAGTTTGTACCACGTGAAGTTTAGATTTTAGTTGCACAGAAAGGTTATCATACCACTCTGACATTTCAAACTTGATGATGCTTTCTAAAACGGCCTGATAAAATAATAACATAAGCTTGTGGCTAACCCCAAAGATAAAAAATACAGACCTGGTTTATTTTCTGGTCATGAATAAAAAGCAGGAAATTGTCGTTTTGAGACTTGGGGTCAATCAGAATCTCTTCTGTTTTCCTGGCATTAATAACAAGGTGGTGGTCGTCACACTATTGAACAAAGGACTGAACCTTGTTAAACTATGGTGAGGAGTCCGTGCCTTCATACAGCAGGCCATGGAAGCATCATCAGAGAATTTAAAAACAGTTCCCAGGGCAATTACTGATGCAATCAGTTGGGGTGTTAAGTGTCTTGCCCAAGTATACATCAGTATGATGCATGGTTTGGGGGATCAGATTCTTGATTTGAAGATGACCACCCTACCATTAGGCTGAGCTGCCCCCAACAGTGTGAAGCCCAAACTTATTTTGACATTATCCAGTTACAACTTAGTCTAAAACTAGTTTCATACAGTCCAATTCAATCCAATTAAAACAAGAATATGTCATTTTAACCTAAAACTTCAAAGCTTTTCCAGAGCCAAATGAAAAGAACAGAAAAACATTTTATGAGAGTAAATACAAAAAAGCTCAACTTAACCCTTTTAGATTATCTTTAGACAACTAGAATACAGTGGCTGCTAAATGTACGTATCCAAATCAACAAAAGCTCACATACCAGCTAAAACAGGACTGTTTGAACTTTTTAATAAATCCTTCCATGATTAAGCCATGCTGAAATATCTCAGCTTTTCAGCTTCATGGCCCAAATTCACCGGCTTATATGCCACTCGCATCACAGGGTTGAAGGTAAAAACATTTGAGGAATCCTGTGTTTTGAATTGATATTTTTAGCTCTTATGTTGCTCTCAAAACAGTAAGAACAGTGCAGTATTTCTCTCTGAGCTCCAAAGTTTTCCATGATGTCATACATGGCGCAGGAGAGAAACTATTGAAGTGAAGATGAACGTAAACTGGAATCTCCTCAAATTGAGCTATCCATTTTGGCCCTGTGTTCTTCAGGTCAGCTTGAAGATGAGATGAACAAAAGAAAAAAAAAGTCTAGACTGGAGCTTCTCAAGTTCCTGCCAGAAACAAGATAACATAGTCCAAACACCAATAAATGATCATCTTTCTGGCATAGCAACTTGCTCTGTATTAGTTGCAGAGTTGTCTAAACTTTATGGTCTATAAGCTCATAAAATACTGTCAATTTACAAACATCTCACAGAAACAATTATTAGCTTGGGAAGCATTGGACTTCAGTAGTGCTATATATATCACAATTATAACCATTTATTAATAGCAATAAATGTTATTTCTATTGTTTTTGTTACAATTTTTGCTGTTGAAATACTTGTTATTTTCATACAAAAATACTTCATATTTCTTTTTTTTTTTTTGCTAGGAATTTGCTACTTTTACCAACCATTTTGCTACACCTAGCTTTTTGCAAAATATATCTAGTGTTTTGCTATTTTTAGCTTTTGGCAATAATTTTTTTACTTTTAGCTAGCATTTGATAGCTTTTTGCTACTTTTAATTAGTGTTTTGTCACATTTAGCTTTCAGATCAGTATCAGCTTCTTTGGCAAATTTCAGGAAGGTCATTCAGAAATCAACATGAATACTGCATTTTTGCAAGAACTGCATTTTTTTCCATTTTTTTAATACTGATGTGTAAAAATAATTTATTATTTATTCCTATGACAGTTTTTTTTTTATTAAAGCACAATTCTTCTTTATGTTGCCTTCTGCTTTCATGTTTTTGCTACTTGTTGGGGACGATTTTTGACCATTTTCCTAGTACACACATCCTGGTGAGGAGTCTCTTATGGGGACAAAGATCCAGTCCCCATTGAGGAATATACAGTTAGTGGGCCAGGTATTCGGTTTAGGACTAACATATAAATTGAATTTAGGTTAGGTCTTGGGTCAGGGGCCTGTGAGGTTAGGTTTTGGGTAAGGGGTCACGGTTAGGCTATAGAAATGGCCGGTAAATCAATGGAAGTCAAGTCTCCATGAGGACAGAAGAACAAATGTGTGTGTATTTGAAAGAGCAATGGATCAAAAGCAGACTAAAGGATCAAAATGAGCTGAGAGAAGTTTTATGTTTGGCTCTGTACCAGAGGTCAAAGGTCAGGACTGAGAACTGATGTTACTTCTTTGTGGTGTTGCAGGAGAACGGTAAATCTGAAATACAGTGTGTTCAAAATCAAAACACTGCAGTTTACTAAAGTTTGGTGGTTTTGATCTCTCAGGTTTTTGTTTAACTCGTTTATATTATGATGATTGATCCCCGGTGTAAGAGACCACACGGTGGCATCATTAACACAATTTCACCATTGAAGTGAACTGCTTTACTGCCCATTGTGGAGGCTCACTCCTTATGACAAGTTTAGGTTGTATTTTCACATTTCCTGCTAGAGTGGAATATTTCATCACAATCAATTACTTGACTTTATTATAAATCTTTTTTATATTTATGAAATAGTTGTTTTTGTAGTTGTGTGAGTGCTTTCAATTTCTGAGTTGATTTACATGTGGAAAAGTGAGCACTTTCTAATTCTAAACCTCTGTGATCATTCTGGTGCAGTAAATAAATCACCATAAAGCTTAATTTAGAATTTAGATTAGGACTGTCGAATATGGCTTGACACTAAGTATTTAGTTTAATCACCAGTTTAATCATAAACTAAATGGGAGTAATTTTATTTGCTGAAAGGCCTAACATTTCTTGAAGGAATAATATGTATTGCCTGCTGCCTTTCATACCAGTTTTAAACCAAGATAATTTCATGATGAGAAAGTATTACGTAAGTTGTAGATGTTTTGGTTAAACCTTGCCTGTTAATCACCTTACCAGGGAGGCTTAGAAGTGTGACCCCCCTATAGTTGGAACACACTCTGCCATCCCCCTTTTTAAATAGGGGGACTACCACCCTGGTCTGCCAATCCAGGAGCTGCCCCCGATGTCAACGTGATATCCTCCTGAGACCCTGTGTCCTCTAAAGAGGACATTGAGATAGAAAAAATGCATATCCAGAAAATTCTCGGGTCTCAGGAGGATATTATAGAGTTGTGTCAAAAAACACAACTCCACAAAATCCAAAGCCTTAAGGTACTTTGGGCGAATCTCATCCACCCCCGGTGCCTTGCCACCGAGGAGCTTTTTAACCACCTCAGTGACCTCAGCACCAGAGATTGGAGAGTCCGACTCAGGGTCCTCAGGCTCTGCTTCCTCATGGGAAGACGTGTTGGTGGGATTGAGGAGGTCTTCAAAGTATTCCGCCCACCGACCCACAACGTACCGAGTTGAGGTCAGCAGCACACCATCCCCACCATAAATGGTGTTGGTGGTGAACCGCTTTCCCCCCTGAGACACCGGATGGTGGACCAGAATCCCCTCGAAGCTGTGCAGAAGTCTTTTTCCATGGCCTCTCCAATCTTCTACCATGCTCGGGTTCAGATCGGGGTGGTGGCGTTCCTCCCAACCACGCCCCTCCATGTCTCACTGTCATTACCCTTGTGAGCGTTGAAGTCCCCCAGCAGAACAAGAGAGTCTCCGTTAGGAGCGCTCTCCAGCACCCACTCCAAGGACTCCAAAAAGGGTGGGTAATCTAAACTGCTGTTAGGCGCATAGGCACAAACAACAGTCAGGACCCGTCCCTTCACCCGTAGGTGGAGAGAGGCTACCCTCTCATTCACCGGGGTAAACCCCAACGTACAGGCACCAAGATGGGGGGCAGTAAGTATCCCCACTCCTGTTCAGTGCCTCTCGGCATGGGCAACTCCAGAGTGGAAGAGTGTCCAACCGCTCTCAAGGAGACTGGTTCCAGAGCCAGAGCGGTGTGTCAAGGTGAGTATATAAATGGGCTGAAAATGCTCCCGCTGCTAAAATATTTTAATTTTCTGCCTCTGTCCACCTGTAGAAATCCGAGTGTCATGGTTAACAAATATCTTTTCAGCTATTTATATGCTTTTCACAAAATGTTGAATCAGTGTTGTGTTGGGTGAAGGGTCAGTGGAGGAAAAACTTTTTTTGTACTTTGACGGGAGAGCCGTAAAAACGAGTAAACACCGGTTGCGCGTTCATGTGGTTGATAAGATCCGACCAGCTGCTCATTATAACTGTTCATCTTTTTAATTTAACTGCTCGGCTCTACCATACTGCAGCCCTGTTCTTGGCGCTCAGTGTAGCTTTCTGGGCAATGAACTAGGCAGACCTGATTGATTGATTGATTGATTTATTCAGCAGTAATATTGCATGTACATACACATCTAGTACATTCAATTATTAGTAC
>JARVGW010000247.1:2039044-2062330 GCA_031762495.1 Anablepsoides rubrolineatus
CCTACAGGCTCTGACATGTTAGATAAATTTGAAAATGAGGTTTTGAAAAAATCTGTAAGACTTGAAAAAATCTGAGATTGCTCTATACGTCTGTATACCTGGAAAATGACGTAAAATCCTTATAATTCGAATCCGTACAAGTTGACATGTATGAGAGGCTTGTATTTAAGCACATTTTTAAATTATTCACTTAAGTAATTTCAGAATTATCATGGGCATCTTAAATAATTTTCTAATTTAGTTTCTGTAAATTCCTGCACCGCTTGAGTTGTATTTATTACAAGCTTGGCTACGACAAAAAATAGAGGTTACAGTTTCTACTATGCAAACAAAAATGAGCCATTATTTTCAAAATATTGGCTTTACAAAACTTGTACACACTGCTTGCTGGTTGCCTGATTGACTGATTGGTTGCGGTCACAATTCAATAAAACTGCAATAAAATGTTTTTGGTTATTTTTGCAAATTACAGATACCAACTAGTCAACAACAACTGCAGCCTGTTAGATATTAGCTTTAAAACTGGGTGTATGACTTGCAGTGTCTTTAAAAAAGGATTCACCCCCTTATGGAACATTTTATTTTTATAAAAAAAATAGAAGCAATATGAGACATGAATAAATATACCAGGAACAGGCTGTCCTCAAACTGAGTGACCGTGCAGGAAGGAGAATAGGGAGAGAGACCACCAAGACACCAAGGTTTTTCTACTAGTACAAGCTTTACAAGAAAGTGGCAAAGAGAAAACTCATATTCAAACTCAACTAGAGTTTGTCAAACTAGCCTGGCCTAGTTTATTTTATGTGTGGCTTTTCTTTACTCCTTTTTGGTTTTTAAAATTTTTTTTTTATAAGTAGGAATCATCCACAATAAATCAGTCATGGCGTGTAAAACAGAAGTATTCCTTTGAACTTGGTTGTTCTACTCCTTCACTAGATATAACCATCTCCTTTTGATGTACTCAAACAGATGTAGTGGATTTACTGGTTCTACTCCAACTGAATTGAGTAATGCTTCACCTTTACTAACCAGCTGACATATTTTTTTAAAAGTAAATCCATCTGTTTTTTTTTTTTTTGAGTGTACGAGCCACATTACAGAGTTGATGTCTGGTTCGACAGTCTAGATTTATATCATCCAACAGCTTTACTGGCAGCCTCTCAGACTGTAACATCATTTTACTGTGTGGAGGACACCGTGAATTCACCCCCCACACCCCTCCTTTTTTTGTTTTGTTTTACTCCCATCCACCCCCCCTCATGTCCTTGCTGTCCTCCCAGCTCACGTGGAGCCTCTGAGAGTCGTTGGGCCTGTGATCGTGGTGCTGCTGATTCACAGCTCAGTGGATGAGCAGCCCATGACATCATGCCTCACCCTGGATATGTAGGAGTCAGAAAATGACACCTCTGGTCACTGTGACATAATGTCTGTCTCAACAACCAAGCTTGGGTTCTGAGACAGATCTACTGTATGAGCGTGTGTTGTGTTGGTATTTGGAAAAACGGAACATTTTTCTGGTTATATTTTTGTTCTGGACTCACTCTGTTAAGAACAGGACAAGGTAATTAGTTTAGATATGGAAATTATTAAATTAAATTAAATTAAAACTTAAATTACTTATTATTTTTCTGTTTCATTTGATTTCCCAGTGTATGTACAAGCACTATTGGCAAAGCTTGGTGATATTTAAAATTTCTAACACTGTCACTTCAACAAAGCTATTTGTTTAGACACGTTGGACATCATGACCGAACATGTTGTGATCATAAAGCGATATGGAGGGTTAGTTTATGTCCACTATCCTGTGTTTGAAAACTCAACCAATAATTTTGAATCTCATAAAGTTAGCTATCAGAGTTAGGTGCGCGTGGGACTTTTCCCCTTATCACATGTAATAATAAACAAGTGCAAGTCTTTTAAGTCTGTCCCAGTGTAACTAACTTTATGTATTTTATTTTAAATGTCAAACCTTTTATTTCAGAGTGCACATTACTAATTGGATACTAAAAACATTTAAACATTTAGGTTACTGAAATGCTTATTTTAGGGTTAGGTTAGGTTCATTCATTCAGGAAGTCACCCCCTTCAGTACCGGTGAACATCCAAGGAAAAGACATTGAGACAGTGGACTTATACAAATACCTGGGTGTTCACATCAACAACAAGCTGGACTGGACACAGATATGCTGTATAACAGGGCTATTCAACTAAATTTCTCCGGGGGCCACGGTTGCTGCAGGCCAACAGCTGAGGGTCAAACATCCAGCAATTAAAGTCATTCTGTAAATGAAGATCTTACCTTTGAAATAGTTTACTTTGCTGCATTTAATCAAGAATACAACATATAGAACCCTGTGTAATAAAAGAAGTAATAAAATAAACAATTGACATAAATATTATTTTGACATATTTAACTTGCCACAATTTAAACCAATTTTATTTCTACTTATTTTAATTTTATATTCTACTGCCTGTAGTTTTAAGTGTCTTGGGTTTCCATTCAAATGGTTTTTACCAGCTTTTGGCCAAGATTCTGACGTTTCTGTATACCACACGTCTGTTTAACCTAAAGAACTTATAGTAATTAAAGCAGAAAACCAAGGGTTTGGGCTTAAGAACCAATGAACTTAAAGAACCAATTGGTGGGCCGGATTTTGGTCACCGGTGGGCCTGATGTGGCCTGCGGGCCTCTAATTGAATTGCCCTGCTGTATAAGAAGGGCTAGAATCAACTCCACCTGCTGAGGAGACTGAGGTCCTTCGGTGTCTGCAGGACCCTCTTAGAGACCTTCTATGACACGGTGGTAGAATCTGCCTTTTCCTAAAGAGTGGTCTGCTGGATGTACTGAAAGGGACAGGAACAGGATCAGGTCTAGCTCTGGGCTGGGATGTCTTCTGGAGCCTGTGGGTATGATGGGTGAGAGGAGGATGTTAGCAAAGCTGACAGCCATCATGAACAACCTCACTACCATCTGCATAAAACCATGAGGGTGCTAAGCAGCTCCTTCAGTCAGAGACTAAAACATCCTCTCTGCAGGACGGAGCACTTCCAAAGGTCATTCATTCCAACTGCAGGTAGACTGTATAACACATCATGATGTTATGAGTCACTTAGGCACTTCACCTCCACTGTCATTACTTATCTGCACCTTCACATACATTTCATCTATCTATCTATCTATCTATCTATCTATCTATCTATCTATCTATCTATCTATCTATCTATCTATCTATCTATCTGCGGTTGGGTGTCTTGCTCAAGGACAGCACAACATGTGGGCATGGTGGGGAGTCGAACCTGTGACTCTATTCTCATAATAAACTTTAATCTGGTCATATTACGACTTTATTATACAATTTTTTTCTCATAAAATTATGACTTTATTCTCAAATTATAACTTTAATCTCCTAATTAAAAAAAAAAATTCTGCAGTGTGGCCCTAATATTTTGTCATACATTTTCATTTTGACACTATCATATATTCATACCACAATTTATGCTGATGTAGATTCTTCATCCAGTACAGACCAAATTCTTAGAGTTTTAAAGATGGTTGAACCGTTTTTTTTCTTCTTGTTTTTGAACAACATGTTTTGTCCTAAGGACTACGGACAATATACCCAAACAAAATCTAAGTTATGTTGTTTACACAGTCCAGTATAGTAAGGAATGTTTAGACGTCTTGTGAGGAGATACTAAACAAGTCCTTCACAGATGCAGGGAACAGCTACGAAGAGCCAGAACTTCAAGCCAAAACACAGCTGTTTACCTACATCTCAAGGATAAAGGACACTCTTCGAGGACAGTAAAATTCATATTTTGGACAGAGAAAATAGATTATTAAGGAGAGCACAGAGGTCATATGTAAATCTTGAAAGACCAACAATAAACAAAGGAGGTCTCAGGTTGCAATATTCCAATACTTGCAGTTTTAAATCTAATCCCCAAATTTTTGTACTTTCATGCAAGTGACTAAAAGTCTTTCATGTAGATCAAGTCAACAAAGGCTAATAGAAGTCTTACCAATAGAAAGAGGCAAGGCAAAATAATTTGAATGCGAGTTCAGCTCACAAAAACTGAGCAATTGACTAAAAGCTGGGAACTCCACACTTTTCTATTTGAATTGAAAAAGCTTCAACAGAAAGCTAAACATAATCAAAAACAAAGAAATGGTTAAATTGTACTTTTTTAATTAATAATATGCCATACAGTTATCAATGTGTGAAGACAAAAGACTATTTAAATGTTGCTTCATTGGGATTAATTCTGGTTTGTGGACTGATTTTGTTTCCCTTTTTTTTCCTCCCGAACTACCTTTTCAAAATGTTGGGTTGTTGTACGTAAAGACTTCATAATGTCGTGTTGTCAGATTATTTTTTGATATTACAGAATATCAGTATCTAAAAATACACTATGAATGTATCGCTTGTCAGGAGCTTTGGCATTGTAGCAGTTTATGATTTCACAGAAACATGAGCTTTTCAAAAGTAACTGGCTTTAACTCTTGTCTAAGGCACTAGCAGGGGTCATAAAGTGGGATGCAAGAGCTGAGTGTACTCAGCTGGATGTAAGGTTGTCTTGTTAGAATGTGTAATAGTTACACATTTGCATAAAGGAAAATGACAATAAAGTTTGCAATTTTTTTACCATTTGCTTTGCTGAACACTGGCTATCATCTTACGTCATGATCACATTCTAGTTATCATTCCAATACAGAACGTTGGCCAATTATACTGATAACATAGTTATTCAGGCTTTATGTTTGAGTTGTGGGCTTTTGATAGGATGAGCCTCCTTCACAATGTTCCACAGACATTTGCTACTTTTCCTCTTACAAACCCAATTTCTTACTATTTTAATTTGTAAATGGTTAAAGTTAAACGTTTATGATTAGAATATAAATTATTGTTCACCCGAATGTCAAAATAATTCATGGTTAGGTTTATAAAATTCAACACATCCTCAATGTGGCAATCTGAGTTTTCGCCTGCTTCTTCTGCACCTTCCTGTTTGACTGGAAATTGGATTGAACACAGCTGCTGCAGATCTGGGTTATGAGTTTCTTGGGTTTATAAGGCTGCACTGAGAATCTGGTTCTTGCTGGAGCAACACATACCTGATGGGTGTATCCTTCTAGCCTCTTGGTAAATTTAACCTACCTGTGTTATACTTACCTCGCTGATTCTGTGTCCAGCTTGCATGAGACCTACCTGAGGAACATGAACTGCCTGTTGTGGACTCCAGTCCTCCTGTCTGCCAGCCACCCTGCTCAGGAAACCTACTCACACTCTCCTCTTGGACTCGTGCCCTCTCCTCTGAGCTGCTCCACACTCTGGAACCTGTAAGGATTAATACTCACCTGATGGTCATATTGGACTCAAATTACTTATCTGCCAAGATTCACCCTTTGCTTTCTCTTCCAGATCTGGATCCCCTCTACCTTGGCATCGTAAACATCACTTGCCTTTTGTAATTTGCCTCTTGTGTCTGCTTACTGCCAACTGTTCCTGTCAACTGTTACCTGTAAACTTGATACTCAGTGGGCACACTTTGTTGTGATGTGATCACCCTGCTACATAAAACATGTAACACTTAGGTTTTAGTGTTCAAACATGCTGAGAATCCTTGCTGTTTCAGATTTTCTGGTAAAACCGCTACAAGCTCAGATACTCAACTTTAATAAGTTCAATGGAATTTTCTCCACCTGCATACTTAGTTCATCAAACACACAGGTTCACAGTTTAATTCATTCCAGAAGGCCGGGTGAGTGCAAGGCAACATGCATGTCAGTAACTGTTCTACAATCAGTGACTTTATTGTCTCCATTTATTCCAATGCCCACTGAAGACTGTCCATCTTAATCCCATCTGCCTCTATTGCATGACAAATTGGCATAACCAATGAGGTAAATGCAATGGTTTTCCACAGTTTACGATCTTATTAGCAGAATCAACAGCATGAACTTTGCTTTATTATTCCATCAATCACAGATGTAAACAAATGTAGCAAGCCTGGAGAAGCATGACCCACATGAAAGACAAAAACAGGACAACAGAAATGACACATGTAACCTCTCAAAACCCTAGAACAACGTTTGATCGAGATACACTGAGTTTCTGGGGTTTTTTGTCTGACAGAAATACTCATCACATGAAAAATAAAAACAGGCAACTAATCGAATCAGTGGGTCATTGCGATAATAAAACTTCTTTTTGACAAGTCGAATAAGTTAATCCCACAGAGCAGATGGCACATGTAGCTTTAGTGTTTGAATGGCAGAAAATGTCACTCCTGATGAATGCTGCATGGTGCTGATAAGACATACAACCCTATGAAAGAACATGTACACACACGACACGTGCACAAGTTGGCAGATAACCACAAACACACAGATGTGGTTCTAAAAATAAGTCTGCAATCCTGCAGGGTCAAGTAGAGTTCCAGTCTGGTAGATACCAATTCTGTAACCAGGGATTTGTTTGTGGTTCACGACAACTGGTCTCAACATCAGTCACTTCTCACACTGTTCCCAAATCAGCCTCTTTGAACATTGTTGTAAGATCAATCACCTGAAAGTGTTCCTAAATCTTCCAAGTCAAATGAGTCAATTGTATGGTGGACTTTGTGATCATACCAATTGAAAACATGGCATAGTTGATTGATTGCCAGTTTGAAGCTGAAGCTCTGACGCATGGATTGAAAAAAACACACTTCAGAAGCACTGTGTTGGAGCTTGATTTGTGTGGTAGAAGTCATAAGTGACGTCCAAAGCTTCAAAAGTGCTAAGTTATACATCCCTGCTTTGGTACCCGATTCAAAGGTTTATGAGGAAGTTTATCATTGGCCAGATTTGTGCTGTGTTTTGGTGGCAAATTTGCACAAAATATTACAAACCAGTGAACTTATAGCCACCCATGGAGCCACAAAGCTTTGTTTAGTTTAGTTTACCATGCAGTTTATGAGCACTTTTACCTCAACAAAAAAACTAATTATGAAAAAGACTATATGCACATAAGATACAATATGATCTTATAGTAAACATGAACTGATTGACTACATAAGTCATGGAGGCAGAGAATTGGCAGCGCAAACATCATTCCAAACTATGTTGTGAATTAGTTATGATTTTTTAATTTGTTTACAAAAATCAAGAAGTCAAGTGTATGTATGTATGTATGTATGTATGTATGTATGCATGTATGCATGTATGCATGTATGCATGCATGCATGTATGTATGCATGTATGCATGTATGCATGTATGTATGCATGTATGCATGTATGCATGTATGCATGTATGCATGTATGCATGTATGCATGTATGCATGTATGTATGTATGTATGCATGCATGCATGCATGCATGCATGCATGCAAGCTAGCTGTGTCCAGTTTGTTCGGTCCACCCAAGAGACACACAACTGAACAGACCTGAAGCAAACAGAGTAGAACCATGTTCATGGAGATGGGGCTTAACTGCAGTAGCTATCTTAAATAGGATTTACTCCAAAAAGTAATCGGCTGTAGATGTATAGCCAATTATTAATTTCTAAGAGTTTAATTGAAATCCAACTAATGGTTCATCTTATATTTTGTTAGCAGACGGACAATTGAATACACACAAATAAAAATGCAGCAAAACCATTACTACCTGCTGTACTGTGAAAATTACTGAAGTACTTGTTTGATAGAGGCAGTAGTTTATTTTATATGTTAATAACATAGACAGATGTTAACAACAAAGAAGATTTGAGTTATCACACTTTTAATGGCATTTAAGGAATACCTCAGAAAGCCGGGGTATAGCAGGATATAGAATTGTGATGCAGGCCCATCTTTCAGGCGCTCCTTCCCTCTCCCCCAGCCCAACTTGCTTGGCTTCCTGCCAGCAGCAACTACTGGCTGCAGAAGAGGCTAAGTCAATTGTGGAAATCCAAACAACTGCAGAAACACCAAACAAAAGCGTGATATTTTTGGTTTTTACATGATGTGGAGACAGCGTCTTGTGCTTTGGATTCCTTTCAGATTAACTGCAATGTTAACATTTCCAACCTGGCGGCAGCTCGTACCCTGTGGATGTCTGAGGAGGGGAATAAAGAGGGACATGGGGAGATCCAGAGTGAAGGTGACCGAGCCTCAGAAGACAGTGATGGAGAGTAAACACATAAGGGAGGAGGAAGCTGCTGGCTCAGACTCGTCTTGTCACTTCTGGTTTGGACTCGTCTCGTTCCTGCTGGAACTTCATTAGAAACCACAGCTCAGAAATTGAGGGGGGAAGTTCTGAACCTTACTCCACGTCTGGCCCCGTCCACGTCTCATTCTTCATTTCCCAACCCTCTCTTCACCTCTTCTTCCCCTCCAACTTTTGTTTCTGTGTCTCCTCTGGATTTGTTCTTTATCCATGCCTTCTTTTTTATGCATTACCTCACTTTGTTTGGATTCCACAATCTTTGCTTTTCTCTGACATATTTTTGTTTTTAGTCAGCAGACTTGTGTCGTGAGAAACCCCTCAGTTTTCTGATAAGGCTGATTGGTGCTGATTAGACTCTTGGTAATCCAGCTCCCATTATCTGACCTTGTATCAACCCATTTTTCATGCTAGAGTCAAATATCAGCTTACAACCCACATCTCTGACTTTGTTTTAACACTAATGTGTCAGGGAATCTCACTTTGTTGCAAATAGTAGGATAACATGGAGGCGGAGCCTATTAAAACCCTCTTTGCACTGGGCAGTGACTCAGCTTTATGTGACCTACAGGACCTATTTGATTGTGGCTAGAAATTTTGGAAGCCTCCTATTGTTCAAACAAGTTCCTCCATGTTCCAACAACAATACTAAAACATACAGGTGGTTAGGATTAACCCTATCTCTAACCGATGATCACATCAAACCCAGGCCTCTTCCTGGCCCTCGGTAGTGGGTGATGAGTTTTGAGCTTGGTTATGAAGGCAGGGTGTGTGAAATGCATATGATCTAACTTTCATTGGAGCAGCTGACTGATTATTTTAAAATCAGAGTTTACCTGAGAGAGTAGCTATCTGAGACCCTTAGATTGATGTGACACAGCTGCTGCTGTGCAGCTGGGGGAGGGGACATGGAGGCCACGGTGTCTGCTCCTTTAACAATTATGAGCACACAGAGACACACACACAGTGTACCTCCCCAGACACACATATATCCTTTACACCTCTGACCTGACAGTCTAATCTCTTGTTGCCAAACAGACCCATAGCTTTCTATTAATCCTCTTATCTCCTGTTGTACCCCTGTGCCTATGCACATATTGTGCCAATCCCCCCCATTATGTGTCATCAAAAATGACTTGTTTCTGCCAGTTCTCTGCTACATTCAATTGTTTCAGTAGATTTACAGAACGATTTGTCTTTTTTCACTATGAGCACTTTCTGTGGGCAAAACTGTTGACTCCTAACAGAATGTCCCATATCAGAATTAGTCATAGAGTTAAATAGTAAACCACAAATATCTAAATTCCCTCTGACATTTATCTGTACACTGACCATCAGTATACGTCATTTTCACAAAAGAAACCCGTAGTACTCTTGCACGGTGTAGAGGGTGGTGGTGGGGGTGTTAGCGGAGTTGCACAACACCTCCCACCACCCCTTCCTATTCCTTGCTGAAAGGAAGAGCCTGAGGAGGCTGTCAGAGTCTCAAGTCACAATCCTGTTCCTGTGTTGTGGAAGTATGGGGCACCAAGTGTAAAATAAAATGTTACAAAGTTTCACTAACATGTTTTTCATTATTTAGCTCACTTTTTGAATGTTAAAAAATTTTCACTAACATTTTATTGTTATTTAGTTCACCATTCTTATATTTTGCTAATTTTTACTAAATGTTAAATTTAAAGGGCCACTATTATGTGTTTCTCAGGCATATATTTAAATTCTATACCATAATAAAGTATCTATGTCACCTTAAGTTGTTATTAAAATGGTGTTTATATGTTTAAATCTTATAATCCTATTATCTTCTCCTCCGTTTCTAACTTAAACACCTTGAAATTGGCCTCTGTGTCTTTAAGAAGATATATTTAATTATTAAATACTAAATCTAAATGTTTAAATCTAAATGTAAAAGTTAAATTTTAAATGCTGAAGTTCACATTTAGGTATTTTGGAATGGAACCTAGCCTTTGCTGTTGGTGCTCGGCTCATGACATCATCATCCTGAGACAATAGCAACCACTAGCGCACCAATGCAGCTAAAACTTCCCTATAAAACATCAAACTTGCAGTTATGGCTGGTGTCTGAGCTGCAACTCAAACAGCTTTACCACAGGTACCACCAATATTTTTTTAATAACATATTTTGAATTTAGATTTTAAATATTATCTTCAGCAGCGTTAGCAGAGGTTAGCAGTGGCCATTGTTGGCGTTTTTCGCAGGATAACATCATCCAGGTTAGTTGATGCTAACACTGCTAAAGATAGTGTTTAAAATCTAAATTTAAAATGTGTTCATAAACAGTATGTGTGGTACCTGTGAAAGGCGCTGAATCAGGGCTGAGATTCATATAGACAAAGACTTCTGTTTTTAAACAAATTCTGTCTAGAATGTGATTTGTCAGGATAGAAGGAGAGGAATGCAGACCAACATAAGAAACGAGTAAAACTTAAAGACAACAAAAAAATACAAAGGACAGCAAAGGGCTGAGGTGAGTGCAAACACACAGAGAAATTCAAGGGATAAAGAGGAAAAACCAGACAAGGCATGAAGCGTTATTCCTGACTAAAGAAATCGGAAGAGGAGTCTATAAAGGCAGGGGTTGATGAGGTAAATGGAAAGCCCTAGAAAAAGTGTCGGTCGGTCGGTGGGTGGTGCAGGACTGACTGAGGAGCAAGAATGAATTGTGACACAGAAACAAAAGGACATAAACACAAAAGATCTAAAAAGTAAAATAAACAAACAACAAAACAGCTCAAAATGTATGAATGAATGTATCGCTTCAGTTCTCCATTAAACAGTTTTAAAATTTCTGATATCCTGGATGCTTTCTAACAGAAGCTCTACCATTGACATACAAAAATCACCAACGAGCAAGAGAGCTAGTAATCCTCAGCAACTGTTTAATTACTACCATGAGTGAATCACCTCCTTTAACTGCATGGACTCAGAAGACTGTGAATGACTCATACATTAACTCTGAAGAATGTTACATTGGTTGTCTTGGTTATATTAATGTTTTAGAATTAGCTTTTCTAAAATTTTCAGTGTTAATTCTTAAGATTATGGAACCTTAGTGTTTGAGTTGATGCTTTAGGGCTAATGAAACAAATTTTTGATTAGTGCTGCCCATCACTGCTAACGTTGAATTCCGGCCTGGTCAGACAGGTAGATTGTAGGCTGCCTGAAGACCTACACCCCTGCTCCCCTTATTTCTCCAGTCTCACATGAGGCTAAAATGTGCCAAGAATGTCAAGCAAGGAAGAAAGAAAAGCTGTAGAGAGGGTAAAGAACACAACCCAAAGGCGCAGTAAAAAAAAAAGTCAAGAAATAATTCTCTTGACTTTTGTATTTTCTATGACGTAAGAATAAATTAAAACCTTAACCTTAGCTTTTGGATCTAGTTATTACATCTGCTATAAGACTCTCTGATGGTTTTATTTGATTGTCTTTTTTATTTCAAATACAGCCAACAAATTACCTCTGTGCATTAAATATTTCCTTTATAGAGTTAGATAAATATAAAAAAGCATGCTGGATAAAACCACAGTTTATTACAAAATGACTAACAAAGTTCTAATTAATGAAGGTGGCTGTGTAGATTTAGTTGTATTTTCCTTTTCAGTGTGTGATCAGAATATTTAAATTTGTAAAGAATATCAGGCATTTTGGTGTCAGTTCTCATTTTGTAGTTCATCTCAATAATCCCATCTCTCTCTATGAATGATCTGTCACACTGGCTATAGGGAGAATTATGTTTCTTATGGCCATATTCTGTGCTATTTGTTTTAGTTTGAAGTTAATCTATACAGAAAATCTGTGTGTACATGTGTAATCTGTGATTTAAAAAGTAGTTTTTTTACCAGTAGTAATAGAACTAATAGTTACATGGGTTTTTCAAACATATTTTGTTCTTTGGTAAGGACATTTACACGTTAGCTGTACTTAACAAGTGAATTGTTCTATAAAGATTTTATAACATTTTATCAGGTTATAGTTACTTTAGTTTGTAGAATAATGGCTTGTTACTGAGGTTTCTGAGGGCAACTTGTTCTGTGGGTTTCTCAGCCTGCTGTTAGATGTTATATGGTGCAGAGTATTGAGATAAAATATGTATGATAAAGAAAAAACAAACTCATAGTGCTATCACAGTACTGTATGATTTCAGTTAAATTTTATCTTAAGCTTGTTTTCAGAGTTCTACCTTCATAATATACAGATTTTGTTTGTTTAATCCTTAGAATTTAGTAAAATGCTCTACAAATATCTGCGAAAAGCACATTTTTGAGTAGATTTGTACAAAACAATTGATTGTGCATGCACAACAGAAAAATTTAAAAACAACACATGGGAATAAAAAGAATCATTTTAGTATACCAATTCTAATGACACAGTACACTAAAATCAGCTGCTGTTTCAATCATTAATTGCTAAACTGAGGCAGAGAAGGCATGCACAATCGATCTGCACATGGATCCTTGCTGTATATTGACCAATAGTTGAGGAGCTAACCCAAGGATAGCCCACCTTATTTGCATAATAAGGCAGAAATGCTTAAGACAGGGGTGTCAAACTCCAGTCCTCGAGGGCCGCAATCCTGCATGTTTTAGAGGTTTTCCTGCTCCAACACACCTGATTTTGATGGCTGGGTGATTAACAGGCTTCTGCACAATTTGAAGAGTTAATTCAATCACTGAATTAGGTGTATTGGAGCTGGAAAACCTCTAAAACATGCAGGACACCCCCGGCTTAAGGTAAATTAAAAAAACAGGAGACCAAAAATTTTTAAAACACTTAAAAAAGACTTGTGGTTACAAAAATGTTGTTTTAATGTATTAAAAAAATGTAAGAAACACAAATGCATCTCCTTGTAAAAGCAAAGATGTACATATAAACAGTCAAATCTAAATTATGCACGAAAATATTTAGTTTGTTTGAAATAAGCATTTATATATTTCTGCTTATAAATTTGTGTTTCGGTCCTCAATAGTTTACTGCAATAGTTTGCTAATTAAACAACTGAGATTCTCATTTTTTTCAACTCAACCATCTCTGTGAACCACAACCATGAGCGCTCCCACTCCCAGTAGTAGAACCTCCTGAACCAAACTGAACTGATTGCATCATTTTCTGCTGCTAGCCAAACTGCTACCACATGAGGGTTGAAAGAGTTCCAGAGGCTCAGCTGTTTTTTAGCATTTTTGAAAAGTCCAAGTTTTTTTGAGCAATCACCCTAAAAATGACTCTAATAATACTTCTGAGACACTATCATATCCACCTGTTGCCATTTTAGAGTACATCGCTAAAGACAATAGACCAACACTTGCCACACCTTTTACAATAACTAGTCTCTGAGGAATTCACAGAAACAAACTTGTGTTACAAGGATATATTTTAGATTAAACTTTTCATTATTTTATAAAAATAAGTTAAATCAACCTCATTTAATTGTTGTTCCTTAGGTCCTTCGTTAAATATCTGGAAGGTCCTGATAATAATAATAATAAACCTCTTTAAAATGTTTAAAAGTTTTTACTAAATTTGATTCTCTTTTTTTTCTAACTTCTTTGTGGTAATTTTAGCTTCTTTGCTAATTTTAGCTTTTTTCTGCTATTTTAGTTATAGTTCTGCTTCTTTCTGCTATTCTGCTTTTTTAACTTTTTTTTGTGCTTCTTTCTGATAATTTGAGCTACTTCTGCTTCTAGTTGCTTTCTGCTATATTCAGCTATTTGCAGCAATTTTAGCTAATGTTTAGCTGTCATAAGCTAAAGTTAGCTTTTTAAAGTTATATTTATTTGTTGGCTGTATCAGCTTCTTTCTGCTTAGTTCAGCAAACTTGTGCTCCTTATGCTTCCTTGTGCTACTTTAAGAAATTCGAGCTACCTTTTTAGGTGTTTTTGATCCCTTTCATAGTCTCTCCAGGACCTATTCTAGTTCCAGTTATAACTCAATAGTCACATTTAGTATATTATGAAATGTCAGTTACAGGACATTGCATTGAATTTCCATTTGGTGCAATCCCCTTTACCAAACAAGCAAATAGGTGAGAGTGGAAAGTGTCTCATTCATACGATACTGAATCAGACCAGCTAGTTCACCTCCTGTGGCTCTGAGGGACACAACTGAAGGACAGCTGGTTTCCTTGAATGAGATTTGGTATTCAAAGCATTCAAAATACGTGACTTTTACTTTCAGCAATAAGACTTCCTACAAGCCACTGGGTCATTATTTACTAGTGCAGTGACAATATGACAAGCCTGTCAAAAATAGAAACATACAGTTTATCCACATAGTTTATTTAGCAAGTGTTAGTAATTTCTCTGCTTCAGGGACTGTTATACTTCTTTGGGGAACTTTTGGGCCATTTTAGTTCCACGCATCTGCTCCATCTAAAACAAGAAATCACACCAAACACTAACAGTCATTTTTTTTGAATCTACACGTCTGCATAGTTCGCCAATAAGCACACTTAATACAGAGTGGGGTCTGAACAGAGGCAGAACAAATCCAGTTATTTTTCCAATGAAAATAAGTTCACACATCTGTACACGTACTGTAAATATAATGTAGAATAATGTGCACTCAGAGTTATAAAACACACACACAGATACACATACACAAATGGCTCCAGACGGTTCAGATGAGACATGTCACATCCGTTGACATGGAGCCCAATTAAAGGGGAGGATTAAACTGGGTCTGGGTGACCTCCTCAAGAATCTGTCCGACACATTGTGTGTATACTGTCAAAGACCTTCCCTTTAAGCACTTTCACCTGCTAATTAATACACTGTTTTGTGTGTGTGTGTGTGTGTGTGTGTGTGTGTGTGTTCTTACACAGCACACACTGGACAGATGCACTTGTGCCTGTCATGGATAGATTTGCGACCCCAGCAGTTTTTGTGTAAATATTTGAGTATTGTTTGGTGTTTTTGCAGCCTGCGGGCAGCACACGTCTGCTCTCAGACTAACAGCAAACAGATAAGGCATGTCATTTGTCATGTTAAAATATGACATGTTTTGGTGTGAGCGTGTCACTGGTGTGTGGAGAAGCTGCTCTACAACAAAAGCATAGCTGTGTTTATGGTGAGCAAAGATTAAAATGGATGGCGAGGTAGGAGCAGTGAGGCAGTGCTGGAGGAGCTCTCATTGACTGATTAGTGCTGTGTCTACACTTTTTACACAATGTGGAGAAAAGGACTGAATGCATCACATTTCGTACTAGTGGTGTGTTTGTTTGACAAAATAAAAGGACACAGACCAGGAAGTTGGTGAAATACCAGAAAATGGGCTTAAATATAGCCAAAAAGCTAAAACTTCATCATGTAATCATAGATAAACAGTCCTTCATTTTGTCACATTTCAACCCCAAACGTCAAAGTATTTTATTGAGATTTTACTTGGTAGACCAAAAGAAAGTAGAGCATAATCATGAAATGTAAGGCAAATGATAAACGGTTTTCAAATTATTTCAGCAAATAAAAGTCTGAAACATGTGGTGTACATTAGTATTCAATTTCCCAAAAGCTAATCTGTGGTAGAAACAAATAAGGCAGCAAGTCTTTTGGAGTATGTCTCCACCAACTTTACATAACTACAAACTGAAATTTTTGCTCATTCTTCTTTGCCAAATAACTCAAGCTCCGTCAGACTGGATGGAGAACATCTGTGAACAACAATTTTCTACGTCTAGTCTCAGATTCTCTGTTGAATTTAGGTCTTGACTTTTACTGGGCCACTCTAACTCATGAATAGGATTTGACACAAACCATTCCAGTGTAGTTCTGACTGGATGATTTGTGTTGTTGTCCAGCTCCAGTCTAAAGTCTTTTGCAGCCTCTAACAGGTTTTCTTCCAGGGTTTTTCTGTATTTAGCTCCATCCTCCTTCCCATTAAAGCTGACCAGCTTCCCTGTCCCTGCTGAGGAAAAACATCCCCACAGCATGACGCTGCCACCACCATGTTTTACGGTGAGGATGTGTTCAGGGTTACGTGTAGGCTTAAGGCCTTCTTCACTCTGCAGAGGTCCATGCGGACTCAACACAGATGCAATGCGGACGTCCACTGAACAGGTCCACACAAAGATAAGTTTTTACATCCATTTATGTGCAATCAATGTTGCACAATAAACCTCCCGGAGAAACTGTTTTGTATGTGACACCAAGCAGATACGTAAGATCGAGAACTGGTATGTCACTGTTGAGTTAAGTATTTGCTATTTTTAAGATGCTTAAGAATTTATCTAGCCATCCTAAAGTTGTCACACTTTATTAATTTATGAATTATTGTTTGTCATCAATATTTAAAATCAATCTACATTGTGCACATGATATTTAAAATGGGGCGACTTGAAGGCTGAATGAAGGAATTTGTCACAAGAGAATGAGACAATCTATGCTCGAACATGAAGTCTCAACTGTCCACGGACAATTCATGCAGAGTCCACGTGTGTGGGGGGTTCTTTAGTGTTTTGCCACTGCCACACACAGCGTTTTGCAATTAAGCCAAAAAGTTAAATTTGTATTACTTCTGGTCAGAACACCTTCCACATGTTTGATGCATTCCATCAGAGTTGTATAAAGTACTTGAAAAAAATAAGTAATTAAAAGTAGAAATATCTTATCAGAAAATGACTTTGGTAAGAATTAATTTCAGTGATAAAAAAATAAAAGTATTTTGATAAAAGTCATAAAACTGCTCACAATAATCGGGAAAGTAAATGTAAAAGTACTTGTACATGCACTCTAGAAAATGAAATATTGAATTAACTGGTTCCATTAAACCAAGTTGAGTAAATTCAGCAATTTAAACATATTATTTAAAATAATGTCTTTTCATTTATTAGAGAACATAAACAACTCATTTAATGATGAGTTCTGGTAATATTTTAAATGTTTAAGGTGTTAAATTTATAGTAAATAAGAAAAAGTATAATTTATTTGTATTGAATATAACAAAAAAAAAAAGTAAAAGTTATGATTTTAAAAAAATGCTTTGTAAACATACAGATCCACAAAAAATATACTTAAGTACTATAATGAATCATTATTATACACCTTTGCATTCCATATTGCATTCCATATGTGGCTTATGGCAAACTGCAAATGTTTGTTTTTAAATCATTGCTTTTTGTTTCTTTTCACAATCTTTCATAAAGGCTTTCTGAAATGCACAAATAGTTTGTCTCACCTGAGCTGTGAATTTCTGCAACTCCTCCATAATTAGCTTCTTGTCTGCTTCTCAGATTAGTGCTCCCCTTGCCTGGCCTCAGTTTAGGTGAATGGCTCTGCCTTAGTGTGTTTCACACTTTTGGTTGTCAAATGATGGATTGAACAGAGCTCTATGAGATGTTCAAAGCTTGAAATATTGTTTAATAATCTAGATCTGTTGAAATCTTAACAGATTAATTCCTGACCTGTTTGGTGAGTTCCTTGGTAAACACAGATGGACTATATTTACTGTGTGTGTGTGTGTGTGTGTGTTTTTCCAACCAGGATACTCAAAGTGCTTTACATGACAATCTATGCCCTCATTTACCCATCCAGTCTTAGGCCCATAACCTTCAATGGCAGACTTTTTGCTTTTCTATATTTTATCCTTAAAAAAAATCTTCTCTGACTCCATAAATCACTACTAAAAAACTAAAAACACATCATTAGTGGGTCTTCATGTTGTTGGCAGATATTTAGGAGGCTCTGCCCTTAACAGAAGGTGCAGTTTAAAGAGACAAAGGAGCCCTCAGAGTTAGAACTAAACAGAACAAATGTGCTACTGGTTTGTGGAACTGAAGAGCTGTTCATGTTGAAAACTCTGCTCCTCAGTCACTGGGTCGGTTGTCACGCTGTGCAACAACGAGTGTTAAATGGACTGAGTTTGACTGATCTGTGTGTAAACAGACACACAGTCCTAGGGTAAAGTTTCTGTGATTTTTCAAAGAACTCTTGTTTTAAACTCTGATTTTCATGTCAGGCAGTAGATTCAATTTTAGAAACAGCCTTTATTGTCCCACGTGGGGAAATTTCCCTCCTTCGCATATTGTAAGAAAGTTCAAATCCCCAGAGTCATCGCTGTTCACAACCAGTACGTATCATCTTCTGCTCACAGGGACTGGAATCTTTGAGCTCAGATCTTTTGTTGTTATACACAAACTTTAGGACCAAATGAAGAAATGAAAGTGGTCATCTCCACCATGACCCTCTGGGTTACCACCTGCTTACCTCTGCCTCTGGATCTCACTCTGATGACAGTCAGCTGATCTGATACACTGATACATTTACTCTGGTGGCAGGAGAGGAAGAAGTCATCAGCCAAACCCTGCTGGGCCTCGGAGGCTGCGGCAGGCGGGGCTTGAAGGAAACCCCAGACTGGGTCAGCCCCTCCCTGAGTGGGGCATATCTGTGTGTGTTGTCCCCCAGCCCCGCTCAGAACTCTCTCTCAGCTGACTGGGACCATCGGCCCTAAAAGCTCCCACCAATGCAGGGAGAGAGAGCAGAGGAGAAGAGAGCAGCTGACGGTGGGCTGTTGGAGTCTGAAAAACCAGTCTAGAGTTTTATTTTTTTGGTTTTTTTAGTTTTCTTTCTGAGCCATTAATGTGGCAGCCGGGGGCCAGTGTGTGTCACATGAGACTGTGGTCCAGAGGTGACCTCAGGGATCGAAGTTTTAGCCCCGTGTTTTCACAGCTTTTGAACTCTGGATCTGTACTGACATCATTATGACTCTGCTGGGCTCCGAACACTCCGTACTGATACGAAGCAAGTTTAGATCAGGTGAGTCTGCTCTGAAGCCCTTTTATCACCACTTTACATGTGTTCACCACGTCTCACATGCTTTACAGCAGGTGTGTGACAGGGATCATGTGATGTGTTCAGGGCCCACCAGCTTTAGGGTGCTGTGTTACTCTGTGATGCGTTTGGGATTCGGTGAATCCTTGGATGTAAACACGTGACAGCAGCAGGTCAGTGCACTTGTTCCACACCACCAACCTGCTGCTGCTGCTGCTGCTGAGGGAAACAAACCAGGTTTCCTCGTCCTTCTGCTGTTGAAAAAGACAGATTAGATGTGTAAGCGAGGTTAGAGGTCAACTAAACACGGCTACATTAGACACTGATACCTGGGTGTACCGGGGAGAAATATGTTAAATCTTTTCATAAATTTAATTTGCTAAATCTAACTTGTGTGTGTGCATTTGTCTCGTCCACTGCATTGTGCATCGTCTGACCAACACTGCCACCTCCCTGAGGAAAATATTACTGATGGTGGAAGTATCAGCTGCCACACGCTAGAAAACTTGTGTCGAGGCACAGAGCAGACTTCCACTCTGCATTCCACAGATTTCAGTCTAAATGTCGCTTTTCCTTTGAGCGGTACAGAGCACGTTGGTGTGCAGGAAATGAGCCTGAGCACTGTGGGGAATATGAAAGAGACGTGCGCCTGGGAGCCCGTGTTGCTCTAACCTGAAGAACTAATGTGGAGCAGATGTAGAGACACCAGCTTTTGATCAAAGTCAGAGGAGTTCACACTAAGTGATCCAACCAAAGTGTCTGTCTGACACACGGCGACCTGTTGTGTGTCAGAAGTAAAGGCGGCTGTAAATCTGTGTGTGCTCACTGCTAATGACAGAGGGGAGTCTGACACGGCGTGCCTGGGAAGGATTTACAGTTTTCTTTAAGGCAGTGTCCTGTGAAAGCTACAGACTGTTGATCCTTTTCCATCACGCTTCAACAACGTTACCCCAGCCATGGGAACAGCTCGGTCCGACAGCCTCGGGGTGCATTCAGCTCTGATTGTTTTCTGCATCACAGCTGAGCTGCATTAAAAAAGCCATGGGAACTGCCGCCGCTTCGTTAAAGCTTAAAGGAAAAGATAAATATCTTGTTTCGACGCTCCCTGCAGACTGCAAAACTGTTTTCAGCGCAGTTATTCACCCGCACTTAAATGCATCACGGATATTTCACAGTCTAAGTGAGGCATCAAACACCAGCAAATCATCACAACAAAATGTCAAAACCGTAGATATATGGTGCTAATTCAGGGGTCGCACTTGATGCAGAGAAATTTTAGGATATTAAAGCTTATAAAACTAAAACCAACAATAGAGATGTACGTCAGGATATCAGTGATACTGTGTGTGCAAAGATGTCTAGGATTCCCACGCAGTCTTGAAAACTATGAAAATTGGTTTAAATTTTTCCAGGTGCCTATAAATATAAAACAAAGAAGCAGAGAAGAGATCAACCAATCTGAGTTTTTTTGACTGATGCGATCCATAGAAATCAGTCTGAAGCCTTGTTTGTGTGGAATTTGCATGTTCTGCCATGAATATGTCGATTTCTTCAGGTAGTTTCCTCCAGCTGAGCATAAACACAGCAGTTTATTTTGTAAAGTGTGAGTGAGTACATGAATGGTTATATGAATTGTTTGTCTGTATATAGTCCTGTGGTGGACTATATACAACGATCTCTGCAGATAGACACCAGTTTTCTGCATAAAGAAGCAGGTTGAGTAAAGGTGAAAATATTAAATTACAAACAGGTAATGTGTTTGAGATCAATCTCAGCTACTGCCACACAAAATTTCAGTTTAATATCTGTAAAACTGCGTTTGTAAGGTTGATTAACTGTGGCTGGTAACCTCAGTTAATTTGCTCCGAAAGTTAAGCAATTTTAGGTGTCTTACTTTCTGAGAGTTTTGTTTAAATTCACCCAGTGGTTTGTGAGATATTTTGCTAACAGACACAGAAGTAAACACAGAGAAAACGTAGCAAACCCTTCACTGAGGGGAGGGAGTCAGTACAGTAAGCGGAGCTTTTTTATGACAACATGATGTGTTTTATATCATTATTCATTTTGTGGATTTAGATGATGTTAAAAATTAAAAACCATTGGTTGATTTCTGTTTCTATACCATTGTATAC
Organism: Anablepsoides rubrolineatus; assembly: GCA_031762495.1. Classification (NCBI taxonomy): domain Eukaryota; kingdom Metazoa; phylum Chordata; class Actinopteri; order Cyprinodontiformes; family Rivulidae; genus Anablepsoides; species Anablepsoides rubrolineatus. The sequence goes on from JARVGW010000247.1 coordinate 2,060,140, forward strand.
CTGCAAAATTATTCTTATTTGATTCTTTAACACACTCTGCTTTCGGTATGATTGTAACCTGGCTTTGACCCTGTAGAACAGATCCGACTCACTGGCAGAACTTTAAAAAGCCCTCAGCTGTAAGATTTTCTCCGTCAGCAGCATCACAGTTGAGCATAAGTCCGCGTCAGTGCATCGGCTCCAGAAATCCTTCATGTTCTGCTTTAGGTTCTGACTGCAAGTGTCCCACACCGTTGAAGTTTTAAGGTGGTTTTTCATTTTAAGCAGAGATATTGAACTTAAATATTAGAAACAGTTGTTTATTAGAAGTTAGACAGCAACATTTGCCCGTCTGTCACATTCTTGTGTGTGTTTCTAAAGAGTTCTGGTGACAGAACCAGCTGCTCTCACCAGTCGGCCTGTTGGTGATTAAATGCTAAAACGTGTTCCTATATGAGCTTGTTTTTCTGTGCGGGGCACAGACTGATGATAAATGACAAGACCGCTGCGCTGCTTTGGTTAATTATCAGCACTTCGGCAGCGCAAAGCAGAACAAACCATCATTTTGTTTACACCATAAATCTGAGCACGTGTAAATGTGGCCATCGGCTTGTATGTCCTTTGTTGTCAGGGCAGCCGAGCTGAAACAAATGTCTTCAGTTTCAAAGTCAGCACAGTGAGAGGCTGAGAGCATTTTAGTGATCTGTGATCACGCAGATACTCTGCAGTCCAGACCAGGCAACGTTTTGGTCTAAGGGAGAGCTTTGAGAAAAAAAGAGCAGATTTTATAATGACTGCAGTTGTTTTTTTCAGTCGAAATTATTGATAGTTGTCAGTAAACACAACACAGTGCAGAATAAATGAGTTCTTATTGAGAAAATAAGACATGAAGTGAATCCTGCATGTGACTCGCAGGCAGCACAAACAGAAATGTGCTTTAGGATTTCATTAAGGATTTAGTGGGAGTTATCCTAAGAGGGTTTTTTAAGCAACTCTTATCTTGGTTGTTGGAGATGTTTCGTTTCTTATCCAAGGAGCACTCAATTCACAATTCAAGTTCAATGAAAGGCCACTAAATGTCTTTTTCACTTTGTGAGCTGTTCAATAACCTGAGGAGCACATGTAAAGCATATGTATGAACAGTTGATAAAATGTCTCTATGCTGTGACTGTTGATCCTAAATTGCGACTGGCATTTGCAAAAGTTAGTTTTGAATATCTCAGTGTTTGCTGGCATTCTCAATTTCCTCGTGTGAGTCGCAGGGCCTCACGTTCATGTTGATGTAACTTTGAACATGTTTGAACATTTTGCTAAACTGATTTTCTTTCAAAAATGCAAACATAGGGTCTCGGTTCGATTGAAGTGAACTCTTGTGTGGTTCCATTGCATGTGTGAACGCCAAGTTTACTTTAGTTTATTAAGGATCCCCATTAGTTATTACCTCAGTAATAATTATTCTTTCTGGGGTCCACATGAAAACATCATATTAACAATAACATCACAACATAAACACAATAAATAACATAACAATAAATGTGGTAATGCAATCATGTTACAGATATTAGGTCATAAAACAAACAAATAAAACTTAATGCAATCAAATATACAAATATTAATACAAAAAACAAACAAAAAAAGATTTAATGTTACTAATATCTTGTAAATAGCTTGCTTGACATCTGTATAAGGTGAACATCACTGCTGTGAAGGTTGGTGAGCTTCTACTTGGTAAACGCTGCCTCACATCCGTCTCAGTCGCCTTGTGTGTGAAAAACATTCTCCGTGGTTACCCCTCATCTTTCACTCATGTTGAGCCCATTGTTGAAGAGTGTTTGGCACATTTGCCAAAAACAAAAAAATAAACAAGTCAGTGTCTTCTTCTGAGGTTTTTGTGTTGATTCCTTCAGTGATTCTTGGTGCAGCGCCACCACAGGCGGAGGGGGGTGGGGACATGTTGTTCGCAGGGTTTAGTTCGGCTGACAAATTGCAGTGTGAATGTGAACCGCACCAACTGAAAACATAAACAAATCTTGCAATTTTGGTCCCCAATCAAACTGAGTCTACTGGACTATCAGGCGTGAATACGACCATAGTCTCTCCATCGTGTCCTGAGTCTTCCCTTTCTGTCTTTTTTTTTTTTTTTTTTTTTTAAAACACTTCAGTAGACAAGAACTAAATATTATAAATACTAGTTTCTTAATTTCTTCATCAT
>JARVGW010000247.1:2071952-2082238 GCA_031762495.1 Anablepsoides rubrolineatus
TTTACAACAACCCAATTATGACATTTATAATGTTTATTGAAGAAAATAATGAAATTTACTTTCCACGGTCTTTAAACATGTATTATTGGTTAGAGACTGTTTGAACTGACTATCTACTAACCCTGCAGTGCATCAGTAATTAAGACAGGTGTTAGTAGTAAGTTAGTAGTGTTTTAGAAGTAATTAGCCTTTATTGGTAAAACATTAATTAATGTGCTAATTCATAGCTTATTAAGTCTGAATCACCCTTAATTAATGATGTTTTCAAGGTTAAGTAACCCTTTATTAATGAATAATTAAGGCTAAATAAGGTGTAGTTATTATAAAGTGTTAGCAACTAGGATATAAGAAGGAAACCAAGGAGATGAAGTCATTAAACTTCTTTGAGTTTATAATGTAAACAGATATCAAACATAAACCCAAGGACAGAACCTGATCCTCATACAACTGCTACTGTTCCTTTACTTTTCCACACATAGAAGATCTCTGTTAACAATAAGTTGTGTCCAACTGTGATGAATCTGTGGCTGGCGTGTGTTTGATCAAAACATTTCCACTGCAGAATTCAGAGAGATAAATTTTGAACTTTTGGAAATAAAACAGACAGTATGCAAAGCAGATCCAGATTCTGGAGGTGGATGAGTCCACGTCTACTCACTAATAGATGGATGCAGTGACAGCAGGTGGATGTCTGCACCCTGCAGGCAGAGCGGAGACCAGCAGCCAGCCAGTGAGCAGGCAAACGGTCTGGAGGGTGACCGCTCAGGAATGTTCTGCTGCTGGAAGAGACTCTCAGCTACTGATTGGTCCAGACTCGCTCCGATCCGACCTGTTTACAGCTCAGCACTGCATCAACCACGACACCGCAGAGCACGAGCTGCCATTTACAAAGCTTTGTTCTTTTAATGTCACATAAGTCAGAGTGATGAGAACACGCAGACCTGAGTGCTTCGAGACGCTCTCCTAAATCCTTACTGCTGCTGCCGGGATTTATGTTCTCCTAAGTTCTGCAGTTCAGAGAAGCTCTGCAGTGTTGGTGGACACTTTGTTTAGCGCTGACTGCCAACACATGAAAAAGAAATTTTAAATATTCATAGGAAAGCAGATTGAGACATAAGCTGTCATCTGTCTTTTTGTGTGATATTAGCAAACATGGCAGCAGCAGTGAGAAATGCCAGTTGGACCTTTTTTTTTTTTTGGTTCCCTTTCCGGTAGAAACAGCAAGGGGATAGGGGGTTGCTTGCACTGCAGACCAGGGATTTGTAGAACGATATCTCTGGCACCGTTTGCCATTTCACAGTGGCTCCAGCCTTTAGATAAAACACAAGTAAGTGTGCAGGAGAACAGAACCCAGAGGTCCAAACAGGCCCTATCTGTTTCTAGGAGTCTGTCGCAGATAAGGAAGCAAAGGAGAAACACAATTGGCTGATGGGAACCCGTTTGCTGAATTTAAAAAAAATCAGTTTTAAGTGATTTTAATTGCAAACAGTGAGAGGGGGAGGGGGGGGCATTTGTGAGGAATTTTTTGGGCACACTCAACTAATTTCTTATCACAGATGTAAAGCTTCACCTGAGCTTTCATCAACCACTCCCAGAATAAAGCTGTTTCTGAAGGTGACGGCATCCTCCTCCTCCTCCTGCTGTAGATCCTTCAGATGTTGCCTGGATGTGTTTTTCCTGCCGGGGAGATGGACACGGCACCGGGTCTGTGTATACATTAGCTAGAGAACATCTGGTGTTTATTAGACCCTTGAAGAATCCAGCTCAGCTTCTCGGGCTTGGCCTTCGTGTGGCCTGCAGAGAAGTGCGCTCAGGGCTGACTCCACACACACATCCAATCTAATATATCCTCATAAAGATAATCGAGCCGGAGCTGGCTGCATGTTTACGATGAATTTTCCTGCTTGTCCTTTAAAATCTTCATCTCCACAGCAGACACACTTTAAATCCCCCTCTCTTCCTGAATGGAAACACTGACGTGGCATTCAGCTGACATCTTACAGCAGGGTTTACTCTTCTTCAGCTCAATCGGGCAGCTTTGTAGACGTTTCTGAGTTTGAACTATTGAAAGTTTGTAAGTTGCGTTTATTACCAGTGGATTTTCGAGCAGTTTGCTGCAGTTTAAACACACTTGAAGCGTCGCATGTTTCTATGATGCCACAGCCAACAATAGGTGTTTAAGAACCCAACAGAAGCACAACCTGTGGTGTGAAGAGAAACCAGTAAAGACACAGCCAAACTGGATCATTTACCACAACTGTCGACATTAATCTCTATTTTATTTTCTTATCTGTGTTTTATAATATCCTTCTCCCCCTCCTTTTTTGTGCTTCTGTCCATATTTGTCTTTTTTTTCATTAAGGGTATGACTTTGAAGCACGCTATCATTATTATTGTGCTTGTAATTCTTGCCTCTTCAGAGTGCTGTCAGGGAGTGAAAGACACAGGTGTGAGGTTAATAAACTGTCTAACACGACTGAAAGTATTCACTTTAACTCTTAGTTCTAAATTTTACACATAATTTTTGATTCAAATAAAGATATTTGTTTTTTAACTTTCAGAAAATGTGTGTGAAATTAGTTGTTTTTTTATCAGGCAGTAGTATTCCAAAGCTTAGTGCCTTTAATTTCTTCTTGGCTCACAACTCATGTCGTCCCACTTAAGCCTCCCACTAAACTGATATTTGACCAAATAAGTGCTGCTGCGCTTTGTTTTACTCAGATATTCAAACTGATTGGGTTTCTCTCTGCTGCTTATCAGAATAAAGGCCATGTCAGGATAAATCTGGCTTTGATTGTTTATCCTGGACTAAGCAGAATGAGATCGTATAGATGGTTGAAAACCTCTCTTCCGCAGTGCTTTAATTATCACCTCTCCATTTCTTTTAACACTCAAAGTGTCAAAGTGCAGCCGGGGACACATTGGATCAGATTCAACACAAAAACATTTCAAACTGGGAGATAAAGGAACCTCTGCGTGACTGTTAGTGCTGAGAAAATGAAATAACGTCTCTTATAAATTTGATTCTATAAAAAACATTTTACAATTATGTTTTTAAATGATTCTATGAGTTGCAAAGGTAATCACCTTCACTGGCACTTTTTCCACTTTGTTTAGTTTAAATTGATTTTCAACGTGATTATTGGTCTAGTGAAGTTAAAGGGAAAAAAACTTGTTTAAAACATTTGTAAAATATATCAAAGTGAAGGATCAGTTGGGGGTATCTATCCATAGGGGTACTACAAGCTGCACAGAGCTGGGCTCTATAGAAGAGTGGCCAGGAAAAGAAAAACAAATGCTTAAAGGAAAAAAGCAAAACAAACCATTTGGAGTTCAAATTAAGGATTTGATTTGAGGACAGCTAATTTAAAAAAGGGAGACGTCTGTCACACATTTAATGTCCTGCGCTCCATAGACAGACTCACTGTTCTGAGTTAAACAGAATATGTACGTATAAATATGTACATTAATCTGGTGTGTCTTCCTTTAACTATTATTTTTCTCCAAAATCTCACAATGTTCTCCTCATAAAAATGTCACTTCCGTGTGTTTGTAATTTGTCGTAAATACATTGACTGTGGGATTATAAACAAGGTTTTCACAGTTTGGATCTGCTGGAACCAAACAGTGACATACCTGTACTGTGATGAATGTCATGCATTTAATGATCACATATGAAAAATCAGTTGGGTTTCATTACTTTTGGCAACCCTGTGATGGATGGCGATCTGTCCAGGGTGTACTCCGCCCCTCGCACAATGACTGCTGGATATGGACACCAGTGACCCTGAAAGAAGAGGGATGGATGGATGGATGGATGGATGGATGGATGGATAGTCATCTGGCAACAAGATTGTTTTCTCTTTCTTATTCTTCTTGAGAAATCTTGCATAATAGTGCCCTGCTGCTGATCATAAAGTTAGAAGATACATTTTTCAAAACAAAAGTAGTTTACTTGTCAATAATGAAGCAGTTGTTGCCTCTTCACCGGTTTCCTGTTTCTTCAGTCAACAGAAAAAAATCACTTAGACACAAATATTGTTCAATCATTTCATATCTCCTGCCACCTTGATGCTACACTTTTAAACCAAGATCATCTTCAGAAGCATTTCAGTCAAATCTTGATAATAACATTATGTGAGTCTCAGGTAATATTGCAATATCTTGCAAGATGAACCAGCATTTGGGGTATATATTGAGGACAAGACTCAGCTGACAATGTTCACCCCAACTGTTAATGTCAAAGTTTGAAGTAAAGATGATGAGCATTGGAATACTGTGAATGACTGTCAGTTACTAGGAATGACTTTTTGTGTCATTATCTGTCAAACTCACTGAGTTACAGCCAGTTTGTGTTGCCCAATGTTGACTAGCTATGGCAGTCATATTGATTTGGACTCTAAAAGGTATTCAACTGCAGACTGAATGTACGGGTACGTTCAGTAATTGCTTTCTGAAAGTTTCATTAAAAATGAATGTGGTTTATGGCATATTTTGCTAACGAATAGACAGTTCTCAGACAGTTCGTTAGAGGTAGAGTTGCGGATGATGCTCAGCTACAATCACAACAAATTTTAGCTAAAAAAACTGGCTAAGTTACAGCAAATTTTGCATTTGCCAAAGTCAGTTAGCACCGTGACCATTTTTAATTAAATTGATGCCAAAAAGTAATTAGTCGGAGATGTTCATATAAAGATTGATTTCTGAGACTTTCATCAAAATCTGCCTGTTGGTTAAAAAAACAGATGTGTTTAGTTTACTTAACCAAGGTATGTCAAACAATTCTCACACAACTGAGTGGAGTAAGTGTAAAGCAACTTTCACATTTATTTTAAAAGAAATGGTGAACGTTGCTTTACACTTACTCAACTCAGTTGAATGGAAATTGTTGACATAACATGGTTAAGTAAATGCAACACATCTGTTTTTTAAGTGTAATAAACAAACACTAACACACACACACACACAAAAACATTATTGGCGTTTAAGCAATAAATAAATGTAAAATAATATTTTTAAAAAAGCAATAAATAAATGTAACTCAAAAGTGATATTTCTTCCAGAAGAGACTGGCTTATGAGGAGTTTTGTGAAAATTTTGTTTCTGACTTGGTTTTCTATTGTTAGTGATGCTTTTTAGATGCTGTTTGGCCAGTTATTCTCCCAGCAGCATGTTTTCTGTCAGAACTGCAGTCTGGATGTTTAAGAGCCTGAGCAGCAGCTGGATGCAGCTGGATCTGCTGCCACCATTTCTCCTTAAGTCTTTCTGAACGTACCTGTGTGCATGTTTACACAGTTTTTAGCCCTCTCTGTTTCTTATTTATCTTGCTGTAAAGAGCCACCTATAGAGCTGCATAACAGAGGCAGCCCACACATACACACACACACATACACACACATACACACACCTTAAAGTTCTCTGTATGAGGGTACACGTCCCGGGATTGGTCAGACTTCCTGTAGTTCTGACAACTCCACACCTGATGACATGAAATTATCTGAAAGAGACGCATGAGAAACACACAAATGCTTGTATTTGTGGTTTATTAAACCAATGTGACATTTGATGGTTTATGACACCCTTTTCCAAAGATATTTTATGGTCAGCAAAAAACAAAAAAAATGAACATATAGAAAACAAACCTCACTTTAAGCACACTTGTAATGGTGTGTGTGACTGCTGAGGGTTAAACTGGAACAGGAGGGAGAAAACAGGGTTCAAGAGTGAGTTGAACAGAATGAGCCTCATATTGTGACTGAAACCAGGGTCTGCCTGTTCCAGCCCCCACCCCTCCCTCACCCCCCAACATTGAGCATTCATTTCTGTTAGATAGCCGCTCTCAGTGGCAGTAATCAGATCAGCCAATCAGCAGCTTCGTGGAGGTAAAAGTGTCTCTGAGCGGCGCAGAGTAACACCTCCGGGCTGAGTGTCAGTGACAGACAGGCAGCATGTGATACATCTGACCTGATCCAGTGTGTGAAACCAGAATCAGCTATTCAAATTCACAAAGTTTGATAAAAAAAAATGATTAAGTCATTTTTTATCAATAGTAGATTTTCAGGCAAATAAAACTGGTCTTGGTCAAAAATGCCCTTCCAGTAACAAACTAAACAAAAACTAAACAAAGGGAGTTATGCAAAAGATTAGAGGTTTAATATCAGCTAATGTAACATTTTGTTTACATGTTGTTCTGGAGAGTTGATTTATATGCCTGAATAACTTCTATAGAACAAGGACTGGTCTGGACGTTGTATATTCTGTTCTCTCTGACTGATGTCATGGCTGATAAAGTACTAAACATTGGTAAACACGGACAATTATTTTAAAAATAACCAGATTATCTCATAATCCTCAAAGAAGTCAATCTTGTCAAATAACAAAATGAACAAGTCACTATGGGTGCATTTTATTTATTTATGTTTTTATAATTCTATCATTTTTCTTTTCCTATAGTTTGAGACTGAACAAATTGTTCTGTAAGCCTTGATTTACTCACAGCTTATTTATCTCTTAAATAAAATAGGTTTGTGTTGCATAACGTATGTGAAAACACTAGACAAGAAGAAGCTAAAGATATAAGATATTCTAAATTATAGCTTGTTCATTTTAGATAAATCAAAATACAATTAAATTACAATTGCTAAAATAATAGAAATATTTAGCTACCTTGATCATGTTGGTTTTAATATTATTTATTTTCAGTATCATTCATTAAGTCACCTTGGAGCAGTTTTTATTTCTACTTTCATAGATCTGGATGAAGTCCAAATAAAACCATTTAATAAAATTACCATCATTATGTCTTTTAAACTGTCTGACTTTGCGGAGCTGTTACCTTTTCACCTGACTTGCAGACTGAAATGATAGTGAAATTTTGTCAACAAGGTTTACAGGAAAACGATTGCCAGTAGGAAGAACAAACGACTGAAGTTCTTACTAAACTTTTATAAACTTAAATATCATGGATGTTGGTGTTTAATGTAGATATTTACTGTTGGTTCTGACATACATTATCTTACTACCAGATACTGCATGTGACCTCGTTGTGAGTTTGACTCATCCAGCCATGATCTGACACATTCTGACACATTCTACATGACTGACAACATTCAGCAGCTGTTTCTCCTTCTGTTTTTCCTCCACAGTGAACCACGGAAAGTTCCCCAAGCAAGAGGACTCTTATGCGTTTGAGGAGGACAGCAGCAGTGAGAGTCTGTCTCCAGATCAGCACCACAGTGATGAGTCCCAGGGCTCTGCTTGCCCATCATCTAATGCTGTTGGCAGTACCGCCTCCTCCTCCTCCTCACCTGTGCTCAACAGCTCACGAAAGGTACTTTTTGTATATTTTATCCTGTTTTTTTTTTTCTTTAGTCGGTTTGTTGATGTTCTTTTGCCTCTGCTGCGCTCCTGTGGCTGCAGAGTGAATTGCTCATTCCCACTCTTGGTCTGAGCTGAACTCATTTACTGACCTCACTGCTGACCTTTCACTCAATCTCATTTTGACGGCTGCTGTTACCTGCAATCACTGAACTCAAACTTACATCAGAGCACAGACATTTACATCATCAAACGTGTAATTCTGAATCATCCACCCATCATCTTAAGTTTGTTTGACAGCCTGCTCACATTTGAAAAGTAAAACTCAACGTTCTGTAACAGTGAGTAACTTTGTTATTACTGGAATGGAACAACAAACGAGGAACAACTTTAAGCACAGGAACAGTTTTTTGGAAATGGTGTTTAAATAAAGAGCTAGCATTCCTTAAATAAATGCATATCACCCTCCTCCTTTGCCAGAGTTTTGGACTAAGAATGATGACGTTGTTACTGTTTTGGTCAAAATATCATTCTGTGCAAGATCTGGTTTGTGCCCACAGATTTTGTAAAACCTTAAAATAGGTTTGTTTTAAGGTACTAACAACAGGAAAGTTCAGCTCAGCATCTGGAAATTTGATTGAATTGTAGCCATTTTTGTGATTATTCTTAAATTACTTGTGGTGGCCACTTTGAATCATGTTTACTTCAAAAGAAAATGGGTTGTAGATGTTTATTCACTTAACACCCCAGTTCCAATGAAGCTGGGGATGTTGTGTAAAACTTAAATAAAAACAGAATATGACGATTTGCAAATCCTTTTAAACCTACGTTCAATAGGTTAAAAAGGATTAGCAAATCATCGTATTATGTTTTTATTTAAGTTTTACATAATGTCCCAACTTTGCTGGAGTTGGTTGTATAATTTTAGGAACATTTCATCTAAATCCATTCAATGGTTTATGAGCTATTTTGCCAACAGACAAACCAGACAGATTACACTAGTTAATCTTAATGTTTTGAGCAAAGATCTCATAATGAGTAGCCTCTGGATTACATGCAATGAAAGTCTTTCACCTATCATCATCCAATATGTAATAAATTGAACAAGTTCTAATTATTTTGTTTGTTTATTGTTGTAATTTTGTACATTAAATACTTTGTGAATTTTTCATTGAAATCTGAGTTCACGAGATATTTTGCTCATATGGGCAACACAATGGATCAGTGGTTAGCACCGACGCCTCACAGCAAGAAGGTCCTGGGTTTGATTCCCGGTTCAGACCTGGGGTCTTTCTGTGTGGAGTTTGCATGTTCTGCTCGTGCTTGCGTGGGTTTTCTCCGGGTACTCCGGTTTCCCCCACAACACAAAAACATCTACAATAGATTGGTTTCAGGCCCATGAAAAAGAGATCTGAGATCTCAATGGGATTTGCCTGGTTAAATAACAATAAATAAATAAATAGGTAAGTAAATAAATAAAATAAATACAAAAACATGTAAAAACATAATCCTCTGCCTTTGTCTTTCAGCAGCAGGTAATAACTAACATGTTAATTGTTTTCATTTGTTATCAGGGAGGAGCAACCAGAGACTCAACAGATCAAAGTAAGGAAGAACAGGTGTCTGGGACCAACAGCAGCCAGGTGACTCCCCCAGTAGCAGTTCCTGCTATAGTAAAGGTTCGCCATCACTTCTCAACTTTCTGTCTTTCTTTTGCCTTGCTTAAAATAAAGACCACCTAACCTTCTTTCCCCCGAACAGTCCAAGACAACAGACAAGAACCGGCACAAGAAGCCCAAAGATGTGAAGCCCAAAGTGAAGAAGCTCAAATACCACCAGTACATTCCTCCAGACCAGAAGGCGGAAAAGTCCCCTCCGCCCATGGACTCTGCCTACGCTCGACTCCTTCAGCAGCAGCAGCTCTTCCTGCAGCTGCAGATCCTGAGTCAGCAGAAACATGCTCACACACATTCTCAAACACAGCACGCACACCCCTTGCAGAGACAGCCCACCTTCAGCTATCAACCCCACCCGGCAGCCAACACCCAGAAGTAAGTCATGGACTCATGGTCACACACTGAGGGTGGTGTCTTGGCGAGCAACATTAGGCTTTCTCAAATCAAATTGAAAAGTGCAGAGGTCCGAGCTTTTAGAGTACTTTAAGGGGCTGTCCCCTTTGAAATAAATCCTGTGAATATGCAAAGGTTTCATTTTTGTTCCAGCCTTGTGTCCAAACAGAAAAAGCATTTTAGGAGCCTCAAAACTTGGTCATTTTTGGAAACAGGTTCCAGAGTGAAAACGTTTTGACACCACTCTTGCAGTTTGTACAGACAGCCAATACTCAACTGGTTTATGAAGATGTCATGACCCCACCTGTAACCTGCAACAAAATATTAGGGCCACACAAGGAGATTTTTAAATTTTATTTACGAGAATAAAGTCATAATATTATGAGGAAAAAAAGTCATAATCTTACATAACATGTTCATTTTCTGTTACTGATTTTTTATTTTATTTTACTAATTTCCTCCTTATTTTCCACATATATATAGCCGTGTGTGTCAATGTACATATGAAGTCTGCAATGACTTTTGGGTCACAGTGTAAAATGCTTTCATTCAAATTACACGATGAATAAATCTGTCAATGCTTCCATTAATTACAATATGGCTTCAATTGATCATAAAGTTGTTTGCACAATCGTTTCAAAGTCCTGCTGCTGATAAATTGATGCTAAAAAATTAAGTATTTTTTAAACTGATACTAAAGAACAACTTCACAAGCTGTTCAACATTTCTCATATTAACACAGTGTGTAAAAATTCTTATGATAGTCCAAGAGATAGACCATGTTTATCTGCATAAAATTTACCATCAATCTTAGTGGTACCCTATTAAAGTACATCCCTTCCAGGTATTAAAAACCCATTTCTTACAAAATTTCTCCCGGACACAAATTCAGAATTCAAG
>JARVGW010000247.1:2108806-2134136 GCA_031762495.1 Anablepsoides rubrolineatus
GCCCTTCATGTATTTGGTCAATTTAAAAATAAATTCAGGCTGGAATGGAAATGATTAGCTTTTTTATGTTGTTTTTTTGGGCTTTGAACCCAGTACAGAAACATATCAACACTACATACAAACGTATTTGTTAATTTATCGCAAGTCATATCGTCATCGCAATATTAAGCACCGTTATCGCACATCGCAGGTTTTCCTAATATCGTGCAGCCCTAATATAGATCGATGTATTGTTACACCCCTAACCGATAGCATACTCTACTTTAGTGTAAGTAATGTAAGGTGTACATAATTCTCATAATGCATTGTGGAGCTCAGAATAAAAATATTTAAATGAAGATCTGAACTTAAACTCTTACTTTAAGTAAAATATATGGACTCCACAATCAGCCATATATTTTATGTTACCAGATCTATCCATCCATTATCTTTTACTTGCTCATTCCTTTCAAGGTCACAGGGGTCCGTGGTGCTCATGTCCAGCAGTCACAGTGTGAGGTAGCTACACCCTGGGCAGGTCACAAGTCCATCACAGGGCCACACAGAGACAAACAACCATTCTCACTCACACCTAGGGACAATTTAAAGCTACCTAACCTAACAGTTGCAATTTTGGTCTGTGGGAAGTTACCAGAGAGCACCCAGAGAAAACCCACACATGCACAGAGAGAACAGGCAAAGTGTACCCAGAAATCTTCGCGGGTGGGATTTGATCTGGCAACAGCTCTATCAACTGAGTCACTGTGCCACCGTACCAGATCGTATTGTTCCATAGTTTCCTAACAGACTTCGCTCCCAGACTACAGTTTTACTTGTTGTTCCTAGAGTTTCTAAAAGCAGGATGGAAGGCAGAGCTTTCAGTTATCAGGGTGAAACAGACTTCTGATTTCTGTTCATGAGACTGACACTCTTGTCTACTTTTAAGATTCAGCTCAAGTTTTTTTTTTTGATAAATCTCTTAGTTCTGCTGATGTTGTCACTCTGTTGTTGTCTTCACTCTCTTGTTAGTGTATGTAATTATTGATACTATTAACCTGTGTTTATTTTTTCCCATAGAAACTACATCCAGACCATTTGTCATTGTGTTTGTTTGTGTCTCTTTCCTCTCAAAGTCCAGTCAGACAGGACAGCTCCTCAGCCAGATTCTGAGGGAAGGAGTCCATCTTTTTTACACCAGTGGCTCTCAGTCCTGCTTTTTGAGGGCCACTATCCTGCAGGTTTTACTTGTTTTTTGCTCCAACACACCTGATTTGAATAAATGAGAGATTAAGAGGTTTCTGCAGAACCTAAAGACCTGCTGAAGAGCAATGTACAGTATATGAATTGTTTGATTACAACAAGAATAGACATTTGATTTTCATCTATATTTGCTTTGGCCTGAGCTGGATTTATGTTTTGAACTTGTTTTGAGGATATATATATATGTTTTTTTTTTTTTGGTACCATGCCCCAAGACTTTATTATTAATTTATTTTTTATGGGAGAGGAAGATGACTGTGTATGTTTTATATGAAGTGATAAACAGTTGCCCACTGAAACTTCCTACAACAGTGACCGGCTGCTTAAAAAACTGCAAAGTGTCTGCAAAACAGTCACAGTTTGGTTTCTGTGCTGCTGCACAACAAACTTCCACACAGGTTGGTTTTGTAGGATCTGTCTGCTGTCAGGCTGGTCTTATGTGGAACTGAACAGAACGCCAACATGCAGAAAAATGTGTATAATACAGGTTTTGGAAAGAATAAAATGAAAAATGAAACAAAATAACCAAAGGAAAAGGATGGTGACCAACTGAGGAAATTTTACAAAAACATAAAGCAAACTAAAGATCGTCCAAGAATAAAAACCTTGTAAAATAAAAAAATGAATACCTGTTTCATTTTGACATCTCCAGCAGGTGTTGGTCTCTGCAAGGTTTAGATAAAACATTTGATACTACACATCTTTTACAGTGAAAGTAAACACAATTCAGATCTATTTCAGCCTCAAATACATGACTGGACTTATTAAGAAGTGGTAAAGTTGTTGGGTTTCTTTGCGCAACCAACCAACAAAGAAATTTTAAAAAAATGTGTTTGTAGTATGCTTGCACTTCAAAACAAAGTGATTTCACAACTAGTTAGCAGCACACAACGATGAAGACTTTAAACAACAACCGTAAGAAAGATTTGAATTGATCGCAACTCATCTGAAGGACTTAACTTTAGCTGAGCTGAGATTAAATCATTTGACTTTGCAGCTAAAACGAGTAAAAAGCAGGAGTGGCCTGGCTGGGAATAGGAAGTAATTTAAGAGAAGGCCCTTGCCTTGGTGCTACTTGTAACACAGTCGTGTGTGCTAATAATAACAATGGTACAGACGGTGGAAACACATTCAGTATTTTGTTTTTAACATGACAGTCTAAACTGTTTTAAAAATGGCCCAGCTCAAAAAATATAAACATTTAACTCTTTTACTACAACCCCCTTGCTCAGGCTTATCCAGCTGGAGCTTCAGCAGCACAGCTAACACATTAGCTCTGTAGCTAGCTATTTGAAGCTAAAATAAACGCGCAACAGCAAACACGGAAATTGCGCAAGTGGGCCTTCAAAATAAAACGTCTAAATAGTGTCATAAAAACATTTTGAAACAGGTAAATTTCATATCCAGAATTACACATCTACAATAACTGAAAATTAAACAACATGGAAAAATGTTATTTTTATTTTACTATCACTTAGTACAGTAATATCGTATTTTGTTTTACCCGACATCTGACATGCATTAATCAGAAATTTTAAACATGTATATAATAATATATAAGCAATATCTACATGATTTAAAGAAGTAATAGTAACCAAACCATAGCCTGTGCTTGTTTTAAATTCGCGGTAGGAATTACTGTAACTCAAGTTATCTAAAATCTAGCTTATTTTATTTTGAAGGCGCTCGTCGGGTATAATCTCATTATTGAGTTTCTATTGACTATCTATGGTGGTGTTTTTGCTTCTGAGAAACAACTATCTTTTCCTATCAACACCGCTACTGTTTGTGAAACAGTGAGTTTTGTTTCCTACCTTGCATACTGCTGCTCTGTGTCTGTTGGTACAGCTGATGCGATGTGGCTCCGACGATGTTGCTGGAGCTTCTGGAGTTGCTGTTCGGACTGGGAGTCGCCATTGTTATGTTCCGGCAGCAGTTCGAGCTGCAATGCAGAGTGAAAAACTTCAGCCCCGCTCTCCCTGCCTCTCCAGACGGGACACTGCGTCACTTGAACGCAGCAGCTGAGCCACGTCTGCGCCGCTGTTACCTTCACGGTCTGCTGGAAATCTGCACCATTTACCATTTCTGTTTCAACACGTTTTTACCAACCCATGTTTACGTGTGTGTATCTGTTTCTAACCTTTTTATTTGTTCAGTAATTTCTCCTCCAACACCATACTTGTCCTTTTTGGTGTGTAGTCATTCTAAAAGGTTAATGTCCTTTTAATATTTAATATTTTGTAAAGACTTGTGGATTCACTGGGTTTGTAGCCTGGGCAAAAAAATATCAGAATTATTCTCACATACCTGAAATAAACATAAAAAAAATGGATTTAATAAAAAAATAAAAAATAAAAACTCCAACACGTTAAAGTGTTTCAAATCTAAATAAACTAAAACTAAAATAAATTGAGATAAAAGTTATTTCTTTCTGGAAGATGCAATAGTCTGAAGAGTAAAGCAACAAAATAGAATTGTATACAAACAAGGTTTATTTTACTGAGGTTCTGTTTTAATCTGCACATTTTTACAGCTTCATCATTTGGATTGTTTTAATCACAACCTGTGCCTGTGATGACTGCTGGTTAGTTCTGGTAAGATTTACAAGTTTGCCCACAAACAGGGCATCATCCACTTGCAAAAGCAAAAATAAATAACTTACAACAGTCAGAATTCAGATAGGTAAATGATCTACAGTGCCCGGACAAAACCTGAATGCATCACACAGAATGAAATATAACTGCAACTAAAGTGTGTTCTGGTGTCATAAAGTTTCTATTACTTATGTCTGTTATTTACCGTGTATATCAAACAACTTTAAAGTTGTATCAATACTACAAAATGCACACAATGTACTCTTATGGAGTTAAAACATGTTCTACAGCAAAGCAGCAATTTCATTAGAATCTAAATCTTTTTGCATTTCTACATTTTCAATGTAGCCAAATTGCAAAGGTTATTTACTTTTAATTATCACTGTATAAAAATCACAAAAAAGTGCCATAAATCAGTGCATGTATTGCACTTAGTGTGTATATTTTCACCTTTGACTTTAAAAGGTAGCACAATTTAAAACTTCATTTTTTTAGGTACAAACAAGATAAACTCCATTTGTGACCAATCACATCAAAATGAGGAATAAGTCCAAAAGTGTCATGTAGAGAAATAGGCAGATATAGGGTTTTTATTTAAATGTGCAAAAATTGCATTTTGTCAAAAATATATTGAATAAATGCCTTATCAATGTATCATTTGAATGAACTGTCTGAAATATAATTCTAAAAACAGTTTTGAATCTTTTTTTTGAGCAGCAACAAAAAACCTGATTTTGAGGCAAAACGCCTTAAAACTTTGAATTTTTCCCTGTGAACTAGAAATGTTTTTGTTTCTTTCCAACTGGGAAGTCTTAATATACAAGTACTAATTAAGGTTTCCTTTTTTATATTGACATAAAAAATTACTCAATAAATTTAGATAAAATTAATAATAATGAATTTAATTTGCAACGCACTTTTCATTAGTAAAAATCTCAAAGTGTTACAAGTGGTGAAAATAAAAGATGTAAAACCAGGAACAATAAAAAAATACCCCCCCCCCCAAAATAAATAAATCAATAAAATAAAATAACATTAGGATTCAGACCAAACCGTAATGTATCATTATAGCCAACAAGACAAATTAAGTCCTATCTCTGGATAAGCTTATGAAATCAGAATGATCCAGGTATCAAAATGTAGCTTTAAAAACCAGGAATCTGAAAATGCCATTAGGTCATTTTGACCAAATTTGACTTAACCCTCATTTCGATATGATGGGTCACATCTGTGCTATAAGATAATTCTTCCACTAAAGTGACTCTTAAAATCCACAAATTTTTCAGAACCTTAGTGAAAACGGAAAGTCCCACTCGCTTCAGATTTCAGATCCAGACCCTTCAATAAGGACATGAAATTATCTGAACTGTAAAGGCTTTCTGTCTTTAATTCCACGCCGTGTCGTCCTGATACCATCAGAACAGACAGACTCGATCCGTTACCGTCCCACTCCCCTTCAAAACCATCCGGTCTGAGTAGACTGAGATGGTGCAGAAGGCGGCACTGTGAGGGGGAGTCTCGATCACCCCGTCCATCGTCAGGTGGTGCACTCTGGTATCTTCGTCCTGGTGGTATGCACCAACGTGGGTGTGTCCCGCCATGTAACACACAACGCTGCTATGGGAACGAATGATAGCCAGGAGCTCCTCGAAGTTCCACGCCAGGCAAACTGAATCTGTGACGTCTGGGTGGACGGGGAGGTGACCTAGATTAGGAAAATAAAACATTCAGATTAGCAATGATCAGCAGGTGGGATCATCAGTCATTAGGACAGCTGCTGGACAGACCCATTCAGATGAACCTCTCACTTTGTTTAAAAAGATCCAGCTCCATATATTTGTGTTTTTATTCCTGCATTGGGAGTGCTGCACACATGCACGGTGCACTCAGAGCTGATCGCTCCTGTCAGTCACCTGACCACGCTGCGCCTTGTTATAAAAAGCTGCAGCAGCGTGAGACTTCAGCTCAGACCAAACCTTTCCACCTGAAAACCCAGGTGTCTTCAATATTGAACATTTTCACAAGATTCTAATTATCTGAGATACTGAATTTTGGGCTTTTCATTAGTTGTCAGTAATATTCATCAACATGAAAAGAAATAACATTTGAAATATATCAGTCTGTGTGTGTAATAAATGAATACAAGTTTCACTTTTTGAATGGAATTACTGAAATAAATCAACTTTTTAATGATTCTAATTTTAAGACCAGCACCTGTATGTCTTTCTTTGTCTAGTTTTGTTGTACATACATGTGCAATGGCAATAAATATTATTCTATCATATCATATCATGTGTTCCCAGCATGTAGAGGCAGATTTTACTTACTGGCAATAGTGACTTTCTCCTGTTTCCTGTCAGCCAAGGACAGAACTGAGTCCAGCCAGTCGAGCTGATGTTGACTGAAACCACCGTTAAACTTTGTAAACCGACTCAAGTCCAACCTGTCTGAAACAAACACAGAGAGTTAATTAGACTATACGTTATCGGAGTTCTGTCCAGGTTTTAAATCACTTGACTAGTCCAGTCTTACTTTATCTATCTCCAGAATAAAGCCATATGGTCAAATAAATGTTAAGACATGAGGTAAAGTTCTCTTTTTTAATTATTTGGGTGCATTTTAAGTGTATTTTTTGGGCCATGTCTGCTTTTTTTTTTTTTTTTTTTTTTTACATATGTCAGTTTTGGTCCTCCATACTCTTGTTGGTGTGATTTTATTGTCAAATCATTTATATAACCTATGAACAATTATTAATGTGCAAATTTTTCAAATCAATATTTAAACTAACTCAATGAATGAATGAATCAACCTGGTGGACAGTTGAGGTCCTGGTTCTTGTTGTACCGTTGGACCAGATCCTTGGCGGCCTGGTACTGTTCAGAGGACTCCTCTCGCCCCAGCAGACCCACATCATAAGCGTCCATAATAACGAATCTAAACCCCGGAACCGGGCTGAAGTGGTAGGCATGGATGTCAAACCCAGCTGAGGTTCCGTTCGGACTCATGTCAGCCAGTATCTTACTGTTTAGTCCTGAACGCATCAGCGCGCTCCTGCTGAAGTTATAAAACTCGTGGTTTCCCCACACATGATGGACTGCCCCGGTACTGGAGCTGAACTCGGCCAGCACCGTTTCCAGGGCCCGTTCGGAGGCGCCGTGAGCCGCGTTGAAGCCGTCGATTATGTCACCCAGCTGGAGAATGAAATCCGGTTTCGACTCCGACTCGGACCAACTTTTCTGGGCTTTCTTCAGCAGCTGCAGACTGGTGCGGTAGTACCGCTTCTTGGTTCTGCTGTAGTTATACCCATCGTCGATGTCAGCGTACTGGATGTCAGCTATCACACCGAATGTAAACAGCGGAGGTTCTTTACAACACGGGTCCATTTCCTGTTTTGTTTTTTAAACGAGTCGTCCTGAGGGGGTTTCTTGAAAGAGATTAAAACACTGAACTCTATCTGCTGACATTTTAAACTCTTCAGTTACGCCTGATATTATGACAGCACAGGTTCCAGCTTGGAGATTCCAGTCATGTGGTCATGACGTGCCGTGAGCTGGGACAACAGCAACTCCCGAGGGTCAAAAATGTGAAACGCAATAAATCCAACCGAGAAACAAGAAGTAAAAAATTATACATATGATTCGAAGTAAAATTATACACATTATCATAAGTATATTAAAATTTTAATTTTTTAGAAATACGAAGTTAGAAAAAAGGACAATAGATTATGTAAAAAAAAACATTTTGATTCTAACACTCCTTATCAGCAGGTGGCAGTAATGCACACCTTTCGTTGTTTACCAAATTACTAGATTAGATTAACAATCTGAGTTTTCATACTGAAATACTTTGTTTTATGTTCTTTAACAAGGAGTAAGTATTTCTATCTAAAAACATCATTTTATAAAACATAAATTGGATGAATATCTTTACTGAATATATATTTGTGTATACATGAATGAATATATTACACATACATTTTTTTTCTCCTGTAACAGGTATAAGATGTATTTTTCTTTATTTATATCGTTTTTTTATATATGGCTCGAAATACTTTTGACACCTCTGCTTTTGTATCTTAGAGGTATTAAATTTACACACGATGTGCAACAGAAATTTCAACATTTTCTGGAAATAATCCTTTTTGTTTTTTTTTATTTTATTCATGCTTAGTAAAATGTGACATAGAACATTTTCTGCTTCTAATACAGAGAATCTGAAAGTAGCTTCTAGGCATTTTTAGAATTACTGAAAAAAGTTCCCAGTGTTGTGTGATCAATTTAAAAACACAAACATGTTTAACCCTAAAAGCATAAAACCTATATTAAAAAAATACAGATGACGATATACAGAAGTGAAGAGGCATTTTACTTTGTATAAGTTTACAAACTCATAAGAAAATTAAAACAATATATTTTAAACATTAAAACATTTTTCTCCTTCAATTTGTACATTGCTTCTTATGGTGTTTATATTTGTACATTGCTTCCTATGGTGTTTATATTTGTACATTGCTTCTTATGGTGTTTATACTCTGCTCCATATAATTCTATCACTTAACTTTTGGACCACAATGGAAATAAGTGTCTCTCACTTTCTTGTGTTATCCAAGTACTAATAATTGAATGTACTAGATGTGTATGTACATGCAATATTACTGCTGAATAA
Organism: Anablepsoides rubrolineatus; assembly: GCA_031762495.1. Lineage (NCBI taxonomy): Eukaryota > Metazoa > Chordata > Actinopteri > Cyprinodontiformes > Rivulidae > Anablepsoides > Anablepsoides rubrolineatus. The sequence continues at coordinate 2,117,305 of JARVGW010000247.1, forward strand.
ATCAATCAATCAATCAAAACAAGTTTTGATCAGAGTCTGTCAGTGCTTTCACATAAAGTTCTGATGTAGGACAGTAATGTCTAAAATCACCTCTAGTTAAAAACCCAGGAGTCTGGCCGGTGGTACATTAAGGAATCCTCTTGGACTTCCTAGGGTAGGCTGACACACTCCAACGCACCTCAGCACCCTTAAAAAAAAGATTCTTTGATCAATCATGAAGATACTTATTGCAGCACACCAAGATGCAGAACATCAGTCAAAAATCCTCACAAACTGCAGGTTCACTGAAGCAAATCCAGAGGAAACTGCAGTTTGTATCAATTTGGGTCAGTTGTTCAAAAAACGTAATGTGAAATAAATGTATTCACATTTGGAAATCCCATTCTTTGTAACCAGGATCAAGGAATCTGTCTTATTTTATGCCAGTTTTAAAAAGCAACATTAGATTGGATCACCCTGATCCAGATCCCCTGTTTTTAAGATAACCAAATCCAGATTACCAGTGCTTTAAATGATACAACATGTCATAATGCAGGCTACCAGCAAAGTAAAAACTGTTTTTTTTGGATCAAAGTTATCCAGATCCAGCTGAAAAGTTTTGAACAACACAAACTGAAGGTTTGATCCAAATTAAAACTACGATTTTATTCAGTGATCCAATCTGATTTCAGAATCTTTCTTTCTCTTTTGAACAATCCATTTTCAACATTTGATCCAACCCGATTACCAAATTCTGATCAGATTGCCTTTGAACAATTGGCCCCAACAGATGTAGATGACCACTGTCATCATTCACATAAAGCCTAACATGCAAACTAAAGGAAAAAGATGAAACAGGAGGCAGTCTGAGCAGAAACAGTATATAATAATGTTCATGTTGGTGTCTAAACAAATGATTTGAAGTCGCACATTGGTGTGTCTAACTGATCCACAAATAGGAAGCAGAGAATCATCATCCTCAACAGCACCTCATCTGTGGCCCCAGGAGCCCATGAGATGAGATGACCTTCTCTGGGAACCAGATAAGAAGACTCCTGTTCTCCAATAAGCAGCTGCAGGTTCACATGTGTGATAGTTCTCTCAGAGCTGTGTCTGTTTTATTATTGGTGCCATTATCACATCATCTGCTGCTGACCAGCCAAACATCACTCCTCACTCAGCCTTTCTTCAGCAATGCACATTTATTTAAAAGAAACTGTTAAAAGTTTATGCTGAAGTACCTCCTCTGATTGGACGTATTCTCCATGCTGCTCATAGCCATTGTCAAACACATACTTCCCTGGTCCCACAGGCTGCAAAACACAAAATATGCATTTTCACTTTAATTGAATACTAACATTAGAATACAGAAAAGAAGTGTTTTAAAAACTGATGAATATAAAACTTACATGGTTGTCGACAAAGTTGCCCTGATATCTGGAGTTGGTGAAGATGTACTCTCCATTTGACTCCATGTTGCCCATCACCCAGGTTCCTTTGTACTTTACACCAGTTTCAGTGTAGGTGTAAACACCCTGACCATGCCTGGAGATCATACAACACCAACAAGTTCACAAAGTAAAAGGTCCTGGTTAAACTGAGGAGGTTCTGGTTGTAGTTTAGTTGGTTTATTTTAATCAAAACACACACACAAACTAGGTTTGAACCTTCCCATAATAGACAGATGTTTTTCTACATCCCACTCACTCATTGGTGGGTCCCATGGATAGTCTTTCATAAGAGTTAAAAAAAATAATCTGAAGTTTCTATGTTGAATAGTTTTTGAGTTAGAAGTATTTTTATATGTCCAGACACCCTCTTTTCAGATGAAGCCCTCTCCTCAAATAGGGGGTCTATCATAAAAACGTTGGCTGGCACAGTGTAGGTTGAACTCATCTACCTTTCTACCAAATTTCACGCTGATTGGTGCAGCCGTTTCTGTGTTGACCAAAAATCAACAGTACGAAAACAATATGACCCCTGCTTCTTGTGGGGGTCATAATAATATCCAGTCCCTCTCGAGGAGATTGATTCCAGAGCTGTGCTGTGCATAGAGATGAGCCCAACTATATCTAGTTGATACCTCTCAACTTCACTCACTGGCTCAGGCTCCAGGGTCAGAGCGCCAAGATTCCCACATTTGGCTACCACCCATGGCATCATGCACCCAACTTGTACAGCCCCTCCTGCAGGTGGTGGGCCCACAAGAAAGCAAACTCATGTAGTTCATTCAGGCTCCATATAGAGACCTAGCCACTAGGTGTTCACTGACGAGCCCCTCCCCCTGTCCTGGCTTCAGGTTTTGGCCCCCATTAACCCACATTCGGACAAGGGACACTCAGTTCCTTAATTTTTTAAGTTTATACAAGTCTTTTGAATTGTTCTTTGTTTTTTCTGGTTGTCTGTTCCTGTCACCTAGGACCAATCTGCCATAGGAGACCCTTCCAGGGTCAAATTCGATTGCCCCCAACAGCAAAGCTCCTAGGATCATTCAGGTACACAAACTCCACCACACTAAGGTAACGATTCAACAGAGGAGAGATTAAGGTCCACTGTAGTGATAGTGAAACAGAAGTCTCATTAAACAATTTTCACACAACTGCTTCATGAATGCAATTCCAACAGTTAAAAAAAGTGCAGTCTTTGTGTCAGAATCTGAGTGGAAGAGCTGACAAAGCCTCATTGCTGAAATAAAGTCTGGTTATGTCGAACTGATCACTGTATAATATTCAGGTCTTTGATGTTTTTAAAGTAACATGCTATCTGGTTATTTGACAACATTTGGGTTCTGTCTGTAGAAGAAGTGAAGGAGAAGTGAAGACGTACACTTTATCGTCATTCAAACCATGTAAGTACATTACACAGACGACTGAAACTGCATTTCTCCAAGTTCCAATATTAAAAACATACATTGACATACAAGCTAAGCATAAAAAACTAAAGCATAAACTAAACATAGAAACATAGTTTCAGTTTGCTAGTCTTTTGTATGTGGAAAGTAAATATTTATAAATATTAGAAAGGTCTGTAGGCTGAACTGCAAGTCACCCCACACACACACACACACACACACACACACACACACACACACACACACACACACACACACACACACAAACAAGTACAAACATCTTGCATGTGTTATTGTGAGGCATTTACCTCATGCCATTCTGCCATTCTCCGTCATATGTGTCACCGTTGGGGTAAGTGCAGACACCGTGACCCTCTCTTACATCATCCACCCAAGACCCTGAGAGCCAGAGGACAAATATCAAGGACTATTTCAGTCCAACATGTCCTACGCATAGCAGAAGGTTTATTTTAAAGTGTTAACAGAAAGCAACTCCTGCCTGGCTGATCCTTGACAGCTCAATTAGAAAACATGTTAATTAAGGTAAAGATTAGCCTGGTTAAAAACCAGCCTCTTGTTCTACGGTTTGCTTCGTACAGAGGGTCTGGAACCTTGGCTATCGAGATGCGATTGCTTGCTGGAGGCGTGGACTCTGTTAAAGTTTAAAATGATTGGATTCAATTTACCCCATCACTAACATTTGGCCGTGGCGTATGCAGTGGGACAGCTCGCCCATGAAGGAGGCTAAGCTAGGAAGCTAACTTAAAATTGCGTGCTGTGAACAACCATCAGCTACTGGGAAGAAAGAAGCACAGAGCTTAATGAAGTGGCTGTAAATGAGCCGAATTTGTGAGACAACTTTAACTTACACAGGTTAGAGGTTTGTTGCTTCAATAAGTGACAAATAAAATCTGATTTATTGTCAAATCCGCTTTTTTCTTGACATGAAAAGCAAAATGAAATGGTGAGTAAAACCTGAACGTGTACAGACAGATTGCTATAGAGCTGATCTTGTGTTCAATACATGTCAGCATTTTGATTTGATTATAAGTTTAAAAAAAACAAAGAGGTATGATGGGGCAGGCTATAAAGATTTTAAGTGATCTTCCTGAACCATGAGGACAGATCTGAACTGTGGGACTGCTGCTACAAGTGTTCAGTGTCTCTGAAGAAATTAAATTTTCTCTCAGAACACGACAGACCCACAGCATGTTATAAATTTTATTTTTCAGGCTAAAACAGAAATAAAACATCCTGATGGAAACCCTATGTATCATCAGGAATCCATCAGAAAATAGATGCATTTTATAACTTTGGGTTTTATTCAGCCATGTATATCATTTTTTAGGTAAATAAATTAATTTAGCTCTAAAGCAGATGGATATAATACCTTCATATTTAGATCCATCTGGATAGTTGAAGGTTCCCTGTCCATGTTTCTTGTTCTGGGAATAGTTTCCAACATATCTGGCTCCAATTTTAAAGGAATATGTCCCCTGTTAAATATAAAAAATATTTAAAAGAAACATATTATTATACACGTAAAATTGATTGTTAAGTAATTACTTAGAATTTATAGTTTATCAACATGAAATAAAACAATAATACAATTTTATCTAGACCAAATAAAGATAGTGAATGTAGGCTGTGGTCTCATTAAAATTGGAAACTCTGTATTTAAAGGCCTAGCATTTCTTGAATAAATGCATGTTCAATATTCATTTACCACTTTTCATGCAAGAGTTTTACAACAATATCATTTTATGAGAGGAGATAGTTGTAGGCATTTTGGTCAAACCTTATCCAATGAATGTTCAGGGAATCCCATCAAATTTTATTCTGCAAAACTGATTGAGTTATAATGTTTGTGCTGAATACTGTCAATTAGCTGTTATGAATGTTTTATATAAAAGGTTTATCTCTTGTACTGTAGATCAGTGATTCCCAACCAGGGGTATGAGAGCATATTACAGGGGGTAAGTGGAAATATTTCCCAGGTGTGTAAAAAAAAAAAAATAGAACTTGGATATGTAGGGGCCTATGATTTCCGTAATGTGTAAAATGCAGATGGAATCATGGAATTGACACAAAATAGAATCCAGTATAAAACGCAGAATATTTGGGTGAGTTTCTGATGTATTTTGGGAGCTGCTGCTTCACCTGCTATTACCTGGTTTATTTATTCAATTACTTGTTCACTTTCAAGGTGATGTTTCTTTCTTTAATTTGAGTTAAAAAGAATAAAATGTCTGAGAATTAAACGTTCTAGGGAGTTAAATAAATAATTTTCATTTACATTATAGTTTTGGAGAATCCTCATTACGTTTGACTGAAGGTGTACTAGTGGTATGACGAAATGTCTCAGGGGTACACAAGTCTAAAAAGGTTGGAAACCACTGCTGTAGATGGACGCTTGTTTCCTGAAAGTTTAATTAAAATCGGTCCATTATGCTTCATGAGATATTTTGTTAACAGAGTTGAGTCCAACTGTTAATCTGCTATGTGATAGGATCATTTTCAGGAACTATCATACTAAATTTTAGGTCGATTTCAGTAAAACTGACTGAGTTAAACAACCTGTTATGAGATATTTTGCTAACACACACAGCATGATCATGGCCTTGGCCCGGGCAGCAGCGCTCCCCACCTGTCCGTGTCTCTTTCCGTTCTCGTACTGTCCTTCGTAAATATCTTCGTTTGGTAGAAGAGCTCTCCCGGTTCCGTGTCTCTCTCCGGCCTCGTTTCTGCCTCCTTCATACTGTTGCTTCAGACAGACACAATGTCTCCATGAACACCCGCAACATTCAGCTATTCTACTAGCTGCTTCAGACTCACCATGACTTCACGTTGAGGGTAAAACGCTTGTCTGATAATTCCGACACGAAGGGTCCGAGTCCGCTTTTGATGGAACCAAGTTTTAACTTTGAAAATAGAACAAAACCTTTGTTGGTCCTTAGTTTGTGGATGTCATGGCAACCAGTGCGTCAGTCACGTGACCAAAAACTGATGGGTCTGGGACGAGGTTTTGGTATCGATCCCATACCAAGAAACTGAGCTGGGTATCGTCGAAGCCTTTACCGATACTTTTTGTTAGAATAGAATAGAATAGAATAGAATAGAATAGAATAGAATAGAATAGAATAGAATAGAATAGAAACATCCTTTATTGTCCGGCGCGGGGAAATTCAGGTGTAGTAGCAGCAGATACATACATCAATCCACAGAAACAGTATACTGCTATGGGACATTATCCATTGTAGCAATAATAATAGAATTAAAAATAGTAACAATAACAAGTAAACAATAAATGTCGTGTTCATTGAATATTTTTTTTTGTGAAAGGACTGGAGAAATTCACCAACAGGATTCCAGGTAACATTAAGATTCACAAGATCCAGAAGATTACCCTCCTGGGGACAGCACACATAAGGAAGGTAATATCTCTAAAGTAAGCTCACCACTTCAACTCCTTAGAACCATGGTCCCAGCTCTAAACACAACAACAACAACAACAACAACAATAATAATAATAATAATAATAATAATAATAATAATAATAATAATAATAATAATAATAAGGAGAAGAAGAAGGAGAAGAAAAACAACCAGCAGGAAGCAGCAGAGAGCTGTTTATCATCATGATCTGTTTTGGGAAGATTCAACCAAGTTTCAATGCACTCAGACAGGGATAGTCTGATCAAAGCTGATCCATTAAGGATTGGGATTTTTGCACACTTCCTGTTCACATTAGACCCTTTTAATTCCCCCTGACCTCAGGTAATCGAACTTCCCAGCAGTAATTGATTAACACAATTTTTATTTTGCTGACACATGATTTTATTAAAACATTTTGGCTTTTTTGATTATTGGTTTGCTTTTTATGAACAGTGGATTGTCCTTTTAGGTTTTTTTGTTTTCACATTTCTAGAGACCAATGTCAGACTTTGCTTATCCCTGTGGGAGCTGAGAACTTTACTCTGTGGGTAATAAAGCTCCAGATGCTGGACCAGTGTGTATCCAGACAGCTGAGAACAAACACAAATGTGTCACACTGGTGTACCAGGCCACTGTGCAAATGAGGAACTTTAAGAAGGAAATCTCTGTGACTTTTGGTGAAATATTCCTCTTCCTATTGAGACATTATTTAGCTCGAGCTACTAGCTCTTCATTTAAAATAAACATTTTACAGTTTTAACAACTACATGTACCGAATTTTATTAAATCTACTTTAGTATTACACTTTTACTGTAGATGTTTCTTCCCCCCTTATATAAAATGTCCTATTTTTTCTACTAATGTAAAAAAAATACTAACACAATAAGTTGTACAGGGACCAATAAACATAATTTAATAAAAAAAAAAATGTACTAAATAAATAAATAAACAATAGGTTAAAGCAAGGTAACTTTTATGCGGGCATTAATGAAGTAAATGAAATTGTATCAGTGTAAAGTTTGTGACAGGTAAAGTTGCAAATTCCGGGTAAATCTATCAAAATAAAATCTATCAAAAAATAAACATTCAAATACGTCCTTGTGTCAGTTTTTGTCCACACTTGGTAACTTACTGCAATATGTTATTTGTCTCATTATTGCACTCTAGTCAGCCATAACATTATGACAACATAAATTATATGGAGGATTATGTGGACCAGGTCATGGTGGTGCTGATCTTCATCCTGCCTGCTTTAGCTACTTGCAAATTACTCTGAGTACTCAGATTTTCCACAAAAAGCAGCAATGTAAAGGACCCTTGAATGGGAGCACCTTCATCCCTTGGCTGCACTGAAACTAAATATAAATAAATATGTTATTCATGTTCAACACTTAGGTTTTTTATATAAGTTATGAAACACAAGCATTACTATTATTATTTATGTTTAATTTTTAAAAATGTCAGTGTTGAAATAGATGCGGTCCCGAAATCACACATCAAACGTTTCGCCAGTTTATTTGCAGTGGTGGGCACAGTTCCCCTAAAGCACAAAATAGGGGAACTAATTTCCTGATTAGTGTTTTAGAGCTTTTGCTATTTTTTTAAAATTCATTAGTGGATTAGCACTTGCTAAATATATGAGCAAAATTTAGAAGCACTAATTGGGGGTCTTTAAATGTTATTGATCAACATTATTGTTCACAGTTGAGGGTGAAAGCTGTCACACATTTTGTTCATATGTGTGTCACTTATCTACAAGGTCGTGTGTCAAACTCAAGGCCCACGGGCCAAATGTGGCCTGCGGGTGACTCCCATTTGGCCCGCCAAAGGCACTAAGTGACAACATTCTGAATTGTGTCAACTGGGTTATATTAGTGCTTTACAGTTAGCTTTTGCTAAAAATTTTCAGTGCATTAGTGCTTTAAAATTAGGGGACCTAAATATTAGAGTTAGTGCTTTAGGGTTAGTGCAAGTAATATTTAGATTAGTGCTTCCCCCCTTGTTTATTTACATAAAATTGGAAAAATAAAACTTGTTCTTTTACTTTGAAGGCACTTCTGGTTTACTGCAGTCTTACTTGCTGTAACTTTGCAGCTGAGCGACGCTGCCTCTGAGCATCTGAGCTCTGCAGACAGCCTGGAGCAGCGGAACCGAGAGTGAGGGTGGAGAGGTGGAGGGGGGGGACCTGACAGAAGCAGCTGGACGAGAAGAACCCGTTCCCGGACCAGTTGGACCCGGTTCTTTGGACTCTGGTGATTTAAGTGAGGTGGAGCGCAGCAGCGGAGAGTTCGCCACTGACTGACCCGAGGTTTTTTTTTTTATTGGAAAGTTCTGACTCCGGGGGGGATGTCCGGATCGTACTGCAGAAGTTTGTACCCGTTCAGCGGGGACCAGCACCAGCAGGGACTGGACTTCGAGGCTGGGGAGATAATTAAGGTGGTCCAGGTTCTGCCCGGAGGATGGTGGGAGGGGGAGAAGGATGGAGTCCGGGGCTGGTTCCCCTCCTCCTATGTTCAGGTTCTGGAGGTAAGAAGTTCTGTTCAACTTTAGTGACTTTTCCTTACTTTGCTTTTCTTTACTCTGCATCGGATTTTTAGGCGTTTGTGAGGTGATAATAAACACATCTTTTTTTTTAGTGCTGTTCTTATCTAATCCAAGCTTCCCAGCAGCAGACTGGGCGGCTTCCTCATTCCTCTCACATTCCTGGGATGTGCTCAGGTCTAACCCTAACCCTGCCCCCCCAACCCAACCCAACCCCCTCAGCCCACAAACCAGTCCCTCAGAGCTCTGCTGGAAGTCACACACAGGGTTGTTTGAATCTGGGATGATAACAGTGGAGAAGTGACACCACACAGAGATGCCATATTTATCTGCACATCTCCACCCCAATGAAAGGATGTGATGATAACAAAACCCTCTGTTTCAGGTAGAGGTTCATGTAGACAAAACATGCAAGTGATGTTTTCATTCATGCAGCTGGTCAAAGTGCCTGTGACATTAAAGTTTTGTAATAAATGTGGATGTGTTTTTGGAAAGAGAACATTGACAGCATATTGCAAAAACAAATTTCACGCCGTTGAGATGAACAGTTGTTGAGATATTTGCATGTGAAGAAAAAGGAAGTGATGTCAAAAAGGGAAAGGCTGCATGTAAACAGAGCGATGCTACAATATTTAGAGACAAATCTGATGTTGCGTTAGATTATTTTGAGTCACTGTCAGAGTTGAAGAAGAGTTTAAATAAGATTGTTTTAATAAACAAAGACTAGAGTTTCTTCTCTTAAAGAGTTCCCCTTTGATGTCCATTCCTGTTTCACTTTGCTGAGTCAAATTCAAGAGAAAATATGCCAGTAAGAGACAAAACAGGTAAAATCATGTGTATTATGCTAATTTTCTTAGATATGTTTTCTTTGACTTTTTGTATTTGAAAGATAATCATGTCACAGGCACTTTAAGGGTTTGACTGGTTGACAGAAGTCCTCTCACCTTTGTTTTTATTGATCTCCATAAAATATTACATTTGTAAACAACGTTAGTGAGCATGTGTGTGCATGCGGTCACAAATCTATACGTAGCTGTGTCTCCATTGTCCAGTCTCACCACGACTTCCTTCAACTCTACTTAGGTCCAAACAGTCTCTGTGGTTTTTTTTTTAAATAACTTGTTTGCCTCCTCGATGAGGGCGGGGACATCACAGAGTGGTTGCTCCAACTGTTCGGGGACGTTTACTTTCTATCCAGGGCGAGCATAACACAGCAATGGGCAAAAAAGTGATATAAGTTTCCAAATATGCTGTGGCCGAGTCGAAACCTCCTTCCCTTTGACGGTTGGAGTCTATAATATATATATATATATATATATATATATATATATATATATATATATAATAAATCAAGTCCATTTTGTCTAGCTCCATCTGAGTTCTCTTGTCAGCCAACAAGCACGATTGTGAAGGTGATGCTCTCATCTTCGATGTCGTTCTTTGGCCAGGCAGCTTAAACTCTGCTCACTTGGAGCCTCATGGGAGTAGGTCCTAAGCACCGAGTTATGTTAGATAATTTTGATGAACTGCCAAAATGAAAAATAAATAAATGAAATAATCTTTACACCCCACTAGGGCTGGGGGGTATGACCTCAAATTCACATCACAGTATAAATTGAACCCCTTCACGATAACAGTATATATCGAGGTAGAAAATTATCATAAAAAGTAAAGATGATGTAATTTTTAGAGCATTTATTTTGCAGAAAACTGTAATCTGAATCAAACCCAGCAATTTTGCTTTAATATCTGCCTGCCATACAATGAGCTTCTGCCTGCTGAATCTATCTGCTGCGCGCTCATCTTCATCATCATCATCAGAAGCCGACTTTACATTAGCAAGATGGATTTATGACTGAACGAAGGTCTACGTCTTTTTTTATCATCTCTGTTGGTAACAAAACAAAAAAACAAGTTTTTTCTCTGACAACTTGGGTGTAAAATACTACGGTTTGTAAAGCTTTGCTCTGCGTACAGTGCAGCAGGAGAGGGGGGGGGGGGGGGGAGAGATTATCCCAACATAAGTTTTCTACAGCAGGAGGGGGACATTTTGAGGATTTATTCTCTCTATATGTGTTTTAAAACGCTATAATTTCTTCATTATAGTTCAAACTCTTGCTCAGTTGTCTCTGCACAGGTGCCGATATGACGGTAGAGGGTAAATTTCGACCGTAGGCCAACTTCATACCGTTTCTACCGTCTACTGCATATACCGCCCTACACCTCACCCTTTATTGTTGAACGCAGAAATCAGTTCAAACATAACAAAAGGCACAATATACAATTCAACAACATACTTGTTTCAACAAACACAGATTTGTCGCACGTCCTTCTATGAAGCTTCTCTCTGATTTGAAATGAACAGAGTGTATTTGATCATTCCTGTTGGGAATGTTTACAGGATTCATCCAAATGTTCATGAACTTCGTGTGATAACTTTTTGAATCCATAAGCAAGACGATAGTTTCAAGAACAAAGCTTTGATTTGTTTGATGAGTTTAATGGAATGATACTTAGATATCCTTATCTGGACTGAGAACAGTGTAGTAATGGAGCTGGAGGAGGACAAGACAGCATCCCCTCCCTGCCGGGGCTTTAAAGAGCAAGATTCCATTGGTTCTCCTGGACTGTCCTCACAGACTGGTTTCAGTCGACTCTCAGGGTTAGCTGTGGCCCCAAGTTTCTGTTCTGCTGCATTCTGTGTGGTTGATCTGGATCTCATTATCCCACCAGCAAGACTTGTCAGAGATGTTCATTTGTGTGTTTTGCTCAGTCAAACATTGCATGGTGGTGATGCTGAAATATGGGTTTCTCACAACAAAATAACCTCCATTTTCTAGGAGCAGGACCCGCAGCTCAGAACAGAACAGACCAGACTACAAACACTTCAGTTTCTGTTCGGTACCTTCTTATTTACATCTGACTGGGGTCTTTTGTGTTGCTCTCTAGTCTTTGTTTTTTCTTTGAAAGCATGCTGTATGTTATGTGGTCATATTGAAACTCAGCAGCCCAAATTTGAAGTGAAAACATCAAATATTTGTTGGATCTCAGCAGTTCCACTTCTCTGTAGTTTACAGAACTGCAAACTAAAAACATCTGGGTCTAGTAGGATTATCGTCTGTCCATCCATCTTTAAGTCAACCCCTCAATCATCTCTGGTGTCTCCTGGTAGAACTCCACTTATACACATGGAATAGATTTTGTCCTGTTGTGTCTGCCTTTTTCCCCCCTAACTTTTGACAAAGTTCCCAAGAAACCTAAGATATTTTGCATCAAGAATTGAGAGTGCACATGATTTTGTATATGTTGTGGATAGACCTTTGTTACCTGCTTTTATTTTAGCCAACAAGTTTTGAGATGTTGCTGTGTAGTGAGTTTTTATTCTCTCTACTGGAATTCTCTAATTCAGGGATTCTAAAAACCTGTTGGTTCTGGGGACCCCTTGCAAGGATGAAAAATTACTAGGGACCCCCTCATAAACAAAACATTGTTTAATTTTTATTTTAGTCATTTTAACCCCTAAATGTCATAGGAATATGATTTTTTGTTTGGTTTAGTATGTTTGTTTGACTAGTGCATTGTTCCCCTTATGCATTTTTTAAAAAAATAAAACCAATTATCAATTTATTAAAATTTTTGAGGACCCCCAAGATACATTTTGCAGAACCCTGGGGGTTTGAGAACCTTTGCTCTAAGTTAAGCTTGTATTCACACCTCATAGTCCAGAAGACTCGGTTTTATTGGGGAACAAAATTGCAAGATTTGTTTACATGCACTTTGTCAACCGAACTAAAGTCTGTGAACAACCTGTTCCCTCCCTCACCTGTGGTGGGGCTGCACCACGAACCACTAAAGGAATCGGAACAAAAACCACAGAAGAAGACACTGGGCGCAGCTTTCCTCTTCACAAAATGTAAACAAACATGGAGTAACATCAGATTTTAGTGGTTGTAGGATTTATTTTTTTGTTTTGGGAAAATATGCCAATTTTTTTTTTTGTTGTATTATTTATTTTTGATATATTTTTTAATTATCTTATTTATTTCATACCACTTCTTTTTACAGTCACCTTATGCACTTTTTCCTTATTAGGAAAATAACGTGGGCTACCCTAGGTAGGCAGGTAAGCTTCTCTGTTATTGGTCAATAAACAGAAAGGAGCAGAATTCATGTGTAGATCGATTGAGCATGCTTATAATATTGTATTGTGATAAAGCAGATGATTTTCACCCCTACTTTCAGCTGGGACCTGATGCAACATTTGATAAATGTAGCTGAATATAAGAAACGGCAGCTTATCTGATCTATTTGTAGGCCTTGTGGTTGTCAGGGTTAAAATCTACTCAAATCTACCACTTCTGTCACTTTTTCCTGCTCTTAGTGACACTGTTTAAAAATAATCAGTAAAAGTGAAATATAAATCATTGAAGTGGGGAAACTGCTGTTTTTGTTGTTGGCTGGTTTCCTGTTCTCTGATAGCATGAGTCTATTTGTAACAAAGGTTTATTCAGAATACTCATTGTCGCCCACCACCAGTGGTGCAGTTTATGATTGGAATCACCTACTAAAAACGCTATGACTAACTTCTTTTGACCTTTTGCATTGTTTAAAACTGTAGTAAGATCATCTCTTGATGAGAGATCATGCTTTTAGCAATATCCACTTCAACGTCTGTCACTCGTTTGTACACAATCCTTTCATTTCTTTTTGATTATTAACCGCTCAAGCAAACTGGGCTATTTATGTATTTATTTAGTAATTTTTTATTCATTTGTCAATTATTTATATATTGCCTGCCTTGTGCTCGCCTCTTCCTGTATTTGCTGCCTCTTGGCCAGGTCGTTGTTGTGAATGAGAATATGTTCTCAACTGACCTACCTGGTTAAATAAAGGTCAAATAAATAAAAAAAAAATTTAAGTCACCCAGTTTTACAGTTGATGAGCTAAGATTTTGTGTTAGTAGCTGAGAGTCATTCCCAACACATACTCTGAGTGCTAACAGATCTGTGCAAGATCTTGAAACATCTTTTGAGATTGTTTTAAGATTTAACAATGTGTGATATCCAGCAACATTTCATAAGAAATTTAGGAAATAGAATTTGTAAAATTATCATAGCTACAATGACAGATGACAGTTTGTCATTACAACACAAACTGTGTTTGACTTTGCTAGCTTTTCGTTCATCCTTTCCAAGAAACTGTAAAAACAAGGTTGGTGCAAAATGGCGGCCTCAATCGATGTCGACCCGCGCCCATGTAGATATAATCAATTTATTCTAAGGTAAAAATAATTCCACAACTTCTTAGTTTTTAATGATTAGATGTGTTTTTAATCTTTTTTATTAGTTGTTATCTTAAATCCTGCTAAAAGATATGCTTAAATGTTACACATTGTTCCGTTAACCAAACTGAATAAAACATTGTTGTTTATGATCTGTCAAGAAAAGCTAGGCATTTTATCTAATTTAATTTTGTATTAAAATAACCAGTGCATATTCTGTTGCCCACAAATGTAACATGGCACAATAAAAACAACAAAAAAACTAAACGAACTGTTGGGGAAACCAACAGCCTAACTTAAACAACAGAATCACTTCTTCTTTTCTACATTATCAGATGTTTCATTTCTCATTCTTTCTCACATTTGTTCCATTAGGTTGATTTGTTCAACTTTCAGAATCTGAATGAATCATAAACTTAGTTTGATCTGTATATGTCTCAGAGAGGTGTGTGTGTGTGTGTGTCTGTGTGTATTGGTACTTGTTTCTAGTACAGAATGAAGACCATTTGCACCATAGTTACTATCAAAGTGAGGACCTCTTCAATGTCCTCACTTTGTTTGCAGCTCTGCTGTGTTTTACTACTTAGGTTTAGAGGTATGGTGTGAATTAATACAAAGTCAATACAAAGTCCTCAGTTTGATGCAAGTACAAGGATGTATGTGTGTGTTCGGTGGTGGTGGAGGGGTAGCTGCCACAGTCCACAATAGAGCTTTGATCCTCAGCATTGTGTTTCTGTTTTACAACCAGCCTCATTGTTTTAAGAAAACTGAACCACTCCTTCTTAACACAGACCAACATGCTGCTTTACTATTTAAAATTAAAATACAAAATCATTGTTTCTAAAACCCAGAACTGGATGAAAATAGAACACTTGTCCTTTGGTCAGTAAAATGCTGCTGCTACATCAGTTGTTCTGTACAATCAAGAGTTCGTGATGCTAACGTATGCTAACAAACAGTAGCTCAGTGTTGCTGCAAAACTGCTTCTGAAACACACACTTACAGCTTTTAACTCAGTCAGTTTTACAGATACTAAAATTGTGTGGTAGTAGCTGAGAGGGATCCTAACTAATAGTTTGAGCCCTTACTGATTGCACAATGTCTTTGTTGAGTTTGAAGGCCCTGTCACACTATAACATTTTAGACAACTTATGAAAAGTCTGTCCAACACTGAAGATGTCTAAAGCTGAAGATGAAATTAAAAAGCAATCTACTGGAAGCCTCATTTGGACCTAACAATTAGATCAAACATGTAGCCGATAGGAGTAAAAGAGTAATAACAATGTTTTCTTAAGTCTGCAGCAGCATCAGTAGTCGAAAATGTTATAGTGTGACAGGGCCTTTACTAATAACTATTTGACGTAATCTGTCTGTTTGTTAGTGTATCACGCCATGCACCACAAGACTGATTTGAAATAAATTCAATGTACAATATGTACATCTACAAATGATTAATGTCTGGATTCAACCCAATTTAAGTCGGCCCCAAAAGCCAACCGAACTTAACATTAAAATGAATTTAAAATTTGGGGTGGTTGTAGCTGAGAGTTATTCACAACACATGCTCCAAGTGCTATGCAATGTGCAAGATTTTTGCCACAAACCTATGCATTAACTGTTGAAGTCAATCTTGGTTGTCTCAAAAATATCTTGAATACTACTCAATGATTTTTATTGAAAGTTTCAGAAAGTAATCAATGGTTGTACATCTACAACTGAGTATTCTTTGGAGTCAATCCAATTGAAGATGGCTGCCACAGCTTATCAACATTAGCAAACAAAATGGCTATAACTCAATTAATTTAACAAATATTGAGCTGAAATTTAATGTCATAGTAGAGTGTTCAGCAACACATACTCCTTCAAGTAATGCTTGGCCATTTGTGACACAAACAGCAATGAGATATTCTGACAAGTGACACATTTTTGAAATTCTCCTAAATTAAATGTGTTTTTGAGTTTAGTTTCATAAACTCAGTTAGATAAAGATGTTTTGGTCCAGAGTTTTTCATTGATAGGTTTAGCTGCAGGTACAAGGTGAGGTCTCAGGTGATCATCAGTGTCAGATGCTTTCCAACAGGACTTTATGTTTCCATGGAGATGGAAATAACAGATTCAAAGCATCCTGAGCCACCTGACAGCGATTCACAGCCGAGTTTGTCTCATTAGTGCTCACCGTTCATCCATCCAGGAGGAAACAAAAAGAGAGTAATGATGACTTGTTTCTCTGTGCCTGCTGACTTCATAATGTCACCCTGTGGAGTTGGTGGAAGATATGATTCAAAACAGACTAAAAAGCATCCATCAGCAAACATGTAAGCTTAATTCAATCATTCACTCGACCCGTCAGCTTTGAAGTAATTATTCAGCCTCCCTGTGGTGTTTGAAGCTGTCATCAGGATGTTCAGGACTGTTCAGCTCAGTGTTGGTATTCCTCCATCAATCCACAGTGTAATGTCTTATTACTGAGGTCCATCCTCACTTTTACTAACGGTATTTAAACCCTAATGCCTTGTTATTCACACAAATTAACAATTTTTTGAAAATGTTATATTTATTTTTTTTAAACTCATAAAAATAAAGAGCTCATTTCTTTCTAAAAGAGATAATTTTAAAGCAAAAACTGTAATTGCAAACCTTTAGAAAATGCTTTTCGATTGTAAATTGGTATATTAGTAGGGCCCTATAAAATCCATTTTATTTTTTCCCAAATTCCATTTTATTTTTTCCCAAATTCCGTTTTTT
>JARVGW010000247.1:2142771-2153432 GCA_031762495.1 Anablepsoides rubrolineatus
AATTCCATTTTGTTTGGTCAATTCCGCGATTCCGTCCGCGTTTTCCGCATCGCGGAAATTATAGGGCCCTATATTAGGGCTCTGTTTTGTTTTTAGGTAAATAGAAGTAGATAGAGTTTATCATTCTCTGCTAGCTGATTTATAATGTTCTTCAACAAAAAAAATATAGCCTGTTTGTATAAGACCTCATGTACGCATTTGTTCCAACATTGGATCATTATGACATCTGTTTGAACTGATACCAATTGGGTATTGGTCCATGATACCTGATCCATACTGCAGTAGCCATAGCTCTTTACTGCAGTGGGATGTTCACCTGTCAATTCAGCAGTCAGGTGATAGAGGAGAAGCAATGTCAGTTGTGTGAAATTTTTTTTTGTTTGTGGATTGGCTGTCCTGATCCACTCTCTTTACTAGTTGTCAGTAGTAGGTATGGGCTGGATACTGGTTTCATGGTATACCCCGATTTGAAAAAGAAAGTTTTTCGTCATACCATTCTTGCGGTATGTGTTCTCTATCCTTGTCTAAAAGAATAGAGTCAGCTGTTTCAGTCGTTGTGTCCTTGGGCAAGACACTTCACCCGCCTTGCCTACTGATGGTGGTCAGAGGGTTCGGTGGCGCCGGTGCATGGCAGCCTCGCCTCTGTCAGTGTGCTCCTGGGCAGCGGTGGCTACAATGTAGCTTATCACCATCAGTGTGAATGTGTGTATGAATGGATGAATGTCTGCAAGTGTAAAGCACTATATTTATTAACTGCAATCCATTTTCTTGCTGCTCCACATCTACATATGACGTTTTCAGAACAATTCTGGACTCCCCAGGAAGTACTGCAGGATCAACATGAGCAGTTAACATGTAATAGAAATTCTACAGCTGGAGTTACTCAGGAGCCAGCTGGAATAGGACACATCCTCCCCCACCTCAACCCCACAGTGTTTTCACAGGGAGGAAATATTCTGTTACAGTTTACTTTTCTTGGTTTAAGAAGCTCACAATCTGTAGGCCGATGACGGTGACGTCATCTTGTTTTTCTCAAAGATTGTTTTTTGCAGCGTGATTGTTTCTCTGAAATCTGAATTGCTTTGTGATTATGTCTCTGTAAAACCAGGGGAACTATTGTAGGCATTCAACAACATGCAGTAAATCACAGAGCCACTTTGTTTCATTATTGCGTCTTATTGCTGAGTCAGGTTTGTTATAATAAAAAAAAGCAGAGCTCAGAACATTTGTGTGTTGGGGAGGGGGCACAGGTCATCCCACAGGTTGGGATGGTGTGTTAACCTGTTTTTTGGTGTTTCCCTCTTTAACCCATCCCCTGAGCTGATGTCAAATCTGACATTTTGGTTTCAACATATTCTGCACAAAGGTGTGAAATATCAGCTGTGATGTGCTTGTTGTTAGACCAGAATATTAGTCTGATGTTTGTTTTTCACAATGACAAACTTGTCTGTGGTTTTCACACATCGAGCTGTCACAGAGAGGAAAACTAGCTTCAGTAACAGTCCTGACCCTGACTCCAACAGACGAAAACTGGTAGGCTGCTTGGAAACTGGGTGGAGATGCAAGCTTAGGTTATTTTACAGCTCAGATGGATAATTTAAAAAGTATTAAGACAACAAGTTAAAATAGGAGAGCTATTTTAGGCCTCTGTCTCTGTCTGTGGAGTGTTCTTTTGCTTAGCTATTTGCAGTTTAACATTTATAAAAGGTAATTAACCATATTTTAAACCTCATTCTTTCAGTTTCCACCTAACATATTCAGAGTTCAGCCAAAACCATGTGAATGACTCCTGAAGATCTGTGTTGGGATTACAGAGAAAATGTTAATACAGTCATGTTTTTGTCTGTTTGTGTGTGAATCTGTTATTTTATCTGAACTGTTTATAAAATGTTTCATGAACCACTGAATGGACTTGATAAAACTTTCAGAAATTATTACTCGGTTGACATCTACAGCCAATGGATCTTTGGACTTAGTCCATATCAAAATGGCTGCTACAGTGAATCTTAGAAAATATGAAAATGTGTCTGAACTCAGTCAGTTTTAAAGAAGTTGAGATGAATTTTGTTGTGGTTCTTTTTCTGACTGATCCCCAACTTAAGTGCCAAGTATGCTCCACCCAAACTGCCAAAATTGCCTTGGATTGTCAAAGTTTCATGACGAAAACTGTGTTATTTTGTTCGCGACATTGACTCTTCGGCCCCTTCTATGTCTCCTTTTATGTATTTGTCCCAAAAACGTTTCCTCCTCTGCACATATTTAAAGTGGAGCTCATGGGACTCTGAAAAAACAAACATTGAAAGTTTAAATCTGGTGTTTTGATTTAAGAAACCCACAGCTGAGTGGTTCTCGAAGGTGTCAGTCGGAACTATGCTGGCTCACCTTATCTGGAGTCAGCTTTACCGTTTCTGTTCCTACCTCGCTTGGAGGTAGAGACGCTGGTTGTCTCTCTCCCCTCTCTTTGCTTCATGTCTTCTGAACGTACCGAGGCGGTCAGAACACCCATCAGTAACGGTACGGTTGAGAGCACTATACTAACACTTGACAACCTGAGTGCTGATGACAGTATTTAATTGTTATTTAACCAGGCAAATCCCATTAAGATCACAGATCTCTTTTGCAAGGGAGGCCTAGGCCTGAAGGCAA
The DNA here is from genome assembly GCA_031762495.1 of Anablepsoides rubrolineatus. Lineage (NCBI taxonomy): Eukaryota > Metazoa > Chordata > Actinopteri > Cyprinodontiformes > Rivulidae > Anablepsoides > Anablepsoides rubrolineatus. The sequence continues at coordinate 2,145,418 of JARVGW010000247.1, forward strand.
CCTATCAAATATTTCTAGGGGTGTGGGGGAAACCGGTTTACCCAGAGAAAACCCACGCAAGCACGAGGAGAACATGTAAACTCTGCACAGAAAGACCCCAGGTCTAAACCAGGGATCGAATCCAAGACCTTCTTGCTGTGAGGCGACAGTGCTAACCACTGAGCCGTCATGCTGCCTTTTATCAAGACAAAATAATATTGTCATAAAGTCTGAATGGACTGGCTAACCGAGACTTTATTGGAACAGAACAAAACTTGGAGGTTATGCATCAGAGAATATGACCTTGTTCTGACTTCACAGCTGTAATTATCTAAAGTTGTTGATATTCATCAGCTTAAAACTCTTTCCTCTCTCAGGTGAAAAATTATTTCTGATATTTCCTACATTTAGGTGTAATTTATGATCTTCTGTTGGCTTGTATTAAGTCTTTTTGAGATTTTGGAGGGAAAACCCAGGTTAACTGTCAAAAAAACACACCAATCAGTCAATAAACCACAACAAGTCTAGCAGTTGATGTTTGCCAACAGAACAAACCCAGTCATAAACTCTGGCATGCATGTGTTTAATTAGTGCTGGTGGGAGTAAGACTGAACCATCTCACAGATACTACCAGGCATCTGGAGCTACAAAAGTCCTCTTTACCAGTTCTGACTGCTCCCAGAGAGAACTGCATCTGTTTGTGAGGAGAAGCTGAACGGGTTCAGTGGATTGACATGGTTCCATATCTGATCCTGGGAACAATTCTGATCCCGATAACATCTGCACACTTGCGACTGCTCAGTGATCCCGGGTCAGTGCTGGTTAGAAACTTGGAGGAGGTCCAAGGAGCCCAACCAGGCTCATGAGACTTACATATGCTTGGAAAAGGCGGGGTGAGACAGAGCAGGTTTTGTTTAGCACTTAGGCAACAATGACAGTGTGTGTGAACATATGTCCAGTATCCATGTGCAGCTGAGTGCGTGCCTAAACATGTATGTGCATCCCTCATCTCCTCTGAGTGTCTGAAGTGTCTCTGCATCTGGGAATGTGGCTTCAGGCTCCCACATTTGCCCGAAGCAAAACAATGTCTCCAAATAAAGATACGCTCCGCAGCCCCCGTGTCTGTCTGCATGTCAGATTCTGTCTCTCTGTCCTCAGGAATTCTTCATTCTCTCAGTCCTCCTCCTCCCTCCAGGCACATTTTTTCTCTTCAGCTTGAGTCCAGCAGCCAAGCACACATATGAAAACTTTCTCCCCACTGATTAGGCCATGGGGTCAGTGGTGCAAACGCCTCTGATGTCGACTGATGGCCGTGTGGACAGAATGTCTGAAGACTTTAAATTAGTGCGTGATCTTTTCTCACTGGATAAACTTTGATAGTTATACTGAAAATAAAATGTTACGAGTGAAAATGTTTGTGTCAAAGGTGACTCATGTAGTGATAAGATAGAAATGCTGTGTGAAAATGATACTGAAGGTGTTATGGTACGTTCACACTGAACGCGTTTTGAGCTGCAGGAGCGACCTGTTTACATGCAAAGTCCATGGTGGATGCTCCTCTAGGGGTCTTGTGGTGCATCAGGTCCATTTAGCGTGGTGCGCATGGAATGCAGAAGATGCAGTAGAGCATTTTCCATGCATGCGGTGCGGCGAAAATCTGAACTTTCTTCGCTTGACGCGTCTTAACAACCAATCAGAGAGACTAATGTTTCCACGTGACGGTTTCCTGAATGTTGCCCACAAACTGACGAACAGGAGCTCTTTAGCTGAAATCAACCATCTGTAGTTGGTGTTCTGGCAGGAGATATCAGCATCTAAATCATCTGGTGAATTAATCATCTGGTGAGCGCAACGTTCGCTTGCTCTTTAGTAAATAAGCCAAAGCCATTTTCTTTCTTTTATCTTTATTTCATCCGCCGTTGAGACAAACCGGAAAAAAACAAGACGCTCCTCCCTCTTCAGACCCGCGTCTAATCTCTGTACCGGTGTGAACATAGCACGTCCAACTTTTCAAAACGAGTTGATCTGAGACACATCTCAGAAAAGAGGTGAAAGAGGGGCTTGTGGATTCAGAGGAGGAATTCAGACCAAAGCATTGCAGTTCCACTTCATATACGCCCCGAACTGAATGGTTTAAATGGGAAACAGAAGGATTTAAAAGCGTGATGATCCCTAGGTGTGAGTGAGACCGAGAAAGGCTGTGGCCTTCTGATGGACCCTGCCTCAGTAACTGCTGGAGATGAGCACCAGCACCCCAAGACCCAGAAAGGAAAACCCAGTACGGAAGATGGATGGATCAATTGGATATTTGTTCTACAATGGTTGGTGTTGATCTGATGTTTGTTCATCAGAGAATAGCAGTGCTTGAATTTTTGTTCTTCGTTGACATTTGTTCTGGTGCATCAGGAGGTTGTGTGTGAACTCATAGGACATGGCCGTGTTAGCTCAGGAGGGGAAGGTGAGGATATTTAGCCACGAATAATAGGAAACAGACACTTCCCCTGTCTGTCACATCTCTGTTCACTAAACCTTCATGTTGGGATGGCAGAACGACCAATACCTTAGTGTTGTACTAATAATATTACAGTAGGGATGGCCCCCACCCTCTGTTTACATCCCACCATAGAAACACTTGTGGCTGCTTACAGCTCTGCTCCAGTATGTAGACAGCTGGATTTTTTTTTTCTTCACTTACTAACTTAAAATAAGTTAATTTCTGTTCAACATAGATTAACTGAAATAAAATGTATTTTCAGGTTTGGATTTCTTGCAGTGATCTCTGGGGCTTTTTTCTGAGATGTTTTATGACAGAAAGGGACAACCTACAGTCAGAAACTCCAGTTTCCAGGGCAATTTCAAATTATGTGGCTAAATCTGATCTCACTCTGTTAGCTATAATTAAAAATAAAATAATATCGTTTAGCTTTTTTGGTTTAAACAAAATTTAGTTGTCCTAATGTAAATTTTCACTGTTTAAAAGAAAACTTTTTTTTTCACTGAAATGGCATTTTCTTGTCTGTCTCTGGAAACAAAAAGAGAATTATCTATCATTTTTTAAATCAGATTATCTTTTTAACCTCAAAATATCAAATACAACTGAAAAGTGCACCAGAAAAAAAACAAGACTTAAGCAGAAAATGTTCCATTTTAACATTAAGTTCATCAGCAGATTGTTAAAATGAGGTTTAAAGGTTAAATCTTCACCAGCTGTTATTCCATGATATTTATAGCACGTGAAAAACCAATGGATAACCCCTGTGTGGTGTTAATACAGGGAGGGCAGGTGACACCTTTTTCCTTTTGGAAAACAATAAACTCTTTGTCTATATGTACTAATTTTTGCACAAACCTCAGTTACAGCAGAAATCAGTATTTTTAGCCATTTGGCTCTGCAGACTGTAGGCTCATTCTGACTCACAGGTGACAAATGGAGCTTTTGATATTTTTAAAAATGCTTTCCTAAGTGAAGAATTATAAAACCTCTCATTCTGGTGGATCAATGTGGACACGATAAAACTTTTCAGAAACTATGACGCTACCATCAGTTTTGCATGTTCCTACCTTTGTTTTGTGCCATTAGACTGAGCTGTTTCACCTTTTTTTGGAGGGAGTGAAAAATTTCTGTATCTTAATACTATCATTATTAAATTGTAATTTTGTGCTGAAATGGTCATTAACTGAGAGGAAACTTTAACTAGCATTTTAAAAAAATTGATGATTACTATTCAGAAAAAATGATGTGTCTCCTTAACATTAATTAGTTGATATCAGTCAGATTTTATAGCACAAAAATATCACAGTAAAACCACTGGTCTAAATAACCCTGACCTAACAAATCTGAATTTAACCTGCCCAATCATAAATCCTCCGTTTACCCAGAAGCATGAGTCACTATGTCCAGTTCTGTCCAATAATTCAGCATTTTGAAACTCAGTTATTCCACAAAGGGAGTGAGTGGAAACTACGTGATCTTAGTTAACTGTCTGTGACTCACCTTTCTAGGACAATCTGTGTCCTGAAACCCCGTTGTTGCTCAGTCAGTCTGTGTCAGATTGTTGCTTCATGTTGGAAATGCCTCCCAGCAGGTACAGTTGGAAACAAACTTGGTCAATGTGTTTCAGTTCTTGTTTTTACACATTGATCAAGTTTGACAGTGATTCATTTGACTTCTGCAGTTAATAACACTGATCCCCTAATCTTTTCTACTTGTGTTACTCATATACATAAGAATAATATATATATATATATATATAATCTGTGTTAATAAACCCCCTTTTCCCATTTACTAAAAAAAGATGCATATTTCCAATTGGCTGCAGCTGAGTGTCATACTTCTTTAATACATAGCAGGGATTTCCTCAGAAAACTGGCTAATGGCAGTTTGGAGTGGGGTTAATAGAAGCAAAGTGGGATCATAACAACACATTCCAATAATGTTCAGGCTCTTTAAACTGACGCTGGTTCTAAGAAAATTAAGCCTGGAGGGGTCAAATAAGATCTGGTGGCCCACCAGGATAATATGGCACTGGGGGAAACCCTGCATATGCACTGTAAAATCCAATTAGTTATCATTACTTACAAAAAGTATGTAAATCGATTGCACTTTAAAAAACAAGTACACATTTATTTATTCTTTTTTTATTATTATTAACCGTTATTTATCCAGACAAGTCCCGTTGAGATTTCAGATCTCTTTTTCAAGGGAGGCCTGGGCCTGAAGGCAACCTGTACATGTTTTTAGGGATAAGGGAAACTGGAGTACTCGGAGAAAACCCACACAAACACGAGGATAACATGCAAACTCCACACATAAAGACCCCAGGTCCGAACTGGGGATCGAACCCAGGACCTTCTTGCTGTGAGGTGTCGGTGCTAACCACTGATCCATCATGCATTAAATTATACTAACTAGTGCTTTCTTTGTAGAGTACACTTATTTAAGAGTTGGAGCAACTAAGAAAATCAAGTAGCATGTACTTTATAATTTACTTAGGGTGTGCTCTAGACTTAGTAAAGACTACTCAGAATTATAATGTGATATTTTCTCTGTTTAGTCCACCTTTTAAAGTGGAGCTGAATTAGTATTTTTAAGTTGTATGTCCTTTTGTAACACTAATGCTAAGAAACTGAACATTTAGGGAAGAAACAGATGAACACAATGACAAGCACCTGGGGAGAGATGATGTGGAATAGGTGGGCAGGGCAGGAGATGAACTACATGAAGACGGAAACACAGAGAACCTGAACACACACGGAAAATAAGGTCAAGCACAAACACGAGGATCATAAAGACACAAGAAAGATAAAACAATAAATTCTAAGAACACGGACAGAACCTCACACAACTATTTGTTTTCTTAGATATATAACAAAATAATTCCCAAAATATTTTGTGCTTCAATGAAAAAAGTTAAATGTCGAAGTTTCAGATAGCAGCTGCGTGGAACCATTCAATTTTCTTTTCATGAATTTTCTAGATTACTGTTACTGTCTGACTGACCTGAGCATGATGCTGGCTATTTATTTAAATACATTTTAAGAGAAGTCAACCAGTGATCCTTGGTTTTCCAGGCAGAAAGCCAGTGTCACTGAAACAGACAAATAGAGAGGTATTTTGTTTTCCATAGTAAGAACACTCCTTGTGTTCGGGGACATCTGGGGAAAATGTCTGTAGTTTGAGGAAGAAAATGCTGGAATGTGTTTATAATCCCAAAATTATCATGTTCTAACATGTCCTTTTTTGGGATTTTCTCAGCATTGTAAACACCTGAACTATTACAAATAGTTTTTAGTGACAAAGTCATGGAACTGAAAAAAACATTAACAGTTAAAAAATAAAATCTACCAAAACCCTTCACACTTCTGTGTATATTCATAGGCCGAGCATTCCATGAAAGAATGCATGTTGCCCACCGGCTTTCATGGCAGAATTAAAGACTACAATCACCTTACTGTGTTAAGAAATTCTGAGGTTTTTAGCCAAACTTTGAAAACATTGTTTTGCACTATCTCATGTGATATCATGCGATTTCCAGCTCAAAGTATGTGTTGTGAATGATTCTGAATTTGAGCTACACACTTTAGGACAATATTGTGGAAGTCAGTCAAGACCAGACGATGAATCTTTTGAGTCTCACTTTATTCGGAACAACTTCCAACAACAAAACCAAAAAGAGTTTCCAAGCAGGTTCAACCATCAGGAAAGTCCCTCTAGACTCTCCTGGTTTTCCCCTTTTTACCCTTCACAATAAGCCTACATTCTGGTGAGAAATATTGCCTAAAGTGTTCACCACAATATCTTTAAAATTGACTGAATTTCAGGCCTTTGTCTGTTCAGTAATGTCAGTGGGCTGTTAAAGCCATCTTGAATTTGGTTGCCTGTATGGTTGGGCGATAAAACAATAATATACAGTACATCACAATTGACACGCGATCGATAGAAAATGCACTTGATAGAATGTTTCACTGAACATCCATTCAGAATCACATTACATTCTGGGGGTTGTAGCCAGAGGAGAGGCTTCAGCCACTCAACCTCTCACGGCCCAGCTAAACAAGGTTGGATGCATCACATAACTCATTCACTTTTTTTAAAAGTTAGCCACCGTCTGTTGCGCAATGTACACAGTAGCAATTTCATGTTTCACCACCAGGCTTTAAAACTGCCAGGCTTTAAAACTGCTAGGTAAGAGATTTTGATTAAGTGTATATTACATTGCTGAGTTTAAGATCTTTGTTGGTACCAACCTGCATTTACTGAAGAACTTTTATGTATTAATTTTTGTTACACTATATTATTGTTCTGTTTTGTAAAACAAACCAGCCTTTTCTATAATTTTTTCATTTGTTTGTGTCTGTGTCTCATTCACTCAGTAACTCCTCCAGTAAGGCCCTATCACACTAGACAACCTATGGCAACTTACATCTTTTATGTCTAAATTGCTAATAAAAGTTATATATTTGATCAATTTGTAAGAATTACATTATGTACAAAGAAGCTTCCTGTTGATTTTTATTTAGATTTAGAGATGGTTAGACGGTGAAGCCTTAAGGTGTCATTTTAAATTAAACCCAGTTGTAATTTATTGCGCTGATAACGATCCTCTTCGACTCAGTGTTTTCTTTATTAGGACTGCAATAATCTTTTCAGGTAAAATTTCAAATTACGACAGACATGTTCAGGATGACTGTGCAGCTGACAGGTTGTTGTGGTTGATAGGCGTCCTGATTTCTCTTCCAAGATCTAGATCTGTAGCTGACAGCAGTCTGGGTTCATAAAGTAAACCATCTGTAATGGTGCATTATTTATCGCTGCATATGTCAGAACAAGCGATCTATCAGGCCAGACTGGACTCTCAGATCTGTCCCTGTGTTTTCTCCAAACTTTGCACACGTTTGAGACCCTCAGATATTTAAACATGTAGGTATTTACATAACAGCCTCTCAGACTAAGTTTTAGTTTTTATCTGCATTCTTGAAAATAATTAACAAACTGCTTTCATGTCCTAGATTCTTTTTTTATTATGTCATCAAAGTCCTTCTGGGCAGCCCACTCCCATCTGTCCCTGCCTGCTTCTGAGAGCTGTTTCAGCTAAACATGGGGAGAAAAAAATGGTGGCATCACTTCACTGATGATGAGTGATCAAACCAGATTAAATAAGTAACCAGATTAATCAGAGGGAGAAAAACAACAGTATTTGTTTTTGTACAGTACATGGTAGCTGTAGACTTGTTACCTCTCGGGTCACAAGTTAATAAAGCTGTACTAGGAAAGTGAGTGTCAGTTAACTTTGAAGTGATTTTCTGTCTAATGGTGATCGATTGTTGCTATCCATGGACATGCAGATAGACATCAAGTGGCACTTGAGTGCTCATATCTGTTTTTATTTTATTTTATTTTTACAGTGGTGGCCCATGGTTTCACTATAAATATAATTGAAAGTACATTTAACATCTAGGTCAGAGGTGCCCAAAGTGGGGCCCGCGGGCCAAATTTGGCCCGCCAAGCCATTTGATTTGGCCCACCAGCAGTTATC
>JARVGW010000247.1:2163700-2179575 GCA_031762495.1 Anablepsoides rubrolineatus
GGTGATTAATAACACATATTTATGTTGTGTGACAAACTCAAAACACACATTTAATTCTGCTTTCCACGGTCTTTAAGGATGCTCTTATACAAAGCTTTTGATGGCAACACTGACCTTTGTCTGTTTTGCATTCATTTATTTAACTTTTATTTAATGTTTTGAGTTACTAAAATTGACTGTTTTCAAGTACAGTTCTCTGCAGTCACTGTATGTCTGTGTTTATGTACAGTCACTGCAGAGAACTCTACTTGAAAACAGACCATTTTAGTCATAACTCGAAATTAGAATGCCATACATTTGGAAAGATGTTTAAAGGGGCTATATCATGTAAAATCCATTTTTTTGAGTTTAACACCATGTTATAATGTTATCCTTTCATCAAAAACATGAAACACTGATTTTATCAAAAGGCACAGAGATAAAAAGTTACAAAACCCTTTCTGCTCACAGAAGAACAACCTTACAACACACAAATGAAAGAAATAAACATTACGCATGTTTCGCACGTCAAACGCTGGAGTTGGAAAATCTGAACTTTTGCAGCTCAGTGCGGTGCGTCAACCAATCAGAGACTCCACAATGTGAAGTAGTGGTGCATTTTCCTACGAGACAGTTTTCTGAAGGATATCCACTAACATGCAACAGATGGACAGAAGCTCTTTAGCTGAAATTGAGTGCCTGTAGTCGGTGTCCTGGCAGAAGATGCAGGCACCAATGTGGGTCAGCTGCTTCTCTCTACAGGGCTCTGCTGTTTACAACCTGGAACATCGTAGCATGCTTTGTTGTAATGATAATTTAAAAAGAACAATATCAGTTTTGGAAAATTGCATCTTAGGATACATATGAACCTTACTGTTGGACTGGAAAGTATGTTTTCTGAATCTTGTTATTAGTTCATTGTTGAATTCCCTTTTGTTCAGAAAGCTATCATCCATAAAGTGGCTCGCACATATATAACTTTTTTGTTCTTTCAAAAAAGAAGTTGAACCATTTTTAAGAACAGTGTCAATCTTTTGAAGCTTAAAAAGAGGGTAGTTTCCTTGGCATGTGAAAATCTATTTCCTCAAAGGCATTTTTTAATCCAAAAAAGACTGGACTGAGAAGTAGTATTAGGAGCTCAGCAGACGCGGTTTCATCAGGTATTTGTGTGCTTTGTTGCTACTGATAACCTGCAGGAGTCGCAGGGCAGGCCGAGGGGTGGGGGAGGCATGCTCTGAGATGAGGAAGCTCGGCTTAGAGACACAGCACAGAGGAGGAGCTGATCCCAAAAGGCAGTTCTAAACCCAATTGGCCATTTTTGCTCCCCTGCCTCAGGACATAACAGGATTTCTCAAACATGATCGAGTTAAAGCAAGACTCTGGGCATGTTTTTGAAAGAACAACATTATAACATGATATAAAGCTCAAAAATGTTGATTTTACATGTTATTGCTCCTTTAAAGGGCCAGTACACCTCTGATCCCGATGCATCGACCACATTGTGTCCACAAGACAGATCTAAATTTGTCCAAGGACTCCTCCCAGTATCTGGACCAGAGGACTACTCTTACTTTTTCAGAATAAAGTTTAGTGGGTCAGTGGGGCTGGAACAGCTGAAACAGAATTATTGGAGCTCCTTGATATAGTTATATTATCTGATGCCACTCATTATGATTCATTCTCTTTATGTTGCTTATTAACCTGTCAGAACTAAAGTTTAAAACAAACAAAACTTTTTTTGTTCACAACCAAAGAATCTGTCTGTTCTAAAGCAGATCCCTGTTGTTGAGCACCTTGTCAATGTTTTGTGGCCTGATGAAGAGATAAAAGTAAACGAGCTGCAGTGTCTGACTTATTTTAACTTCATCTGTTGTTTCTGAACTATCTAATAACCTTTTCTTTTGAAACAGTTATTTATAGCATCCCCTAGACCTTCTTTCATTGCACTAAAGTTCAGCTTGATTAGTGTCCCGCTTTGTGTTGTGGCATCACCATGGTAACACAGTGGTCTGTGTGGGTGGGGTTGGGGGGTGGGCTTGACTCCTTTTTTTTTTTTCCATTGTGGTTTTCCGTTCTGTGTTGCTCTGTGAATTGGTGCTGTGGTTTGTACCGACTTAAGATTATCCACTCGGTCCATCTGGAGCAGTGGGCTGCTGTATAAACACACCAAGCCAAACGTTCTGCAGAACCAGCCCACATTCTCTAAGGTCCTGTGCAGAGCTGGCACTAACACATGTTCCAGCTGATTCAGTCACAAGTGGACAGCTTTAAGTATGAGTGTTCACACCTGGCATTAAATGAGTTTGGAGCAATCAGATGTCAGATACCCGTTTTGGCACTCCTCAGTTACTTATAGTTTTATTGTTCTTTTGTACCTCATTGTTCTTATGAGCAGTAATCCTCCTTTGATTTCCATGTGCATATAATACAACCCAGTTTCTAATTGAGTTGAGACAATGTCTAAAAACCTAATCAAAACAGAATGCAATGATTTGAAAATCTCATTAAAGTAAAGAAAATAAACAAATGGAGCTCGTTTCATCTTTCCCACGCCGATTCTGAGGGTGAATATAGCTGAGAGCATGAACTATTGCTTCCTTAAAGATGTATTTTGGTAAAACATAAACAAACAGGCCATGTTGTTGGAATGGATGCAGTGTGTGGTTTAGTATTATCTTGCTATTCAATGCCTTTCCTGAAAAAGGCAATGCCTGAATGGGAACATAATATTTTTTCTAAAGCCTGTAAATACATTTTTACATTGATGTTGCCATTTCAGATCTTTAAGCTGCCCATGCCAGAGGCATTAATGCACTCCCATACCATCAGGAAGACAGGCTTTTATGTTGAGCACCAATACAAGGCTGAGTGATCCCTCTCTTCTATAGTACAGAGAATGTAGTGTCTGTGGTTCCTCAAAAAACTTTTAAATGTTAATTCATCTGACCGCAGAACAGTTTTTCACTTTGTCCATAAGCTTTGGCCCAGACAACTAAAAAAAAAAAAAACTGTGCAAACTCACCTTACCTGTGACATGGCATTGTCCACCAACAAACGGTGTGGAATAAATCAATGATGTTAAAAATAATGTTTTTAAAGTGAAACCAGAATCATGTCTGACTCACCGACACCGCAGGCAATAAGTTGATGCAGAGTTCTTTACTATAATTTTTAAATCACCAAATGTTTTCTAGTTTCAGACATATTCATACACACACGTTACAGTAGAGCTGCTGTCAGATTGACAGAAATCTGTGCAGTTATGTAAGCCATCGTAACCAAAGAACTCTCAAAAGAAATCAGCTCTTTTCAGTTTCATGAAAGAATTTCTTCAAGCTGAATCATTGATTTTATATATTCCTATCATTAGGATCTGTGGGAGGCATGAAAAAAGCTGATGAGCAACTATAATTGAGGGTGACTGACAACTTTTCAGACTCCTGCTGTGCTGTCAAAAGAAGACTCCTGCTGCAGCTGCAGCATCGGTTTAATTGTGTCTGCAGGTACCAGTGTGGTTAGTGATAAATCTGATCTTTCATGTGTAGTAAAGAAAAACAGGGTGTAAAAAAGAAATGATGATCAAAAGCACCCTTTTTTTTCTTCTAGGACATAAAGTTTCAGAGTTTGTATCAGAGATGGACAGGAAGCTGAGTACAGAGAGCTGGTGGACCGCTTTGTGGCATGGTGTGGGAACAATCATCTCATCTTGAATGTGAACAAAACAAAGGAGATGATTGTAGATTTCAGGAGAAATAGTGTTAGATCAAACCCTGTTTCCATCCAGGTAGCAGCATCAGAGCCAGGGACCTAAAAAGACTAAACAACCTGATAAAGAAGGCTGGTTCTGTTCTGGGGACGACTGTGGAACCTCTGGAGATGATGGTGCAAAGAAGGATTTTACATAAAGTCAAGAACATTGTGGACAACCCTGACCATGCTCTTCATCAAACTGTCATAGAAACACAGTGTCTTCAGTCGGAGGCTTCTTCAATTTTGTTGTAATACAGACCTCTACAGAAGATCTTTCCTGCTCACAGCCATCAGCATCTACAATAACTCTTTAGTTAAATGAGTTACATCTAATTTCCCTCTGGGATCAATAAAGTATTTTTGAATTGAATTGAATTGAATTGAAATCAAGTTGTCAAGACATTTGGGATGGCCATTTTAGGCAAAAGCAACCTTTAGACATGTTGTTTGTTAGATTTTTCTTCAAGTATTTGATGCCCGGTCCGATCTAAGCTCCCCATAAGCCCAAGTTGCATCAGTTTATGCATCTCAGCCTTTGCTCATTTTGTTCTTTACTCATGCAGAGCTAATCAATATAGCACAAGAGCTGGAAGGAAAACAAGACTTTTTAAAAGCAGGGAAACACTCTTAATGAGGGCTAATCTTAGCTGCCAGAGGATTCACGACTAAAGATCATTTTGTATTTACCAGTGCTCATTCACCTAGTGGAGCCTAACTCTTCTCAGTCACAGGTCAACCAAGATTTCCATGGTGTTGCAGTTAAAAAAAACTCAACAAAACACAAGCTTCAGGTACAGAGACATGTGCTGCTGCTAATCTTTATATTACTTTATTTTCACCAGTTTAATAAATCAACAATGAGGAGGAGGAATGTATTCAATCAATAAACCTAACCTCACCAGTGAAGTGTCCCTGGGCAAGACACTGAACCCCCACTGCCTCTGATGTGTGTCCCCTCAGTGCATGAATGTGATTCAAAGCACTGACTAGTCTCTATAGGATGATTTATCTAGATTAACTTTGTAGAGAGATGTAGCAGAGTGCTGTGTGAATGGGTAAATAAGGACACAGATTGTAGTCTGAAGCACTTCCAGTATCCTGGTTGGATAGAAAGTTGCTACAGAATAGAAGTACAGTCCATTTAACACAACCTGAGCTGGTGATGTGCATCAAACCCCAAGTTCCAGACTCTCTGTGTGAACCTTTTGGACTCTCCATGCGTATCATTTAAGCTGATGGGCTTGGCTCTGTTAGAACCTCCGCTAAACAGAACCAGCCAGGAAAGACGATTTCAATAAGACTCCTTACATTGTCTGTTCTGTCCACACTCTCTGCTAAAGGCTAATTCAACACATTGCTGTAGGAAGAACAGTCATGGTGAAGAAAATAAAAAAGGAGCTTTTTTAAATTTTCCCCACTCCTATTCAAGGGGTGAATGTAACTGTGATCATAAACTTTTGCTACCTTAAAGATTTACTTTAGTGTAACATAAGCAAACAAAAGAAATATTGCTTTTGGATATTTTATTTTAGTTGAGGTGTCACTATGAACTATTCAGCAGTTTCTCTATAGGAAGTTCTTAGTGCAACTACAGTGTTATTGCAACCAACCTCTTTAAATGTTGCAATTTTGACCAACTACCACAGCTTTTCTGCAAATTTGACTAATCCTCTTTGTACCCTGCTTGGTTTTCTATTGTGCAAGATGGGTCTGCAGGATAAAAAATAAAATATCACATTTCCCATCAAATGCATATTATCACTAACATCCATGCAAGAAACTTTATTAATGTACTCAATGAAAGTGGTCACAGAACTGTTTGCACCACGTGGAATATTTTAGTGAAGCAGACAAAAAACTGTTGCTTAACAGCACTGCAAAACAACATACCCATGAATGAAAGAGCACACTCTTTTACTGACAAGACAGCTTTGAAGTTTTAATATATAGAATGTACATTTTCAAGCATATTGACTCTGGATCCCATTAAAATGTATTTTTGAACTTTTCTTTATGCTGACCTCTTTGACAAAAACTTGCACAACAAAACAAGTTCAAGCCAATATCCAGAAACAATAATTATTCACCTAATTGGATTTAAAGCAAAACATAAACTTAAAGATAGTTTTAAAAAATCAATTTTTTAAATTCAGTTTTCCAACACTTGTCTTTTATAAATCCTCTTTTTTTTGTTTTCTTCTTACTTCTTACAAACAATTTAATCTAACGTTACTTTTTTATTACTCCCTGTCCCTCCTTCAGAGACAACGTGGGAGAGACCATCCAGCACTCCAGGGACCCCCAAGAACTCCTTCAGGCACAAGAACTCTCTGCCAGCAGGTGCTTTATTTGGACCTCTTCATCTCCGTCTTTTTCTTTTCTACTTCCTCGAGTGTCGGTACCCCAGGCCTGGGAATTCTCCCTCCGCTCATGATCACTACAAAAACCCTTCCTGTCACTAACTTTATCTGGATGTGCTGAACTGAGGCCTCCTCTGTCTCGCTTTGGCTCAAGTCCTGAAGGCAGACAACCAGACAAAACCAGGAAGGCTTCCTGAAGGTCTCTGCTCACAGGAACATCCTTTAATCTGTGCAGTTATACAGAACCAATAAAAGCATCTTCAGCCAGTCAGCAACAGTTGTAGGAATTTTATTTTGAAATGATTTTTAAAAGAAGGAATTCCTCACAATACTTTACTAATTAACTCAGTAAAGTAAATTTTCTTTTACTTTGTCAGGAATTACAAAAGTATGAGCTCATATGATTTACAACTAAAACAGTACAGAGAGGGCTGCAGTCATGAACTTTTGATTGTTCTGTTCATTCAGATAATTTAATTATCCATTAATCATAATAACATTTCCTGTGTTGTTTCTGCCTGTGTTTCCAGTGAATGGATTTCACTCCAGTGGTAGTCCCTCACATCATGTGGAGCATTCACACAACAGTCTGGTCAGGAAGAGCAGTTCAGACCCACAGGTAAAACTGACACATTTTCATTCTTTATTAAAAACATATTACAAGAATCTACAGAATGAAACCCCTAGGCACATCTGATATGGTTGCTTATCTTCATCTTGCAAGCTTTACGTCTTTGTAAAACTTTGTAAGACTTTTGGTGTGTTTCGCATGTTCTCAGAAGTTATGCAGGAAGTGCTTAAGCCAATTTGTTCCTTTTCAGGATTTACACACCCAGTAAAGAATACTGACCCTCCATTTTTATTAAAATTGTAATGTTTTCATCTTTATTATAGGTTTATTTCTATGTCATTGACATTTGATAGAGATGTTTTATAATCTAAAGAAACACTGTTGATCTAGTAGCATCTCAAGGGGGTCATCAAAGGGGTATCTTGGTAATATGTTAATCCTAATCAAACAAGACAAACAGGACAATTGAACTACCTATTAGGTCATTTTGAATAGAGGTCAGAATTGTTTTGCCACCTAATTCACGCAGCTTTTTAACATCTGCTGAGAAAACTGTGGAAATATGTAAAGAGGATGAGTTTGAGCACCTGATTGAGAAATATGGTATATAACAGTTTATTTATATAGTATAAAAAGCATAAAGAGAGATCCTGTATTCAACTTCAAGTGAGTCAAGTGAACCAACACTCAGACGATGCACATTTATCCTGAAGGTAGCATTGTATTTGTTGTATGTGCTTTTAGTTTTTTTCAACTAAATACATTTATAAAAACTGTCCAATCAGAATATGATGTCATGGTTTTATTAAAAATCTTCTGGATTGGTGAAAACAGGCTGAAATACTGTAGATGAGAGCTCAAATCTGGATTAACCTCCTCACAACCTGTAACAAGAGTAAACCCACTCTTAGAAATAAACAACTGAAACAAACTTCAGAGCAACCAGCTGATACCGCTAATACATCCTGATGAATTCATAAAAACAAGTTAAAATTATAACCTGATGGACTTATTTCCTCCTTCGATGGGATTAAGCCTCCTCTTTCCTTATTAAAAGAGAAGCTGATGACAGTTAAAGCTCATTAATTCCTCCTACAATATCAGAATTACCCAGGCAGAATGGGTGCAGTAAATGATCTATCATTCCCTCTACATTAGAGATGGACATATGGCTATTTGAAGGGAGACAGATCTTGTGGACCTATTCATTTTAAAGAGCCATTCAATTTTGAACATACAGTATGTCACTATTTACAACCGATATATCAAGTTCACCCACCCCCCCTCCCCTCCTGAGTGCGTTCTCCACAATAATTGCTGCAACTTTCTATTGCCTGTTCTTCTTCGTCTTAGTGGAACAGCAAAGAAGAAGCGTGTGTGTCTGCTTCTCTGGAGCAAATCATCCAAGAGGAAGAATAAAAACAATAAATTCTCAATTGTCTGCAACAACTAGACTGTTTGTTTAAAAGAGTCATTCAAAAGATTTGGATCATTGTTGAACTCCACATCTCTACGCTGGTAGCTGGCAAATGTGATTAATCGTTCAGCCCTAGTATTTACAGTAGTTAGTAGTTACACCCCTACTCATTTGGCTCGCATTTAGCATAGCCTAGTTGAGGATTTTCAAAAATTTCTTCATACTCTGTTCTCTGTTACTGATGTTATGGCTGATAAGGTACTAACTACTGAGAGCTATAATACAGAACATCACTTCAAAGTTTACTAGACTATTTTTTTTGTATACAGTTTATGTTTTTATGTTAAACACACACTGACTGGTTTATTCAGATTCTCAGTTGAAGTGGGAGTAACAGCACAGAAACACACAAATATGCAGACTAACACACACAAAAAGGAGAAAAACAAATCACGGTTTGCTTTCTCTGCACAACTATCCTACTCTGCAAATCAACACACACATAAACTCACATGCTTCCCACTCTCATTCAGTATAAGCAGGAGCAGAAAGAGCTCCAGTCTGACGCCAGCAGCTCTCCTTGGGAAACTACCTGCTCGTGTTAATGTTTGAGTGACAGAGTGTGTACGTTCACTGGTAATGTCCGACACAGACGGTAGAAGTTCTGATGGGACATCCTTCTTTTTTCTGCAGAGCCCAGGGTCAACGTCGCCTGCCAGGAAACAAAACAAAGAGTCTACAGTGACGGTGAGTTTGGTAACTAAACGTCTTTATAACACAGTCTACTTTGGAACTCTGATGTTCATTACAAACCTTAAAACTGAGTTGTCATTATGTTCTCCACTTGTGTGGTCCACGTCGTCCTTTTGTAGATTTAACCACAGGTATATTCTCAACAACAAAACTAATTTTCACCCTTTTTTTTCGTATCTGTAAACCTGAAATAAAATAACATTCAAATGTTGCCCTTAAAGCTTATCTTGCTGAGTGAATTTAAATAAATCCAAAATGTTTTTGGACATAAATGTTTTTATTTTTGATGAATTTTGTTACTATTGTTCGGACTGCAGCACAAACTTAATAAGTTTATTGTCTCATTTATTTAATAATATAATTTTTACACCTGTTTATACTGTATTTTGTTGATGTGAAATATATATTTTTGAAATGTGTGTTGTATTTTACTACTATTGCGCTGCTGTCTGTCTTTGCCAAGACACCCTCATAAATGAGAGGTAAAATTATAAAGATTGTTCTTGGTTAAATAAAGATGGATATCAGAATATCTTCTAAAAAAATAAATAAAACTACTTACGCTTCGCGTGCGGGGGTCATAATTAACTAGATCCCAAAATCCAAGTTGTCTTTAAACTAAAAATAACATACTTGCTAAATTTTCTCTTATATAATCTTACAATGATGTCTCCAAGGACATCATGGGAGAATGTTGTTTAAATTTGCAAAGAAAAGTCAGTGTTTCAACAATGAAAAGACTTCTAACATGGGCCTGTGTGTGAGCTGATACTTCAGTGTGAGGTGGTTTTAAACCAACTGAGACGTCAGTGATGATCTGTGACTCATTAAAGAATTTGTCCTGAACTTCTGTGTTTCTCTGTCCTGCAGATTAACTCTGTGACGTTTCCATCACTGGCCTTCATGTCTGAACAGCAGCTGCTGAAACCAGACGAATGGAGCTACTGTGACTTTTTCTGGGTGAGTTTCCTTCAGCACAACATAAGCTGGTTGGCTTTATCCTTATATTTGTATTTGTTTATTTAGGCAAACAGATAAAACCAAGAGAATCTGATGCTGCTAGAAACACCAAGAGGGATGAAACTTTTGAAATAACTGTTGATTTATGGTCTTGGAAATTTCATGGAATCAACTTTTGTTCAAACTCAAACTATTTTTCTCCTTTTTGAAGTGAGACTGGAAGAGCTGGTGAAAGTAAATACCAAAAAATAATAGTTACCACATGCATAAATAAAGTTTGTATGATATGAAAAAAAGACAAAATAAGTTATTTTGTCCTCATTGACTAAAATTTAAATATTGACTATGATACAATACTGTATGATACATATGATTTCATATTGTTTCCACTTTCCTAGAGATAATTTATACCATCAGGAATTGGCATAGCCAGGGACTGTTCTTCACCTGCCTCTAAGCATACACAGCACCCAACCATGACGATCCTCCTTGCAGGTGGTGGGTCCATGTGATGCTGGATTCCAGTTATACTTTCGACTTTACCCAGCCGAACCCGAGGGCTTGTTCACAATGCAGGCAAATGCGACCCAAATCCGATGTTTTTGCCACATTCGACCCATATCTGATTTTTTTTTAGGACAGTCTGAAAGCGATAAATCTGAACCCGGCTGTTTCAGTATGTGGTACTGAATCGGATACATATCTGATGTTTTTAAAGCGACTGCAGTGTGAACGCTCATGTCACATTCCATCCAACTTTTTCATCAGTGAGCTGGGGATGAAGGATCGATAACTAATTTCGAGTCACGCTATTTAAGTCTGTAGCTCCATGCGTTTACAGCTCCAAAACACAAGTCCAGTTGCTTCGTCTTTTTACTTTTACTTTTCCCTGTAGTATTATAATAACGTCCAGCCTCGGTCACGGACCATATCGATCCTAAAGTTACTCTGTCGATACTTTTATTTCCAGCTTGTTGCTTCATTCCAAAAATAAATTGTTCTCACTGATAATGTCTTTGCTGTGGTCGATCATGATGAAGAAAGAGCTGAGTCAATAGACGAAGTCCTCGATTTACTGGTCTGTCTATGTTCCAACCCTCATCTTTTGAGATATGGATCATAAACAAAAGAATGGGATCATGCAGCTAAAATAAGCACTCTTTGTAGCATGGCTGGGCTCAGCCTTAAGAAAAGGGGTGCTACTTCATCTGGGGGGAGCTTAAAGTAGAGCCACTGCTGCTCAGCATTGACAGGAGTCATGGTTTTTGGCATTTGATTTGGATGCCTCTTTTTAGAGGTGTTTTAAGCTTGTCCCATGTAAGAATCCCCGGGGGAGACCCAAATGTTGCTGGAGAGCTTTTGTATCCTCCCTGGCCTTGGAATGCCTTGGGGGTCCCCCAGGATAAGTTAAGACGGGTTTCTCTCCTGGATTTGTTGCCTCTGAGACCCGACTATGGATAAGTTGTAAAAGATGTTTGGATGCATGAATGGATGCATGTTTGGTTAGGTAAATTTATTTGTCAAATCATCGATCCATTTCTGCTGTTTAGACCTACAAAACATTTCCCCAAATTACCGGGACCATAACATATTTACCACTTTGTGATGCTGCCATTCTTTCTCTCTAGACACTACGCAAAGACAAAAAGTGATGAAGAGTCTCGGGTTGTTTTTTGTTTCTGTCCTATTGTTGCTGCCTTTACATCTTAAGAATTTTTATAGGCAATAGGAGACTTTCTGTCTTGGTTTTTGAAGGCGTTTCAATTCAAACAAATAAATGTGGTTCTTCAAGCTTTAAAACTGATGTGAGTGAAGATAAAAGTTCAATTGAAAGATAATTCAGAAGAGGTTAAAATGAAATTAAGTTTTGTTTTAAAAAATTACTATAGACTCTGCTGAAAAAAGCCAGTTTTCAGGGTAAATTATTCATGGAAAACACTTACAAGTCACTGAGAACAAAGACACCACTGGATCCATTTCATCTTTCATCAAACTCAATATTTGTTTCCCTTTGGTTGTTTTGTAGGCTTTAAAAAGATCCTGCACACTGTGCTGGAATACTGCAGTACAATACTGCTCTGTTTGGACACATCTTACCACTGCAGTGTAATCTTTACCATGTGTTGTAAAATGTTTCTGTCAGGCAGTAGTAGATGAGTCAGAGACCTTATGACTCCTGTAACAGTTACAGAAGTCATAAGATGCCTGAGTTACAGAATAACTTGAATGGGAGTTTTTGGGGGGTTTACACCCATTTTGTTCAACTACATCTATGTAATGAGTTAAGTCTGTGTGCAGTTATAAGTGAAATATTCTGGGGTGAGAAGTAGGTGCATTATGTTTCAGCTACAGAAGGTGATGCATACTATTTGGTTAGGTTATACATACAACAAAGCTCAGGTATTTATTTTTTCTTAGCAAATCTAGCTTTATTTTAACAGCCTGCCTTAAACTCTTGTACTTGTCAGTGAACAACTCTTCACACCCCTCTCTTTGTGGAGGTGGCCTGACCCAGCAGGCAGGGTGGTTGTCCTTGGATCAGAGGGTTGAGAGTTTGATACCCTGCTCCTCAGTATACAGAGTGTCAAAACCAGGGGCTCCACCAGGTTGGGGCATGGCCCTCCTAGCTGCCCCCGCCTCGTTTTATCCTCCCAGGCTTTTCTTTTGGGCTGATTTTTCCCCCCTAGTTTTATAGAATTAATAGACCTTAATAATTATAAAAACATTTTTTAAAACAATTAAGAGTTACAATTTTAACACTATACTGTACAACAACAAGCAACTCAGATGGTTTAGGATATTTAGAAAAGGCAGTGGCTTTAAAATTGAGAAAGCTTGTTCCTTGTAAATGTTTTTTTTTAAATGTACCCTTTCAAATTAAAAATGTATTTGTCTTTTTTCGAGAAGAAGACTGGCTGGCTCTGCACAGTCAAAGAAAAATAATTCTTGGGGAACCTTTAACGGATCTCGAGAAGCTCAGAACTCTGACTGTTTCTAACCTTGTGTCTGTTATCCAAGGAAAGCGACGGTTTGAATAAAGACTGGTGTTTTTTTGGAGAGAGCAACTTATGAGCCCACCCCCACCCCCACACACCCTTGATCACATGGGTTTTTCACCCATCCCCATTCATCATACCATAGAGAGGAAGACAAGTAGCCCATAGCTGTCACAATATATTTTTTTGTGAAGTGTCCCCCTCACATTTGAAATAAAATTTGTTTGCAGGATTACTCTATAGCTTTAAGGCTGGAGGTGTTGCAAGAACATTGAGTACACATGGATTTATTGAACTTTGCATGACAACCAAACCATGATTAAGTTAATCGACAGTTACTTAGTGCTTGTCACATTGGTTTGTACAAAGCAGAGATGTCACAGGAACTTGTACAACACATACACATAAAAGTGTGAAACGTCATTATGATAAGTTGATAGAGATGCACACGATCATTATTATTCGAAACATAATGCATCATTCTGTAAGATTTCGGTCTATTCTGCAGACTTTAGGCTACCTTTGTGGTGTTACCTCTCTCCACTCATAGTAGCATGTGTTAGACTTCATGTTTCAATGTTTTGATCAGTTCATTTGCTCAGTGTGTTTCTCGTTTGCTTGCTGTGTCTTCAGGCTGACAAGAAAGACCCCCAGGGTAATGGCTTCATCTCAGGATTTGAGGTTTTGGTGCAGAAACAGCTAAAGGGTAAACAGATTCAGAAGGAGATGGCCGAGTTCATACGAGAGAGGTATCCGCTTATTAAACTGCCATCTCCAGTTTCTTTCCTTTTTTTATGTTACCATGAAAACCATGCGACTGTCATTAAAAACAAGTCATTTCCTCCTCTTCCTGCTCATTTATGCACATCATTGAGTTGCACAACAGAGGAAACGCAGATGGAAACCAAGTTGCATAAAAAAGCTGTGTGGTAATCGAACTTTCTACTTCCCTCTCAGGATAAAGATAGAAGAAGAGTATGCCAAGAATCTTTCAAAGCTTTCCCAGATCCATCTTGGAGGACAGGAAGAAGGGTGAGTTTACTGTGAGATGCATCCCTCCCCATTCCCTCAATCTTAGAGGAGCCTGTTATACACATATGATTCAATATTACATTAGGATGTTGGCTCTTTAAAAGCTGAGTTCTCAATATTTGGCTTTACAGACAGAATGAATTACATATTCTGCAGTTTATTTTCTAATTCTAATATTTTTAAAGAAAACTAGATATACAATACAAACTGTCAGCACGGTAGTGGAGGGGTGATGGTTTGGGTTTGTTTTCCATCTACAGGACCTGAGCACCTTACAGCCATTGAGTCGAACATAAAATAGTTTGTTGATCAAAGGATTCTAGAGTCAAACGTGAGGCCACCTGTCTGACAGATGATGCTTGGACCAATTTGAGCCATGATGCAATGAAGCTATTATCCAAAACATAGCAGCTAATTTACAACAGATTGATCTAGATGCAAGGTGTTGCAGTCATTCAGTCCAAACTTTAACCGGAGAAAAAAGAAAGAAGAAAAAAAATCTTATTAATATCTGCCCATTTTTCAAAAATAAATAAATTCAAACAATAATAGTCTTCAAATAACAAAACATAACAAAAACTTTAACTCTTTCTTGAACAACAGTTCTTATATTAGAGATGTTTCTTAAGTTAGAGAGGTCACAGTTGATAAAGACATCAATACAAGACATCAAATGTATTCTATATTTTACGTTTTTTTAACTGAACCCAGAGTTAAAAAGGTTTCATCATGATGTATGGACCCATGTGATCTCAGCTATCTTCAGAATAAATAGTGCTGATTGTGATAAGATGGAAGGAGAAAATGTACAGGAGAGTGGCAACGAGAAACCCACTGTGATTAAATCTCAACTAGAGTTTGTCTACATCTAGTCAAGATTTAATATGGGGGGAAACTCCTGTCCTGGGGCTGCTTAGGGCCTTGGAAATCTATTTGTGTCCATCCAGATGTACTTTTAAATAATCATTCCTCTGAGTTGTATTACATTAAACTGGGTGAATATTTATGTAGTCACTTATTTTAGATTAAATATTTTTATTTCATTGGTGTTACTTTGTGAAAATTTGGTTTCATAATGACATTGAATATTTTTCTGCAAAAAAAAAAGGATTTATATAGATCAAGATAGATGCTTGACAGCAATACATTCCTAAAAGATTTAACATTCAAACATGCTGCATATCTCTGAGAGGAAAATCATTTCAATTTATCAGTAAGAAACCTGATAAGTGAAATGATATTCTTCTTACTACTATTTACTGATTTCATGCGTTGCACATGTTGGCCACCATTTGAAAAGAGGAAGTTAGCTAACGATACAACTCTTCTCTTGCTGTCAGATTGAGTACAACAGAATCTTTCTGGCTCGGTTTATACCTCACAGATAAACTCACAATTCACATTCTTCATAAAATATCAGCTAAAAAGGTGTGGGGACACTGTAAATAAGGTCTTAACAGAGCAGTAGATTAACCTGCTTTAATGTAAGCTAACTCCTCTTCATGTGAACACAGGGTGGGCTGGACCCATCTCATACAGAATCCAGATGATACCAGTCGGATCAGTCTGCCCACAGCAACAAAACTGCAGCACAGTACTTTCATTATGCTCTCCATCAGACAGAACAATCACTGTTTTGTTGTTCAGTTCCTACCATCTGACCAGAACCGACCATCTATTTATTCCTGAATTTACCATTTGTTTGGTAGCTATCAGCTCTGCTCTATCAAATATGTTGAATGAAGGGAATAAATGCAGCAGATTAATCTGCTACGGAATTCAGTTTGCTGATAGTATTTAATTGTCTGTTACTGCAGAATTTAATACAGGAATACTGTGCAGATTATTTAGATTTGGACTAAATTATCAGAAGGAAAAGCTGTTTTAATTCTATATTTAGCTCCAAGTAAGAGGCATACTTTAGTGCAGTGGTAGCCTGGCCCTTGCCTTCCTACGCAGTTCCGCTCAATTCTAGTTTTGCTTCACTGCTAGTCTGGGATTTCTCTCATAGACAAGGATTTCATCGGGAGCATTTCGTCCGGGCCAATCAGAGAACA
>JARVGW010000247.1:2309862-2321432 GCA_031762495.1 Anablepsoides rubrolineatus
GAACAGTTACTCTACAACTGATACTTTTTATTTTAAATCCTATGGAGTGGACTTAGTTTTGTTTCAAAAACAAAGGACAAAGAGGAATCTGGTTTTGTGCACTTAAGGTTTGATTTGAATAATTTTAGAACCTAATAAAGACTAGCTCATATAATTAGTTATTCACTAAGCGAGATCCCATTGAGATCACAGAATGTTTTTTGCAAGTGAGACTGAATCTAAAGGCAGCCTAACATGTATGTTTTTTAAGACTTTGAATGGAAAATGCAGAAAACCCACGCAAGCATGAGAACATACAAACTTGGCTTAGTTCTTAAATGGCTTGCTCAGTAAGCAATAGTGCTGTTACTTTTTAACACAAAAAAATCCTAAAAAATAGAAAGTAGGTAGACATTTTTTTCCATTACTCTATTTATGAGTCATTTATAATCACCTAAAACAAAAAAAAGGACATTTGTTATATAGTTTATTTATGTTTTGCAGAAAAAAGGTTGCCATCTGTGTAATTGCAGATAAACAGCTGAATGAACAAGCCTAAAAAAAACATTTGCTGGAAGCTTGAGGCAAAGCATCACGCAGATTAGCTGTTCACATGCGTCAGTGCATTCTGATCATGTGCACAGACAGATACCGTCTGACTGCACTCAAAGCTGCTGCTCAAATGTCTCAAATACAATTCTTTTACTGGAACATTTAAAATAGTTGTAGATGAAAACTTGAAGTTAGAAATGTGGTATGAAAATCTAATAACTTGACTTTTTAATGTATTCCTAAATATCCCACAAACCTCAATGGAAATTGTGAAAGAAAAGAAAAGACTTCCATCTGAAAACCTTTAAACACTAACAGTTATGTGTCTTTGAAGGCAAAGAAACAAAATGTATAATGTAGAGAAATGACAGTTCTTGATCTTTTGAGGCACTTCACAGCAAGAATCAGAATTTTAGGGCAAGCACACATCATCCTAACAAACCAAAACAAAAGCAGGGACTCTGTGGGCTGCTGAGAACCAAGACTGAAGTGAGCAACATGTTCAGTTCCACAGGCAAGGCCCGGGACAGAGGCATGGCTCTCGGACCCCTGTGGGCCTGATCACCAGGTCTTTGACCACCTCCACTGTCCCAAACAAAGGGTACAGTGTCTCTGTGAAGTTCTCGTTGTAGGTGAACAAATGTGAGCGCTTCTCCACATCGTAGAAGGACAGCTGGCCCTGTTCATAGTCCAGGTAGACCCCCACTTTCTTGGGCACCAGGTTTTGCGGTAAAGGAGTGGTGGGCACCGTCAAGGCCTTCAGATCTGTGCCTCGCTCCAGACGGATGGTCAGGTAGCCCGTGTCTGTGTTCAGAGAGCGGAAACCCTGCCTCACCGCTGATGCTTTAGCCACGCCCAGGCGCCAATCCCGCTCGCCCACCTCCACCTCCCAGTAGTGGCGTCCGGTCGTGTAGCCCTCCTGGCCCACGGCACACCACCAGCCGTCAAAGCGCCCCAGGCCCATGGTGACGTCACGGCGCTCCAGACCACATCTCATGCGTTTCTCATCGCTGGAAAGGAGCAGCCCTGGGTTGGCAGAGTCTGAGTCCAGAGTGACGTCCTCTGTTGAGCCAACAGAGCGGTTAAAACTGAAAATATCAACGTTATTCAGAAAGTATGATGAAGAGTGTGAGAGGATGTTTGTACCTGTTGCATCGCAGATCCAATTCCACACTGTAACAAGAAAAAAGGCAGACACCAAAGTTGTAAAAGAAAGTAGTAAACTCCCTGACTACAATTTCCCAAAAACGCCACATAAGTATCTGCTCCCAAGTATAAGGGGCTTGTGGCTCTAAAGCCTCAATAAGTCGCCAATGTCTCCTCTGATCGCTAGCGTCATGGTAGCAATATGCATGATTGTTTACATCCATTGTTGCCATGTTAGTAATGACTTCTCGTGTGAACAAGCGTATTTACACGTGACTTTAATAGCATTTCTTACTTAATGGAAACACCGCAATTGCGAAGCTGTGTTTTTTTCGACATTAACAGAATATCGCCAAAGAATTGTATCCGTGCAACCTTTTCACAAGGCTAATGATAACAACACTCAGCACATGAACTTACCACAGTGGGGTATGTAGCGATCAGCATCTGAAAGAAGAAGAAAAGTCCTGTGATTCAAAACACATTCACAAATCAAATCCACTTTTTTTTTTGAGAATTTTATTACACCTTGTTGTAACAACACACTTAAACATTATTTCTAATAGAAGCTAGATCTTTAAAAGTGAGGCTGTCGTGTACAGTGTGTAAAGATACAGTTTAAATCAGGAGTTACAATCCACCCAATATGGACATGAAGTCAGAATATTTTAGGCTTTTCATTGATTGATTTGAAGTGTTCTGGTTGTTTGACCCCTTTTCTTGGCAGAACTGGTAGAGTTGATTTACTTCATCTGAAAATAGGGTGTCTAGATACACAAAAAAGCTTATAACTCAGATTTCACTTAAGGTTTCTT
Source organism: Anablepsoides rubrolineatus (assembly GCA_031762495.1). Lineage (NCBI taxonomy): Eukaryota > Metazoa > Chordata > Actinopteri > Cyprinodontiformes > Rivulidae > Anablepsoides > Anablepsoides rubrolineatus. The sequence continues at coordinate 2,312,355 of JARVGW010000247.1, forward strand.
CTTGTTTAGCCCTGATAAAAGGCCATCCATCTGCCCCCCTCCCAAACAAATAAATCTGTTCTGGGGACTTCTGAGTTCTGGTGCATTGGTGCTTTGCATATGTGCAAGTAGCAGCTGTGCAGCTGTTGGTTTGAGGTAAAATTGAAGAATTTGTAGGTAGACTTATCATTATTCAGTCCACTTTGATTTGGTCGCCGTCGTCTCAGTCCATAGAAATGTAAAACTGGCTTCAGTGTGAACAGTAAATCTAGTGATATTGATGTTGCAACAATTTCCAACACAACAACCGGTTCCCTCCTTAGATCTACCCTGAATTTCTTGGGCTTTCCCTTTGTTTGGTCTATTGGTCAGTCCACCAAGTGCTGTCAGCTCAATCCATTTTATGCCAGCAACCAGCTGGAGTCAATCACTATCACTAATGAGAAGTTAATGCTTGTGTTTAAAAACAGTTGAAGTTGTAAAATCATTAAAAACCCCAAATCAATATGATATGTAAACACGTTCAAAATCAGCAGCATTTAACAAATATGAAAGACAGCTTTTTAGCAGTTTTAAAGTTTTGTAAGTTAAAGTCTTTCAGGACAGAAAAACCACAGAGCTTTTCAATAATCTTCACTTACCAATTCTTTGGCTCCTCTGCTTTGTCACCAGCCACTGCTTAGTCACATCCTCCTACACAAACACAGCATCAAAGCAGACAGATTAATCTAAAGCAAGTCAAGGTGATCTACTGTAGACAATCAGATAAAGAAGATAACTGAGCTTCCATCATGCAGCACCCATCAACTCTGCTGACCTGATAACCTGGTCTTGTCATGTTTTGGTGACAATTAGTGAAATCGTCATCAACTTCATAATGCTAAATTTAAGTGAAGAATATAAATCACACATCCAGACCTTCACTGGGCTGTCTGCATTCAGCACGGCCAGCATGATGAGGTCCACAGCTCGGAGCAGGTTGGGCAGACGACCCCTCTTCCACTGAAACTCTAGGTCGTCCAGCATCATGAGAACTGGCTCGCCTGGCCACACGGTGGGCTGAACCAGTCAGAAACAACCACTGTGATTAGGATAAAACCGTTTCCTCCAAGTCATGAGCACACTCAAAGTATAGCAGGGTGATTCTCAAGGGCAAGGTTTATCTTAATCATGTTGATCAGACATAAACAGGGAAGTGGGTCAGACTTTAATCACCAACAACCTTGCACTACATATTTACCTGAGCCCTGCTTTTAATCTCTCGTGTCCAGTCCATGATGACTCTTTTGTGGGGCCCCATGTCGTACTCGCCCTCCGACTCCAGCATGCAAAGCAGGTGTCCCTTCCAGTCCCGTTTCTCTGCTTTCTCATACTGGTACTCAAACGGCATAATCTTGTTCTGTGTAACACATGGAAACGTTTCAGGCCGTCCTGAAGACACAGTTTGTTGTATCCTCGCCTCGGGCTGGAACGTGTACCTGTACTCTTTTCTCCAGCACGGCAGCCCAGTCCACAATGAAGTCACGACAGACACTGGCCGGCCAGATGTCCTCACCTGTCCAGATGTGTGTGAGGATGTTGGATCTCTGAGGGCACAATGAGACACGACTGTCAAGTGTAGTGTTGTATAAAGTACCTCAAAGTGATACAGTTTTCAGCTGTGATGGATTGTGTATAAATACAGGATCAGAATGATATTTATATTTATACTTCTCATCCAGCCACAATTAAATTCCCTCTATCCAGGAAGATAATATTTTTTTAACAACAAGCAAGCTGTAATGAAATAGGAGTAACGACTTTCTACTTCTTACCTTTTAAACAAATGTAATGAGTAGAAAGTACAGATAATTGTGTCAAAATGTAAGAAGTAGAAGTAAAAAGTAGGCTGAAAAATAAGTAGAAATTTGGGGTATCTGTACTTTACTTGAGTATTTAAGTACAGTAAAGAAGTATTTGTACTTAGTTACTTTACAACTCTGGTCAAGTGCTGCAATAAAAAGGACAGAGGAGAAGAATTCACCTGGCAAATTCTGTTCAGTTCTCGAGTAAGCTCCATAATAAATAACTGACTCTCCACCAAGGGCTCCTTCTTTTCCTGTTTCACTCTCTTACGAGTCTCCTGGAGAAGAAACACAAGCTTATTGAGCACACGTTTAACAAAGCAGGTTTTACAAGACGGGAAGCGTAGTCACACACCTTGAGTCTGATTTTGAGCTTTTTGGCCGGCTCGATGAGGAACTGCAGGCAGCTTTTCATCATCCTGGCAGCCGGAGAGCGAGGCCGATGCCCTCTGGTGGGACGATAAAAAAACTTTAGTACTCTGGCGCTCATTCTGTCAAGTGATGGAAACCACACACGTTGATGAAAGAGTGCAAAACGCAGATTTATTTGGGAGGTGGAGGAAAGGTGCGCAGAGTCCAGTAGAGAGAGGAGCACTGCAGAACTTTCAGCACAGCTCTGCACTTAAAGCCCTCTGAGGGCTCGTTATCTGGCACTCTGAGCTGTCATTATGTGAGGAGGAGGAGGCAAACAGTACCTGCACGCAATGAAGACAGCCCCCACTGCACCAGAGGCAGATTTACCGTTAAGCTAAAGTAAGCTAAATAGTATGGGCTTCATAAAACACCTTTTAAACTTACAAAACAGAAAACACTTTGTCCACTTTTGCTGTTAAGCCTTTAGTCCAATGTAGTAAATATTTGTTTGAAACAAGTTCAGTCTAAAATAACTTAAAACTTCTTAAAGTATCTTCCCCACCTGGTCAAAGTGGTTCAAAAAATCCTAAAGCAGCTAAAAAAGTTGAATAGGTCCTCTGTCCTCTTCTTTTTGAAGAAAACTGAAGAAAAAACTGAAGACATCTTATGGAGGAGATACATTTTTTTTAAAGAACCGGTCCAGAGGACTTACTCCACTCTTCTTGTTTTTAGATCTCCCCCACCCCCTATCAGAACATCAGAATTGTTGACCTCTCTTGCTGCATGAGTGCAATATGGAGGTTAACCAACTGTGACTTTATGTCTTGGGGATAACAAATGCAGAGGTCTGGTTAATATGTGGCATAAAAGTCCAAAATAAACTAGATTTTTAACAACACAAACCCTAACATCAGCCACAAAGGTTATTTGTGCAATCTGGTTATAATATGTGGCATAAAGCCACTAAGGTTATTTATAATATCTGGTTAACAGGGTTCCCACACCTTGGTCAACATCAAATTCATGGACCTTTCAAGAACTTTCCAGTACCAATTTCCTCAAATTTAAAAACCACGCGCGATGGCAATTACCTACTGCTACTGCTGCTACCGCAGAATGTTACCAATAAACATGTAAATTCAATAAAAAAACTGAACAACATAGAAGAAAGTGGATTAAATGTATTTCCTACATTCATATTACATGGACATGTAATTATGTCCTGGGAGGTTCGGCAGCTCAGTTTGGGAGGAGGGGATGTGAAAATGTCCAGACCCTCGGTGAGGACAGGAGGAGCTGTGGTGGTCTCACCTGGGCTCAGACCTGCTCTACTCTGCTCTGATTGGCTAAAACTATGACTATGACTCACGAAAGCCACAGCAGTTTACCGTAATCCTGAGTTATCCACTGCAACAAATGTAAGTTTTATTTTTTTTATTTCATTATTATTATTATTATTATTATTATTATTAATTTGTCTTTAAAGGTTATAATCAGTAGTTTTATTTTAGCTTGTTTTATTTTTGTCAGTCAACTTTGCCATTTCCAGTCAGTGTACCACTAATTAAAACAAACAAAGACTTGCTAACTGAAATACAAATCAACTATAAAACATAAATTTGAAGAGACAATAAATAAATTGAAGCTCTGATAATGTGCATAAAAATAAAAAAAAGTCTGAACTTTTAGTCTACATTGTAAGTATATTTTTGGTAAGAAACAAACTTTGGTGAGAAATCCTTCTGCAGGATTTCCATCACATCGAGAATATGAGAGGAGAAAAACCAAAAGTATTTCAAATGTAATAATGGAGGCTGAAATATTACCATATCTTCTTTTAACCTAACCTACAATTAAGCTATGTTTTGTATTTATTGTTGTGTTTATATATTTCTATCAACTCATCAGATTTAAATGTGATTCATTCAGTTAACACTATAAATACAATAAATGTGCTTAAAATACCATTGATCAAAACAACAGAGGTTAGAAGGAAACCATAAATCTAAGGAAGAGAAATGTTTTCACCAAAGAAAAATAATTAGACTCTTGATCTTGTAATCACAAGAAAAGATAGAAAAGATGTACTGCATGAGGATCTAGGATTTTGAGCAGGTACCAGATGTTACAATAGGAGCTTTTGTTTGAACTGTTGACAGGGGAACACAGTTCTCTGCAACACTGGTGCAACATTAATAAATCAAACATAAGCCTGAGCATTTTCTAGAACATTTATTTACTGAAAATAAAGCAGACTAGGCCTGCAACAATAAACAATAAATCAATTAACCGTATGATGAATTAAATTGAGGAAGATGAATTAAAATGAAGACAATAATTTTCATTTGCCTGCTTTTTTGTCTTAATCTTGTCTCCTCTTTTTTTACTCTTTAGCATAGAGAGGAGTGAACTCTGGTGTCAGGTTTGTCAGGTGCATGGTCTCTAACCTCTGTAGCATGAGAGCCTGTGAGCAGGTATTTAGCCAGAGGAGGGTCTTCAGTTTTCTGACTCCTTCACACAGCTGATGATCACTTGGGATTGCCGACTGTTGTGTTTTCTTTTTACACTGTGTAAATTTTAATGTAGCTTTTGTAAACCGGGGTTGTTATATCATTATATTAATTTGAACTGGTCTCCAACTATTTTTTTTTTTTATTAGTTTTATAGGCTTTAGGCCTGTCACAATTACAAATTTTACTGGATGATAAATTGACTCAGAAATTATTGCGATAAACAATTTGTTTAAATTTAAAGATTGCATTGCATTAAAGAAAAGGGGGGTGATCTTTGCTAACAGCTCATCATAACTCATGCAAACTTCACAGGAAAAAAAACAAAGCACTTCTTAGCTTCTAGCTCAAAGTCCTCTGATACTTTATGCTCCTTTGATTTTTTTAAACTTTTAGAACAGATTTTATAGTTCTAGATTTTGCAGAACTGATTTCTGATTTATCCATCATGATAGCTTGTAACTGTGGCCCCCAGAGACATTTAGTTGAATAGCCTTGCAATATATTTATTTCACTTTGGCTTAAGCCCTAAAATGACAGAACCCTAGCCTTGCACTCAAAACACCACATGTGAAAAGTTCAAAACAGAAATATTGTAGAACGAGAGGAAAATATTGCACAGTAACAGGATTTTCTGACACGCGTGGGTTGATGCAGTTTGATCTTGGGCTCAAAACTGCAAGTTTGTTCCCCTGGAGTTATGAGGCAGCAGCACTGTGTATGTTTGGAAGGATGGTGGGAGGGGAGGGGATGGGGAGGAGGGGTGTTGGACCAGCTTGCTGTTGATTCAGCACTCAGTCCGCCCCTGCATATATCAGTTTGTTGCACTGAGGAGATTTGCTGTTCTTTCTGCAATGTAGGAGAGGCGGCTGAGCCAAATCAGTGCTGCTGTGGACTTATTACTCCAGGACATGTTACTGAAGGTCCAACAATTCTCACATCTAAAACCTCACATTTTACTGAGCATCTGACAGATCACTAAGGATTTAAGACTTCTCTTCATGTGATAATATGAGCTGCAAATACTAGGATTACTTTTCTAAAACCACTTGTATCCACTCATGTGCATTATTATCCAAGTATGCACTTTAGAATAAATACATAAAAGGGACGGCTGACTCCTGCTGGATGATGTGTTTATTTGTGGCTGGTGAAGCCTGAGCATGCAGGTGGTAAATGAGCTGAAAGATTAGTGAAAATCCAGGATTACAATCAGTGCCTCTGCGGTAGAAAAACAAAGAGCGACTTTCTATATTTGGAATGAAGGGCCAACCTTCGCCTGCAAATCCGTATCCAAACAAACTGAGGCCAAATGCAACACTGTTTTTGCTATTTAAAAAATAATGAATTGCGTACAAAGCATAAAAGTAGCGACATGTAATAAAATATAGTGGTAAACAGCAGGGCATTGTGGGTAGTGTCATATTAAATAATAAATCCTTACCTTTTATCGGTAGAAATTCCTTCCTTCTGGTAATTTAGCGTGGATTCTCTGTTTTCCAGCCGAACTGAGCCTGATCCGGTGCTCTGTCATGCAGGAGCAGAGCTTTGAAAACTGCGGCACGAGGAGAGCGCGCGCTCCTTTTCTGCCGCCGCCTTCAGGCTGAGCTGCAGTTCCACTCATGAGCCGCTAGAGGCCGCCACACAGCGCAGCATACAGCGCGGGCAACAAACGGTACGTCCTTTTTATTTATTTATCGGTTTTTTTTCTGACTTAGAGATTGAAATTAATCTTTTTTCTTTAATACTAAAAACACAGACTTACAGTGGTTAGTTCGTTAAGCTGTTAGTGTTTCGTGCTAAGGTTTTCTCTTCGTCTCGCCACAGCGGCGGATCGTGTGCTGCCATCATCAGCATCCTCCTCAGTCACGCCAACACTTCACAGCCATCTCTTTCCGTATTCCTCTTTTCCTGCCAGCTCCATATTCCTCTGACATACTCCACAGAAAGTAAGATAACTGGTTTTATTTTGCTCGCCATTTTGTCAGGTAAATTGCCTGCCAGTCATGCCAGGTCGTTGTTTCAATCAATCAATAAATAATTAAAAATAAATGTGTATAGGCTACTGCATATTGGTAACAACTGCTGATAGAAGAACATGTGGCTGAGGTAAGGCATGAGATATAAGTTTCCTTCTTTTTTTTAATCCTAAGTAATTGTTTAACCCTGCAGGTGTGTCTGTGTGTGTGTGCTGAAGCCTGAAAAGGAGCTCCGGTATGAAGTGTGGATCACACCGGCCCCCTTCCCGAGTGAACAACAAACCAGCTGCAGGTTTCTGATCAACAGCTGTTCACACATCATGGCACCCAAAGACCCTCTGCTCGCCCCTCTAAAAGGTAAGCGTCTATAATAAACGTCATTACGTCATTGCCTCAGTTCCTGCTCGACCGGTTTTTCCTGTCTTATTCCAAACATGAAGCTGCTCTTCCTGTCATAATGTGATGTGTGTACTGAAAACCCCTTTTTTTTTAAATTGTTTTTTCACTATGACGGAGTATTAGGGCCACACAACGAGATTTATTATTATTACGAGATTAAAACCATAATTTTACAAGAATAAAGTCATAATATTACGAGAATAAAGTCATAATATTACGACATTAAAGTCGTAATCCTACATGACGCGTCTCACACCTGCTGTGTCCAGTCATGTGTCTGTGTTTATAAAGTAATCTGTGATGACTTGGGTCACTGTTACATTAATATGCTTTCATCCAAATTAGCTACATGATGACTCAATCTGTCAGCATCCATTAATTACAATACAGCTTCAATTTATAATCGTTTACACAATTTCCAAGTTCTGCTACTGATAATTTGATGCTAATGTGCTAAAAGATTAACTAGTTATTTTTAAGCAATACTAACTTGACAAGTTGCTCAACATTCCTCATTTTAATGCAGTGGTAAATGCATGATTTTTCGAGTAAAGGCTACAATATTATGACTTCATTCTCCAGTGTTTGATTTAGAAACATCAGCTAAACTACAGTTACTGCGATGATTTACTTAAATACAAATGATTACAACACAGCTTATTACAAAACTTTAATTCTGTACTTAGTTAAACCCAACAAGAAATATTGACAATTTGCTCAGAGCTGCATCACAGAGCAGCACCCATCTTCATTGCATAAAGTATTTTATGATGGCACTGTCACATTATACTGTAATATTTTATTATTGTTTTTTTAAAGAAAACAGTCAAAATGTTCAAGATGTATGTAGAAGTTTTATTATACAGAACTGAGCCTCACTGGTTCACAACAGCTTGTCCTTTGTTTCATGCAGCTGTAATGTTAGAGGTTGACCAGCAGATGGCGCAACACTTAACTATCAAATGATTCGAAACACTTTCAAATGATTCGAGTCATTTCAGCTCAATTGTTTCATATTGATTCAGTGGTTCAGAAAGCCTCGGTTTATCTGTCACTAAGGAGGGCAAATTCCTGCAATTTGGAGGCAGAAGGAGGAAAATTATTTTAGTAATATAAAAACAGACCAATGTAAATATGGATAAAAAGATAAAACCAAAATTGACAACCTATAGTTAAAAAAATGTAGCTTTAAGTTTATAAAACAAAACCTGCCTCTCAGCTTTTGGGCATTGAATAAAATGTCTGGCTTGCTCTAATTAATAACAAACACACACAATACACTGGTGGAACCCAGAATGCAGACAGGAAACAGGGAGCTCAAGAACATTCTTCTTTATCAACTTAATAATACAAAAATGCTGTTGTGGCAGGCAAAAGCAAACTTACATGAAAGCTCAGAAGAATTAGTGTCCAAAAAACAGCGCGGACCGTTACAGCAGGATCCATTTAACGCTCGACTGAGGTCCAAACACATATGCATGAAACCTAAAGGGAGCCTTAATGAACTCTATGACAAACACCTGGGCATCACAGAGGATCAGAAACCAAACAAATGTGGGTAAAAGTAGACACAATAAACATAAAAAGCCTTCCATAAAAAATCTAATAAATAAAAAACACAGATGCCAATAAATTATTGTTTATAAACCGCTATGCTACATGTTTCATTATTGAAATAAATATTTTCACTCAGACATGAACCTAAACGGCTTATTTGAAATCAGATTTTTTTTTTCATTTATTTATCTGTCAATTCAAATCTGCTTAAAAATTTGGTCTATGAGCAGATTTTTCTGGCCACCCGTTATTTTATAAATTAAGAATAATCTCTATTTTTCACCAACACAACTATAGATCTGAAGTTGTAGATATGGCAGATCCCTTCTTGTTGAACTTTTCCCAAACTCTTTTATTCTTTTTTTTTTTATTTCTTCTGCTCTTTTTGCAGTGTGTGTGCTGAATCTGCAGTCGGATGGGAATGTAGTGACGGACTCTCACCCTCACCTGTCCTCC
>JARVGW010000247.1:2425194-2472386 GCA_031762495.1 Anablepsoides rubrolineatus
TATATATAAATATATATATATATATATATATATATATATATATACTTACTGTGTGTGTGTGTGTACATATATATTTATACAACTATAAAAGTTGTTCAAAGGCAGAAATGAATGCCTAAAAAGAAAAGAAAATCTCAATGAAAGTAACAGAACTATTTCAATGTGCTGCCACCCTGAGCTGGCACAATTCTAGAACATTTCCAGGTTAGATTTTATTATTCCTCCCATTACTTCTCCTATTCTCCCATTCCCCCTCTACATCCATAACTAGCTTCAATTTCTTGCAGCTTAATTCCTTCTCAGTGCTTTGTTTGTCAGCCAATTGTGCCATCTGGTTGGCTCACCCTCGGCCAGAACCGTGCTGGGATCTGTCATGCAAAGATAACAGATTGGGGAGTCCCAGAGATGTTTTTTTTACAAGACTCTTTAAAATCAAAGCACCATGAAAGACGCCGTTGTGCAATAGTGTCTGAAGGAGTGATGGAAGTAGAAGCCATTGAGAAGGGTGAGGAGATCCTACCTCTTGCAATCCTCAGCACTCTCATGATACGGATAATGGTTGGGTTGATGGGCAGTGAAGCGTTGACTTCAATCTCCTCCAGAGTAATGCCCATGATGGACAGCAGCACAATGGCCAGATCCAGCTGGTTCCACCTACACACATGCACATATACACTCATCTGAATCTAACAACAACTTATATTGCCTGAATTTTTCTATAAGTGTGAGTCATTGCAAGAACAGATCACAAAACAAAATACTCAACACATATTTTGAGTCCTAACAGATTGTGAAGTGGTGGACAATATGGGTTACAGCTTTAATTTCCTGTGGATTTTATGTCTTTATGACTTTTAAAGTTTGCAGGTAAAGTCTGCTGCCCATTTTTTACAGACCCTAAATATTTAAAAGCGCTAATGACTACTACAGAAACTACATATATTTTATATTTTATAATTTGAAATAAAAAATAACTAGAACTGCAAAGCAGTTATGACTGGGGTCCAAACCTGTTTATGCCTGTCAACTTTGGCTCATGTTGTTTCCAGCAACCTGTTGACCTTGTGTACCACAGATCTGTAGCATGATGGAGAGTTTTTATAAGGTCTGTTTGAGGGCTAGTTTGATACAGCATCTGTTGCACTTCTTATAAATGTGCCTATAAGTGGTTCTCATCAGTTTAAATTTGACTAAATGTGTGTCTCCATTTCTGGTTCCAATGTGCTTTTGGATCTACCTGAGCTGTAGTTTCAGGCTAGTCAAATTGAATATTGACTTTACAATGGAGAAGGGGCTTTTGTGAACTTTGGTCTCAATTAAGAGGCTTTTGTGAACATGGGCCCCATATAAGGCATAGACAAGTATATATGTGTGTGTGTGTGTGTCCACATAAAGTGGGAAAATTAGTACGTATTTGTGACCCTGTAAATGAGAAAGTCAAGTGTGTGTGTGTGTCTGTACTTGTATTTGTTTCTTTGTGTTTTGCCAGTTTTCCCCAGAACACACAGCCTTTTGAGGACTCACACTGTATGTGTATCTAAGCTTGGTCCCCTAATGTGGAGTTGGAAATCAGTGACTGTCCTCATGAGGATAGTAAAACAAGCATGTGTGTGTGTGTGTGTGTGTGTGTGTGTGTGTGTATGTGTATCTTTTTATCCTCATTCCTACGGGCTTCAAAATTAAAACATCACCTAAAATTACTAGATTGTCAATAAGTTCTGAAAATATTCAGTAATGACCTTATGTACATACACAATTTTGTAAAGCCCCTCTGGTTCAAACTTTTTTATAGAAAAAATGTAATTATATATAGTGCATTGCGTTCAATAAAAAGAAAATATACATACAATGTAAAAATTTATTCTATTCAAAGAAAAACTAAATGTTTTGTTCAAGATAGTCTGGAAAACATCCCAGATAGTTTTCCTGCTAATTGAAAAATGTAGCACTAACTTAGTATGTTGCTAATTTTAAGAATTTCTCTTTAAAATATTTGAAATGCCTGACTTTTAAGTTTCATAGCAATATGTTATACATTAGAAAACATGTTCTGTGATTTTTACCTCTGTGGGTCAACTGTGGGATTTTTAATTAAAAAAATAAATAAAGTGTCATTCAAAAACCATGCCCACTTTTGTCAATCATTACCATATTGTTTAGAATGATTTGTGGTGCTAAGCAAGTGCAGCAGATTTGGTAGCAATTGGCATTAGCATAATATATAATGATATAATGATGGTGCATTTTTAGCACTCCTTAGAGTTTGTTTGATATGAAATTTCAAATACATGCTCAGAAATTTTTGTTGGAAGTATGCTATGAGTTTGATGTATGTGTTAACATATGTAAAAGTACGTCATTTTTGGTATTGCTAACAACCTCGCTTTGTATATAAATAAACATAACTCGGTCATAAAACAAAACATTTTTTTCCCCTTCACATCATTTGTAGAACCACTACTCTAGGTACTACATGAGAAGTGTCATGCTAATTGGAGTTGTGGCTTTGGAGGAGAAATATTAAGAGGCCACAACAATTTCGTTGATTGGGCTAAGTATACAGGAGTTACCGATCAAAGTGTTTTACATAGGCCACACCCACTTTATTTGTGCATAATGATCTTTTAAGTTTAGGCTTAGGGTGAGAGTCTAAATGTCTGTGCCAAATTTCATGAATATCCGATGAGTCATTTTTGTGTGAAAAATGTTTGTGTTTTTTTAGTGCGCAGGCTTGGACCCCTAATTATTGAAAAGGTTTCAAGCCTGAGTTCACTAAAGGATTTTGTATTTTGGTCTTTTTGTGCGAAAATCATAATTTTGTATATAATGTTATTTTCATAAGCCTTGTGAAGGGAACAAAAATAATGAGGAAACATTAAAAACAGTGGTGTTTTGGTTAAAGCAACCTGGTTTATTTTTGCACCATTACAGCTCAAGGTTTTTATTTTTGAATTCCTCTTTAATAGAATGTTCAAGAAGCACCAGTCAACAGGAAAATTTGGTTAAAATGTATTATTTACAACTTACAACTGTGGAAATTGGCTGAATGAAGTACCTATAAGAATGTGTGAGAGTTAAAAAGAAAGTAGTGTTAGGCTAAATTCAATCTTGTCTGCTGCCAAACTCAAACAGGATAAGGGTCTACTGTGGCAAAGCTAGTGGGTGTCATGAAATCCTGGGTGGTTAGCTGTGGTCCAAACGTATGAGGTGTGTGTTGTGGGCTGCACATTTATGTTAATGTGGTGGGTGCTAGAATACATTTCCTCAGTTGGAATTGTGCTGGTGCATTACTGTGTGGTTTTCAGAAGGAAGCCAGGGATTTCAAAACTATGAAATCATCTGAGGCGGTTGTGTTTTATGGGTGCTTAACGAGCCCGTTTGTATTCATACAGGCCCTACAGAGAAAACGATCTCTGGAGCAGCTGAGAAAAAAAAGAGCTCATTTAGGCCTACTGAGTGCTGCCTCAGATTTTCCACATGACTCAGAGGTTAAAGAACAGCACCTTCGGCAGCCAGGATCAGACAGATCCAATCACACGTTTAAACCCAATTTTAGCTATTTGCTTATGTCAGAGAAGTTTGCTAAAAGACATTTTTTAGGAGCACAGCAGTGGTTTAAATACTGACTTGTCCTTGAAGAAGCGACGGAAGCCAAAGGCCACCAGCTTGAAGACAGACTCCAAAACAAAGATAAGGGTGAAGATGTAGTTACAGATCTTCAGAGCATTATCCAGCTCCTGCAAGGAAAAACATATAAAACAGTTAAAAAGACAACTGCTGAATATTTTTACTTTAAGCAACTGCAAAAAAATGAGCTGTGGCTCCAATAAAGTCATACTGCTTTTGAATTGTTTTATATGCTTTCCCCCGGACTTCAATGCAATAGATCAAGTGTGGAACAATTATAGCATTATTTAACATAAACAGTACTTTATCATTGAATAACTCCCTGACTTTATACCCTACTGCAATAGATTTGGCTATTTTGGTTGTTCCTCACCTTGGATCTTTTTAGATTCATTTGGTTTCAATAAACGATTAGCTATGTTATATATACTCATGTAACTGTTATGTAATAAAATGTTTTGTGTTTTTTAAAGTTTGTCAATAAAATACTTGAGTTTAAAATGCTAAATGTTAATTATTCTCCATGATAAGTCTTTCTTTTTATAGATCACCTTTTACTTTTTTCTGTTGCTCGTTTTCAATGAAAAGGTTATCAGAATCAAAATGTCTCTTTTTGCCTCTGGGTGTGTTCACAGCTCCCATCTGCATGTAAAAATTGACCTTTAGGAAGGAAAAGTAGAGAGTGCTGCTGGTCAATAGGAACTGAATTAAACTCTCAATGGTGGTAAATTATCAAACAAGAACAAGGTCTCTATTGTTATCTATCTCTTTTATTTAACTAGCTAGGTACAGTAATTAACAACCTCTTCAACTTTCTCCCTGTTCAAATAAACCAGTGGTACAGTGCCATTACAGGAAGGGCAAAGTATGACTAAATAAAAATAAATAAATAAATAAATAAATAACTAAACAAACAGGTTTTTGATGGGTCTCCCACATAACTGCAAAATTAGGAGGATTGAAGGTATAATTATTGCTCAAGAAACATTTTGCTTTTTTCTTCTCAAGGAGTTGTTTTTAAACACATTTTTAAATCCATTTGCACAAAAGATATATTGATAGATGCTAAATAATGTCAAACAATTAAAAAAACTGTTAAACGTAAAATAATTGCTTTATAAAGGTGTTTTTTATTTAAAAGATGTTGCAAGGGTTATTTGCTAACCGCAATCACTCTTTGATATCATTTGTAATTATCTTTATTTTCCCTTGGCCCAGCAAGGCCCTGAGGGTGAAATCTTGCTTTACAAAGATGACATAATGATGTCAATAAAAGTGAGTTTTTATTTATTGAAATAAAAACTCAGTCGACCATTCTACGAAGTGCCTTTATTCTTCCATCACATTTTATTTTATCGTTATTTAACCAGGCAAATCCCATTGAAATTACAGATCTATTATGCAAGGGAAGCCTCGGCCTGAAGGCAACTATTGTACATGTTTTCGTGCTGTGGGGGAAACCAGAGTACCTGGAGAAAAGCCACGCAAGCATGAGGAGAGAATGCAAACTCTTTAAAGACCCCAGGTCTGATCAAGAATTGAACCCAGGACCATCTTGCTGTGAGCCATCAGTACTAACCACTTAGCTGTCATGCTGACATATTTCTGTTCCTTGTTAAATAAATATTCCCACAATTATACTTCTTGCATCCAGCTATTTGTATTCAGTTCAAGTTAGTAGATTTTCAAATGCATGCACATGCATTCAATCTCTCAAAATCAGTGATTTGGAGTGACACATTTATCCTCCAACTACGGCTCAGTGGTTAGCACCGACGCCTCAGAGCAAGAAGATCCAGTGTTTGATCCCTGGTTCTGACCTGGGGTCTTTATGTATGGAGTTTGCATGTTCTCCTTGTGCTTGTGTGGGTTTTCTCTGGGTACTCCGGTTTCCCCCACAGCACAAAAAAATATGCAAAATGGGTTGTTGTCAGGCCTAGGCTGCCCTAGCAAAAGAGATCTACAGTCTAAATAGGATTTCCCTGTTAAAAAAATTATATATTTTTTTTAAATTCTCATTTTCCACACTCTTTACCTGCTTCCACAACAGGGTTTAATGCCAATAATATGACACCAAAGAAAAGTAAATATTTTCTTTAACATTCATAGAAAAACAAGTTAAGGGAAGAGAAAAACTGGCACAGACCTGTAAGTTATTAAGAATAATAAAATTCTACATTTTGTTATGTGTTTTTTTCTTTGACTGATTGTGCAGCAAGACTCAATTTATTGGGTCAATTTGACTTTTACAGTTCTGGGTAGCTGTTCTTGCCAGGCCTTCATATTTCTGCTTGTGTTTTTATAAGAGAATGAATAATGCTGGACAATGTTTATTGAACTTCAAAAAAATAACATTCCAATCACATAAACCATTGAAGATCAAAGTATGTACTAATATTTCTTAGAATTTTTAAAGGTGCTAACCTTTTACTGTTTTAATGATCTGTTTTAAAGCCTTTCTTTTTATTGATTTTGCAACTATGAATTTATTGTTTAGTTCTTTGTAGATTTTCTCACTAGCCCTCTCATAAATTTTACCAAATTTCTCTGAACTTAAAAATGAAACATTCTCTTCACAATTATAGGTAAATACTACTACACTGCACATTTTCTTTTTAGAATAAATAAATGAATGATCTTAGAACAGGGGTCTCCAACCTTTTTTTCCTGAAAAGCTACTTTCACAAAATGAAATTGTCTGAGAGCTACTTTTTGCAGCATTTAATTTTAAACTTAAAACATTGAAATAAGCTTGTTTTGCACAAAAAACATTGTCATCAATTCACATGAAACCACCTCAAAGAGCAATGAATTTACATGAATGTGCTTTTTATGTTTATCCATTCATATTATAGTGTGTTACATACTAATAACTTAGGGTTTAACTGCAACAGATTTGTGCACAAATAACGTCGGGTGACGGGTCTCCGATTTCTTTTCTGCATTGTAGACTCTAGCGGGAAGAAACCCACTGTAGTGACATATACCACAGCAGGAGGGGTTTCCCAGGACTTTGGCACAGTGTGTCTCAAGGGGCTATGAAAGGTGTGTGCGAAAACGATGCCCAACAACCACATAACTGTGCGTCATCTGCTGATCAACCACACTGAGCTCTAAACTATTTGATTGACAACCAAGGGGAAGGGACATCTATAGATTGATTGGAATTAAATGAAACATTGTTTGGCCAGTGACAAATTAAATTTTGCTTCTCCTAATTTTTCATAAGCACTGAAGAGCTTCTTTAAATGAGTTCACGAGCTACTGGTTGGAGACTCCTGTCTTAGAAGTTGTCTTCTATACAGTCAAAACATAATACAGATCATCAATATGAGAAGCTTTTGCCAGGTTAACAGGCTCAACATTTGAGAAGTGTATAGTGAGATTTAACCATGTGACAAGTTCAGTTGGTTGCAAAACTGGTCACCCCTTTAGTACTCTTTTTATTTGTTGCGTTAAATCGGGTACACACCGAACACCTTTTGAGCAGCCAAAGCAGCCAGTTTACATGCAAAGTTCATGGTGGATGTGCATTTAGGAGCAGCGTGTTTTGCCAGTTTAGCGCCGCGCGCAAGGTAGCGCTAGGATGCGGCAGAGCGTTTTCCGTGCATGCAGCGCGTCCAAAGGAGCCGCTGCTCGAGTTAAAAAAATTGGACTTTTGCTGCTCAACACGCCGCAACAATTTTTGATTTGCTGAACCCGGAAACAGACGGTCAGGAGCTCTTTAGCTGAAATCGACCATCTGCAGTTGGTGTTCTGGCTGGAGATACCAGCACTGATGTGGGTCAGCAGCTCGTTAAACTGACTACGGTGTTAAACTGGGCTCGGGACAAAAAAAAATAGTTCATCAGCTGGCAGTTCCTGGAGTGGCGAAACTAACCAAACAAACCACCTCTAAATCATCTGGTGAATTAATTATCTGGTGTGTGCAACAATCGCTTGTTCTTTAGTAAATAAAGCAAAGCAATTTCTGAAGACCACCATAAACTGCACAGAGCTAGGCTTGACACAAAGATTGATATTTTTGTCCAATGAGAACACCATGTATGGCACAGACAGGGATTGGAAAACTGGTCAGACTTGAAGAAAAGATTGATATGGCAGAAAACCTTTTTAGATTTGAGATAGGGACTGGGTTCAACACTCCTGTGATTTAAAGGTATAAGTCTTGATTTACTAAAGATTTACATTGATAAAAAGACACACAAACATAATAGTGCAGGTACAGCTGTTCTACTAATTGTGTACACCAAGGACTGCACCTGTCAAATGAGTAAAATAGCAGACACAATCCATTTAGCATGTTTGCCTTCATGCAGAATATAAGATGAATATTAAAATGCTCAAAATACTGTGAGAAGACTACTCAAATCTAACCATTTAACACCTCAATGGAATTTATTAAACCTAAAATTAATTGTGGTTGCTATACATACCATGTTTGCAAGACAGGTGCAAACTGGCTGCAGTGATTGTATTAGCTCCACCTGTCTCCATGTTGACAGCCAGTAGCACACACAATATCCTCATTTCAATAGGGCAATCTGTATCACTTTTGCACCTGTTGTCATTTGCCCATGAAGTCTTGGTGCATCACCCACACCCCACCCATTAATAGCACTTGGAATTATTTAGTTTTCAAAGCAATTTAGCGCTTGTGTGGGGTCTTAGTAAATCTGGCTCTTAGGGTAAAATTTCCTGAAATGGTCCAGTTAAAGCCAAGGGCTCAATCCAACTGAGAATCTCTGGTCCTAATTAAAGATTGTTGTAAACAAGCACCACTTATCTAACCTAAAAGAGCTGGGGCAGTTAGAAAAAAAGTACAAAAAGAACAGAAAACATTCCAGTGACTAGACATACCAAACATCATCAGAGACTTGCTGATGTAAGCAGTGCAGTAGATGACTTTAAAGGGTATTGGCTTTGGGAAGTTAAATACCAATGAATGCATTAATTTTCATATATTTATATAAACATTTAACATGTGTTTCCCCCATTTATTTTTGGTAATCTAGAGTTTGTATTTTCTTTTTTTTACTCATCCTCAAAATTAAAATTCAATGAAATTTCAGGTGGTGAGGCATGAAAAAAAAAAGAAATGACAACAAGTGTGGTGTATATTTTTGCAACCCGTTGTGTCAGACTGTTTATCATCTGACCTGTGGCTGCTCGTAGTGCTCCATGGACATGGTGATGACGTTGAGCCCTATTACGATGGTGATGAACAGGTCCAGGTAGTGGCTGGTGCACATCTTGTGGATGAGGAGCCGGGTGGGGGAGTAATCCGAGTAGTAAGGCTTACTCTGAGCTTCTGTTAGAAGTGGGGGTGGAGAAGGTGGGCAGGGGATGCGGGGAAAAGTTGGTAAGCAGGAGGGAGGAGGGAGGGGAACAGGGGAAGGAGGGGGATGGCGGTCAAAACGTGAGATAGACAGTAATACAACGTACAGTCGACCTGCAGCGCTGAGGAACACAGCCACAGATTTCTCTTGAAAGAACAGGATAGGTTAGCGAGACTTTAAGGGCTGACTCACATTAAAAATACAGACATCTGAAGTGTGAAGAAATGATCTAAGAGAAAGGCAGAGCAGATAACTGACAAAGAAAAAAGGAGACGTCAGCACTCTTTGGGCTGCAGTCACCACTAATGTGTGAAACCCTCTCCTCTGATTAACAGTTAGTGAGTGTGTGTGATGACAGGAAGACATTACTGCTCAATGAGACGTCACAGATAAAGCTGCTGTCAGGAAATTTTACTCTGAGCATCTCTTCATTTTCCTCATTAAAGATCATCACGTGAATCTGCCTTTTTCTTATATCCTTCACTTCACAACCAACAGGTAGAGGAAAGAAAACAGCATCAAAGATTGTTTTTTTCCATACTCATCCATCACTCCATACTTTACCTGTTCTTTCTGTCCAGAGAGGATGGATGGGCTGAGGGAGTGATGATCAGGAAGAGAGAGGAAGCTTGCGTCATCTATCACCTTATCGTATGATCAGTGAAGGAGAAAAGTGGAAACTCTCTGTCACACGTACACACCCAAAATGAGCAAAAGGTAAAGGTCCTTTGGGAGTTGTGAGCACTCCCCTTTTGCTCAGTTTGCACGATTCCCTTGAGGGGTTACGTGTGTGTGTGTAGTTCATGGTCTGTAACTAGTTGGTTTCCCATCACATCTGATGAATTGCATTTAAGCATCAGGGATTGAGGCAGTATGGCTGAGTTTGAAGAACCTTTTAAAAGAATAAACAAACCCATTCATCCCAGACAATAAATACATATCAAATTATGTCTGGGTGGGAATGTATTTCTATAAAACTTCTATAAAGCACGTTTTACGTTCCCAAAAATGGTGGCAGAAAAAGTTCTTAAAAAGATGGGCTCAGTTGTTATGAAGTGGACTTACAGTATGTAGGATGATGAAATTTGTTATATTGCCTAAAGCTGAATGATGTCAGTGCAATCCCAGATTGGAGAATCAGGGCATGATTTGTATGCAGGAGAAGCAATTCAGGGCCCGGTTAAGAGTGAATTTTTATCATCTAATAAAATTTTTATGTATTCTATCAGTTTAGGCATTAGCTATTTGAATAACATTTTACTTTTACATGAGAGAGTTGCTTTTTTGTTCCTAAAATGAACAACATTTGCATTGCTATACTTTACTGAGTAATCTAAAGCTGAATATGTCTTTCTTCTGATCTGTTGTGACTTGCAACTATCAAAGTCTGATACCAAAACAACTAAAAATTGTAAAATTCTTCATAAAAGTCAATACAATCTACAAACTGTTTGAAGCAGATCATATAAAGAAGCTGGAGAGACAGAAGTATTTGTGGCCAATTCATCTGATCATTGAAGATTTGTGTTGTTTTGCTGTGTTTTAACACTGAAGCTGCTGCTAGCTAAGTTAGAAAAGCAACACAAATGTTTTTTGACGATGACACAAACGCTGTCCTAGTTAATTTAAACCTCATAGAATGTAAAATTACATTCAAGTTGTTTCAAATGGCAGAAAAAAATATTTTCCTAGTTTTCAAGACAACTAGTACTTTGAAGCTGGTCTACTTATGATAAGACTGTAAAAGCAAAACTATTCCACACAGCTCAAATGTAGCGTTTCCTGGTAGCAGACTACATTACAATTTTGTTTTTTGTTTTTTCCATTCACACAGTGGAAACTCATAGGCCCTGTTGCTCTGCAAAAATCTTTGTTTTTATGTAGTAAAAGGCTATGACACTACTGATGAACTAAATGCTATTATTCTTACCAAAACTTGAGTCAATTTAGAAAAATCCTCACATTTAGTTTATCTTTGACTTAACGTATTATATATATTGGTATATAATGAGTTAAAACATTTAATCTATAGCTGACTGAAAAACTGCTCAAAATAAACTCTAAATTTTAAAGTAATTACATTTCAATGGAAAGAGACAGAATAGTAACCAAAATATCACACAAAAAAAGCCTAACAGAATCACAAACTGGTAATACAAATGGTGCTCATTCACAAGCACCTGTTGTCTGATCCCAAACCTTACTCTTCATCATCCTCACCCCATGAGGCAAGATCTCACATGGAGCCATTTTTCATTTCTCTGTATTTGCACAACAGTGACCCTTTTTCACTAGGCTTCGTGTTAGCAGCCTCGTAGCGATATAAATTGAGATCAGCAGTATCGTTAACTGACTGATTGTAATCTAATCTGACTGGGTCACTTTTTTCAATTTTTACTCAATTGTTTAAACATGAGTTAATAACTTATATGTAAAGTGTTTTTTTTCTTGATTTTTATTTGATATTCTGTGTCTCTCCATTAAAATGAAAGTACTGTAATCATAAGAGACTGCTCATTTTCTTTTTACAAGTAAGCAAACTTACTAAATCAGCAAGGAATTAAATCATTATTTCCTCATTGTAAATTAATACATAATTGGTTATTTTCTTTTACTGTTTGTTTTGATTATTTTTTGCTATTTTTAAAGTGAATGGTTGAGTGCCTTTAACCTAATTATTCCACATTTGATCTTTAAGTCATCCTTTCTGACAGCTAATTTTGTGCCTGCTGGTCATTATTGATACTGACAACAGGGGAGATCCACCTGAACACTGGCAGTGTGGGCTGAATCTCTGAGTTTGACTGGTGCTGAACACCTACGGAGATGTGCGTGCCTGAAAGGGCAAACAGTATGGCCTCCGGTGTGCTCAGTCTGGCTTTTCAAATAAATGCACTTCAACAGGCTGACGTGCAATATCCCATATTTACTTTCCAGCACATCACAGTTTAATTTGATTTCTGCACCAATGATTTCTCACTTTGTCAGCTGGTTTTTAGAACTAAGGTCATAAATTTGAGATGTTTCACAACATAGCTGCTGGGTAGACTTAGCAGATTTAGGGCATCTTGGATATGTCTGTGCTGATGCCATTGAACAGGTGGGTATAGCTGTTGCAGAATGCAACAGCTTGGTTTATTCACTGGGAGTTCATATTTACAAGACCCTTCATCATCTTTGGATCTGCAAACATAACTCTTACTCTGCTCTACTTACTATCTGCAGGTGCACGGTGAGCTGTAGCAGACACAGACACAAATACACCAACTGCCTCATCTAGTCCCTCATTCATCTAAATTTGCTCCAAAAGGCAGAGTTGAGTTTTTCTTTTCAACTGCCCCATTTACAGTCTTCAGTAGTAAAATGGCCTGTTGCTGGGCCAGGAAATGATTTTATTTATGGGTTTGCTGAGGCTAGTTTTCTAAGTAGGTTTGATTTTGGGTCCCTAAGAATCAAATAGAAGTCGGTAAGCCTTTGTCCTGAAATCATGGACAGGCCAGGCAGGGTGATGAAAAAGTACAGAAATGTAGGTCAAAACAAAAAATGTTTGGTTTCTAGAATGCAAATAAGGTTACTGTTCAAAGAGTCCAATACTGCAGATTTCACTGAATTTCCCTCTTCCACATTGAAATAGATACAAGTAATCAAAAGTGTTCAATGGATATTTGATTAAACCATTTAGTTCTTGATCCCACATTGTTTGTCTTCAGTTTTCTCAATTTTTTTAATCTCCTTCACTGACATATCTGGTGAAGCCTCCTCTCTAATCCTTAATGTTATTTTTTAAAGAGAAAGGACGACAAGTGGAAATGCACGGACAGGTCATGATCAACCTCTCAGAGACTGTCACAACTACTCCCTGCTTTTCCCTTCCTGTTGTCAACACCTTCTCAAAGAACACTGAACAGACCATTTTAACAGCTATTTCAAGGGGCTTTAGACCTCATTACATTTGGTAAACAACTCCAGTAAAATACAGTTACTGTCTATGAGCAAACACAATTTTATATTGAACCCAAATAAAATAAACATTTAGCCTTTATGAACCATAAACACAAGCTAGGGATGAACAGCATGGTCTTAAAAAAACAGATTTGTAAAGTATTCTATTGATGCTATTACATCTAATGTACCACAACAAGACTTGCTCGTGTTGAGCTACAGCTTTGTCTCATCTAAATGGATCTAAAAGTTCATCTGCAGTGATTATGTGGCCAGCTGTTTTAGGTTGTTGACTGTAGTGCATTCATTCAATATGTTGTGATGCAATTTTCACAAAAATGCACATTTAATTTTGCTTATCTTAGCTACGTGAAATAAGCAAACTTATCTTAGTTGCTTATCAGTTACGAGAATACCTATTACTGTGCTATTTATTTTTTCAAAACTGTATTAATAGTGTATTAATAACAGGATAACTAAAGTTATTTGTCCCTAGTATTGACAAATTGAGTTGCTCCTAAGTACTTGTAAGTATTGTCATTAAATGCATTTATCAGACAATGACATAAGAATAAAATATGAACAATTATGAGTGATTCTGCAGAGGTGCAATTATCCTCTAAAATTCACCCAGTTCCTACCCATGCCATGCATATCTGGTAGTGTTAAGGCCCCCACATACTCGGGCGTATTTTGCTCTGAGGAGGTCCACGCAGACTCGAGGTGGACTCTGTGGGGTCGCACAATAAACTGCCCGGCAAGTTCACGTCGAACTGTTTTGGATGCAACACCAAGCAGATAAAGCTCAGAATCTGTGTCATTTGTGGATGAAATAGAGTCAAATTTTGAAAAGTGACTCATAGAGAAGAATAGAAAACATAAAAACTTGATACGTCAATTAAGGAATCCAAAGACTTTCAGCGAGCAACAAATTTGTGGAAGGAAATAGCTCAGATCCTAGGTAAGTTAAGTTCTTTCCTTTTGTTGTTTGAAAGCTAAAATGCAAACTATCTCTTCCTCCTCATTCTTGACGTAATGCCTGAAATTGCGAGAAATTAAATAATTTGTCTCAAACGTCCGCGAAACGATATGCATGTAGTCCGTGCAGCTCATGGACTGAACACAGTACACCTGGGTATGTGGGGGTCTTTATATAATTGTCTCATTTTGGGGTAAAAAAAACCAAAGGCCTAATGGTGACAGGCATTTATGAAATTCAGCTACATAGACAAGTCTATTAGGACAGAGATCATCTGGTAATTATGCACTATCAAGTTGTATTCCTGCTTGGACAATACAACTCACATAGCAAACAGGTGTAGGCCAGATCTGGTGTCAAACTGGCACTGCTAGCTGCTGGCATGGCAAGTGGTTTGTCAACCAAATGTGGGCCATGGCACCGTTATGAAGATGGCATGCCACAACTGGTATGCCATGGTTTGGTTTATGAGGTGCCAGCCCATGTATGGACCACCTCTGGCAAAATGCATCTGGGCCACCAAAGGGCCAACATTTTTCTTTTCAGTATCTGGGCTGAATGCATTGTGTTGACCAAAACTGGGCCAACAAATTATTCTATGTGGGAATTTTCATAGTAAAATAGGTCAACTACAAATTTGTTAGAAAAAGAGCAGATAGTTCCCTTAGAAAATGAAAGCTGCTGAGCTGTGGTTCAACAAGAGAAGAGTGAGAAGCTGTCATCCTGTAAACGTTTTGGTTTTTGATTTTGGTTACTGATTCTAAGGAGATCTAAAACCACTCTTGAAATATATCAAAGGGTCTGCCAAGAAAGAAGGAAAAACAGTTAGAGGAAACAAAAGAACAATCCCTATCCAAAAACAACTCTATCAGCCACCACTCCTCCCTTTGCCAGCCCCCCTCCTCATTTCACTCACTTTCCCCAACAGTTGACTCAGCCTTATTCTCATCTTTGGAGAACCTGGTGTGAAAAGTTGAGGATTTGGCCTGAGAGTTGCTTTTGAATGTGGCCACACTCAGAAGTGACAACATTTCCAAGGTGGTCTATATTTTTGGGAAATACAGACACAATAAAGGTCCTTGGTTGTGGGACCAATGAGTGAGCACACTACAACACAGCACTATGAGTATTCTGTGACTGTGTGGGTAGAAGTAGATTGATTTGAATTATATATGTAGAATATGGGTCTGAAACACGAAGAACCTGAAGTCATGATGAAGGTGTCCAGTGTGAAGTGGAAAGGACATTGTGTTGGCTACTCTAGTTAAAAATAAGAGTTCTGACCATGAATCTCAAACTCAGCACAAAGTACAACTGTGTGTTTGACACATTGGTTTGATCATATCTGATTAGCTGTATTTTCTGCAAATGTTTCTGAAGTCATATGTGAGTTTTGTCTGATTACATATTTATGGCTGATTTAATCTTATTTGATATGGATGAATGTGGGGCAATATGAATGAAAAAACAAACAGACGATACACTGAGACTGAACAGGACCTAAAATTTAGATGACAAAACAAATGACATGAAAAGAAGAAGAGGGAAAGGGACATAAAAGCAGTAACTGTATGTCAGCTCTTATAGATCCAGATTTAGAAACAATTATATATATTTTTTTAATTTTCTGACTTTTCTTTGGTTCAGTGTGATGGCTGCTTTTGTGCTCCTGTCCTTCATGGTGAATGGCTCAGAAATAAACCTTAACACTCAGTGTCTGCCAGGACATGTGTTTTGACCTTCACTGTTAAGGAACAGAGGTTCAATTTGAGGAATCCAGCAAACACTGAATCTAAGAGACAAAAAAAAACAACTTTCAACAAAAAAAGAAAGGGTTATTGTAAACTAATCCAAAAGTCATTTAACTGATAATCCAGATTGCTCTGCTGTCTCACTTAAACACAAAAAAGAGAAAGTCACACAAGGTAGACAACAAAGACAACAACAAAAAAAATAACAATCATTTTGAGTCAAATTGGTAAAGACCAAAGGGGAACAACAGAGCAAATAAGGGAAACCAGAAGAGGTAAAGAAACAAGAAAACATGACATCATTTAAAATGACAAGGCATGAGACCCACTCTGATCACTCTTCAACAACCACAAACACACATCATGCTGGTTCACACATGGTAGACCAACACACCTTTCTGAGTCATACTTGAGCTGAATGGACTAATTGAAATGGGTGAAAGCAAGTGATTGGACAGAGTGAGTGAGAGGGATAACAGTGGAAACAAGGTACAGACCGATGGGAAGCTTTTTAACAGCATAATGACAGTGTTTTACAACCTTTCTTACTTCAGTGAAATCCATGTCGATCTCCACAATCTGTGACATTTAACACACAACAACCACCTATGGAAAGCTCATTATTTAAGTTACTTTAAGAAGTTTTATTTTGACTGGGACTAGTTAGCATTTAAGCTGAAACTATATACTTTAAAGCTATAAACCCTACATGCCTTAACATAGCCATAATAAACGGATGCATTAAAAAAAGTAGAAGTAAGAATTGTTTTGGCAGTTAGGAAAGGCCACATACTCAAGTACTACTGTAGTTGAAAATACAGGACAACATAATTATTAGTATTTAAAATAATTACACATCTTAAATGAAAATACTGCAAGAATATAGATTTTTAAATATTCTGGTAGAAACAGAAACACTTAAAGCTGTCAAAACGTTTTGAAAAAAATCTATGTAGAAAAGCTCAAAATAATGACAAATATCAGAGACTCTGTAATAAGAGACATTAGATGGCTGAAGTCTGAATTGAAATCAGATCAGATTTCTCACTGACAGCTGAGCTTCTGACATTTTGTTTTCTCTTTTTGCCTACATGTTTGCCCAGAGCTACTGCCCCGCTTGAGCTCTAGCAAATCAAGTCCACCTTTGATGGTCTGGGTCTTGTTCTATTTTTCAGTTGATGCAGAAAAAAAATACTTTGTCTAAAACCCTCTCTACATTACCTCAAATATTTTTAAAACTCATATTTTTCTGTACCTATACTGCACCAGGTGGTGAGAACACTCAAATGAATCACAGAAAAAATACAGAAAAAACAATAAGCCTATGGATAAAGAGTCTCTTAAGCAATAGTATGTGCTCACAGAATGAGGTCAGCTGACTACCTGAACATACTGAATGACCAGGTTATTCCATCAATAGATTATTTTCTTCCCTGGTGGCACTGGCATATTCCAAGATGACAATGCCAGGATTCATTAGGCTTGAATTGTGAAAGAGTGGTTCAGGGAGCATGAGACATTGTTTTCACACATGGATTTTCACACAGAGTCCATTGAGAATCTTTGGGATGTGCTGGAAAAGGCTTTGCACAGCAGTCAGACTCTACCATCATCAATGTAAGATCTTGGTGAAAAATTAATAAAACACTGGATGGAAATAAATCTTGTGACAGAAGCGTGCCATAATCAAAGCTAAAGGTGGTTCAAAGAAATATTAGAGTTTGTGACCCTTTTTAGGGCCAGGCAGTGTGTATATATACTGTACATTCACACTACCATTGTACCATGTCTTTTTTACTGTGATTTTAATCATTTCTAACATATTTTAAACTGTGTTTTCTTAGATCAAAACTCCGTTCATCTATGTACTGTTCTCAGTCCTGTTCAGAAATTAAATTAAATGAAATAAATTTATCCGTCAATTGTTCACTATTTAATGGAGTCTAGTTCAACTCTGGAAGACTAATCCACCTCACCTGCACCATCCAGCCACTGCCTCACAAGCCCAGCCACATCAAATCAGCATCTGACAGAGGGGCAATTCTAGGATCTAAACTTTGCGGGTGCTTGGCCTCCAGCAGGGCTAAGGCCCAAAATAATATATTTGTTGGTGCAATTTTCTAAATCTCACTGCTTATTTACAAACATTCATGTCTGAATTTAAATAGTTTTGTCCAAATAAAACAGTTTCCATCTACATATGGAGTTTAAACAGAATCTCAGAAGCCTACATCAAACATACATCAACTTGCTGAAAACCCCCTAAAGTTATAAAATGTTCATCACTTTTAACATTCCACTAAACACAGAAACCTACACCTTGTGCCATCAATTATTTAAATGGCTGAGCTGCTGATCTCAGAGGTTTATTGCTGAGGTATGTCACTCTTCCTCCCTCTATTCTACATCACAACAAGGTTGTCTCCTTAATCACACCCACTCTCACTTTTTGACTTTCTTCCCAAGGAGTTTTTCTTAATTACATTTAAACAACTAAGAAAACAAAAGAAAGGCAATGTGAAACCTCAGTTAGATTCATCTCTGCTCACTGACCCACATACAGCCAGGGATTGGCATCAGCAGACTTGCAAAAGATGAAGAAAAGCTTTTCATGGATTGTAAAGCTGCTTTGCATCTACCCACACTTATGGTTTTGCACGACCCTTGCTGTTGCAGAGGAAACCTATATGTGAGAGGCTAATCCTGTTTTCTTTGTTTTGGTCTTGACCAAAGGTTTTGAACATAAATATTCTCTGTTGGTGACTTAGCCCTTCTAATGCTTTTATGGAAATATGAAACTTTTTTGCAATTAGATTTACACATTTAGATTTAGAATTTAAAATGTAGACATAACATTTAACATTTAAATTTAACATAGCAACATGTAAGAACAGTGAGCTAAATAACAATTAAATGTTTGCAGAATTTTATTTTACTAGGATTTTACACTCAAAGTGAGCTAAATAATAAAAATGTGTTAGTGGCATTTTATTATAAATTTGGCAGGAAGAATGCCCCTACAGGACATCTATCATAGTTATTTCTTTTTTAAACATCTATAAGTTATGCATCAACAGATTTTTCTCAAAAAAAAAAAATATTATGAAACTGACCAATCCTGAAACTCTAGTCTAAACTTTTACTCCCCCTAAACGGCTTGCAGATATGGAAAGTCATCAAGATAGAGCAGTAAAATATTTTTAAAATAAATTTGGAGGAGTACAAACAGACACATGTAAATTAAAAATATAAGCAAATATAACTCATTCATTCCATGATCAAAACTCACAGAGGAAAGTGTGATTCTAGTGTTTCTAAGTGAGTGTTACTGCTGCACACACCAGTCAACAGCCTATAAACTAATACAGCTACACTAGAGCATCATTACCGCGATGGAAGGAGCTGTTTATCAAAATACCCAGAATGTCACATCTGTGATTGATCGCTTAAGTTGAAGTGACAAGGAGAGCCACAGAATGCATGACTCAACACGAGTCAACTCCAATAAGGAGACACTTCAAATTGACCCTGAGAGGAACAAGACATGTCGTGTGTGTGTGTGTGTGTGTGTGTGTGTGATGGAATGGTGCTCTCATTTTTCATGTCTACCTCAGTGTATGGTATAGATTTTTTATAAGTTTCTACAATTATTCTGGGCCTGAGATGGACTTGCGACCTGTCCAGTGTGTACCCCGCCTCTCGCACAGTGATTGCTGGATTTGGGCACCAGTGATCCCCATGACCCTAAAAAGAAAGAAGTGGGTATAGATAAATGGAAGGATGGATGGATATACAATTATTCCTGCAGTATGTACCTGTTCTTTTTTTGGAGGGTGGGTTGTATTTTTCTAATATCTGTCTATGTGTGTGATTTTAAACTCTTAATCAGTGCATGTCCAGTTATATTTATGAATTTTATATACTAAATTGTGAGCGGTTAAGATTCCCATGGGCACTATTTTCTGTAACGTTTGGATTAATTTTTTTCTCAGTTTTAAGAAATATACAGATTTTTATTAATGCTTACCACTAAGAAACTGTCTTCACATGTGTACTTTTGGTTGTATGTCTGTTAGTAAAATATCTCATAAAAAACATTATTTTCAAGTTTTAACCAAAATGGCTACAACTCTTTCATTCCCCAACATGAGCGGATGTTCCTTAAAAAACTCTGGCAGGTGATATGCATTCTTAAAAATGCTGGACCTGTAATTGTTGCAACAATTTAAAGAAGTTTCACAAAGTGTGGGCAGAAACTCATGTTGGGGCAATCTGTTCTCCACCTTTGTTCATCTGGACTCAAAACTATGCACTCTATCCATCATTATGCCTTTTTTCCCCTCCCCATTTTTTATGTTTTACTAACTGATGCTCCAGCACAGTTCAAGGCAAAGATAAAACTTTGAGTGGTCATGGTCCTGGGAGATACTTGGTGCATCTACTTACACACAGACACCTTACAGTATACAAGGAATGCTGACCACCCTGTTATTGCAGTTCAGTAGTTCCATTCAGATGGAAGTGATCTAAGAATCTATCCCAAAGTGATGCACTGAATGAACCGGCCGCGTGGACTCCTGAGACAGTTATCTAAACTGAGAAAGAAGATCTACGGATGAGATGGCTGCTTCTGCATATTTTACAACCTGTTCTGAAGCCATCTGCTTCCTGACATACTCGCATTATATAACCCCCCCAAACACACACACACACACACACAAGACGTCAGTGAATTTCAGTTATAACAATATGTATCTATCCAATTTAAAAGAGCCCAAATCTAATTTTAAATCATAATTTTATAATTTTGTCGAACTTATTCCTCCTTTAAACTACAGAAAGTTAAGGTGTGTAAATAAACTCAGCTCAAAAGACAAGATAAGATCCTAAGTTCACAAGAAAGAAACAATATTTTTACAACTTTTTGGATAAAACGTCTGTGATTGAATATGTGCCAGAGGGGAAAAAAATGTTTAAGCACTTTTATAGAGATTGCTATGAATGCAACCAACTGGTCTGATATCTCTTTTCAGACCTTAAAATGGTGCTTCAACTATACACGAACATCTAACTTAATAAAGTTGTGTGACCTTACAACTCGGGCGTCAAACAGAGTTTCATAAAAAGCAAAATTAAAAACCTGAATTGTTGTTTGTTTGTTTTTAAAAAAATAAATAATTACATTGACCATGTTTTTCAGATTATTATAAGTCAAAACATTTATACACTAATAAATTATATATATATAAATATTTTTCAGATTAAAACATTTTATCATCTAAAACAACCATATATAAAAAAATCAAATCCAAACAAAACAGCTATGAACCTTTAATTTAAAAATGACAAGAGAATACACAAAATGTTCAAATGGATCAAATAAAGTCAAAGAAATGTTTGTCTGAGAGTGCGAATTGTGGAAACTCAGGAATGACTGAAGAGGACATTAGAGTGAAACTACTCTGTGTGTGTGTTTATTTTTTTTAACTCGGAGAATAATTTACCAGCTTGTGTGGAGAGCAAAAGAGAACTCTCAGTAAAAGTTACATTCTGATTATACCACTGCTTCAACCTCTTCCTCGCCTCCACGTTTGGCAGACACTTTTACTCTGAAGTCAAACAGGTTACCAGAAGATTTAAACTTTGTTTTCTTAGCTTTGTAGTCAGAAATCATTATATGAACTCAGCACTTAACAGGTTCAGGTTTAGAACAAACTGCACAGCGAAAGAAACCCAACCCAGGTGCTTTTAAAAATCCCACATATCTGCTGTTTCTTTGTAACACCCCTACTATTTGTGTGCAACCTCAAAACTGGCTTACATGTAGAATCATCTGTCAAAAGTTAAATAAAATATATTGCAAAAGCTTTTGAAAAGCTTTCAGTGAAGTTATGCTCCTTTTAGTAGCATGTTTTTTCTGATTTACTGACAACCGGGAACGTCAACCTTTAAAAGAAGACAGCAACATCTCAACACGAGACATGTTTTATCATCAAAAGCTTGAAACTGTGTCAAAATGTTCCTCAACTGCTAAAATTGAGAGCAAGGTCTTTTAATAACTAATAGAGATAAACACAAAACTGGTGAGAAACTGGAAGTGCTCTCAAGTGTCTACAGTGCTGTGTGTGTATAAAAGAAAGAAAGAATTAGGCAACATTTTCCCTATATAGCCCCATCTTGATCTCAGTTCTTTTGCTAGAACTAAACTAAGGTCTTCATCTCCTGTGGTGGTGTAACAGCGGTGCGGTGCTGTGAACGGTGGATGAATTGCAGGCAGTGTGGAACAGCTGTGAAAGAAAAAGCCATGACAGAGAAAACAGGTAACAGTACAGTATGTCCAGTGGACTGAAGGCCAATGGGAGAGAGGCAGGAGGGTGGTGGCGCAGGATGGGGCCCTACCTCCCGTGATCACTGAACTTAGAACCCAAGCCACCATGGCGTGTGGTCGTGGTCGGTGGCAGTGGGGGAGTTTAAAGGAACACACACAACATGCTGGAAACTCTGTACCTGTCAGTGTGCCGTCAGAGAGGGCCCAACTCACCCCCGGAACCATTAAATCTAGAGGAATGAAACCGGGTTAGTCAGAAGCAGAAGAAAGTAAGAAAAGGAAGCATGGCTCAGAGAAACAAGAGAGAGAGTTAAAGAGAAAGAAAGAGAGAAAGAGGAATGGAGTAAGGCCAGAAGGAAGTGATGAAAGATTAAGCTGGTTTATGTTCCTGTGTGATATCTTTCCAGTTATTCTGAGTCCAGATTTTTGAATTAATAAATTTGGATTAGGAAGAAAGAAGATGCTATATTCGCGTAACTGTAGATGTCAAAATATAGACATGGACGCACACTTATCTAACACACTGTATGCTCCTGAGGTACACTGGCAAACAACCTCCTATATTTGTTTCATTATCCAAGGTTTGACCCTTTTGTCACCCTGTGTGTGTACACAAAAACCTTTACTGCCCCAAAAACCCCACCAAGACTAAAAATACATTTTCATTAAAAAATCAGCAAGAAAAAAAAAAACAAAAAACTTAAAAGTGTAAAAAATGGAATGTGCTGACCTCATTGGTTCAAAGTTTATACATGTATTGTATATTCTGTGTGATAAGCACGCTTTTCAGTTGACAGATGCCTGCTGTAAAAGGAAAATCATTTGTCATCTGTATTTCTCAAGAGATCAACAAAAACGTTGCTGTTTATCAACTAAACATACCTAAAAAAATGAAAAAATCAAAATGAAATTTCAAGAACTTTAAAAGACTTTGTCTCCACTGCTCTTTAAAATAAATAAATAAAAAAATGTGCCTTTAAAATCAGGGGGTAAAAAACTGCAAGCAAAGGCACCAAATCTTTAAAAAGGCTAATGCTAGCAATGCCGTTTTAGTTTAGAAAGCAGTGGAAAGAGTAATACCAAAACAAATAGTTTGTCATAAACTCCTATACAGCCACAGGGGAGGAACTGGGGGGCAGGTGGGAAATTAGCTTTGACCTCTATAAATGTCACCTCTTGTGATCTCGGATCTTAACTAGAGTACAGCTCCTCATCCCAGATTTTGGTTTATCCCTACCCCCGCGGCTGTACTAAATCACATGCAGAAGAGAGAAAGGGAGAAGGGCCACCTTACTTATCATTATGGCATTTAAAAATATCAACATCTTCCCCTCCCTCTAGCTCTATGTATCAACTAACATGCAAGCCCTGTATTTCAGCACCCACTGGACATGCTCCAATGGGTCATCCCAAGCACAGCGTCTACGGTAGACCAGGCAAGGTTATGGAGAAGGAAAAACGGTAGGGAGGTGGGGGTATTATTCCAGTGGTCAACTATTCTAACTCTGTGAACTCCTCAGTTATGGGACCTTTTCTCAACACCCAACTTACTAAGTTTTAGTTTGGGATTTGAAAAGAAGCACCCAAAATCTGTAGGCTACTCTAAAGAGTCGGAACAGATGACCACAACAAAACTTTCCTGAGGGTGCTTAAAAAAAGGATTACCAAAAGAAAGGGAAGGTTCTACCGCAGAGTTGCATCTATAGTCGATACTAGCTTACTAATTGCATTCTTCTGGATTCGGCCAAACCAAATTAAAAAGCAAAAACAAAAGAAGGAGCTCAAGCTTAAATCAAGCAGGACTCAGAAAGATGTGGAAAGACTACCGACCAGCCAGCTCCTTCTCCTTACTCCGTCTCTTTTTCTCCATTCGTTTCAGTCTCTTCTCCTCCCTGCGTTTGGCCTCCTCGGCCTCCTGGTGCCGCCGACACTTGTGGAAGTTCTCCACCACCACACCCACAAACATGTTGAGGACGAAAAAGGCAACAATCAAGAGGAAGGAGATGAAGTAAAGCAGCATCCATGGGTTTTGGTTCATTTTAGGCTGAAAAAAAAATCCCACAAAAGAATAAATAATATTTTAAATATCCAGAAACCTTAAAAATTCACACAAAACAGTCTTTTTATTCTGAATAGTGAATCTCTTTAGATTTTACTTGGCTTTTGTCATGGACTAAATTAACATGGTATCCAACACACTTACTTGTTGGTCCACTCCTACAGCATCAAGTCCATCGTACATAATATCCACCCATCCATCTTTTGAGGCCAACACAAAGAGAGACATCAAAGCCTGGAAGAGAAGGGTTAGAAGTAACAAGTGCAGTCATGAAAAATGAAAAAACACAACTTTTTAATTCTCACCATTACATAAACAATAAATTTAGTCAACTTGGGGCTCATTTCTCAAAGGTCAGATTTAAATCCAATAAATCCAGGATATCAGCTGTAAGCTGAGCTTGAACAAGCCTACCACTTATAAACAGCTGTAACTGTTTGCTCTAACGTCAAGCCATGTTTAAACGGGGCGGCTCGCTCAAGCCAGCTTAAAGTCAATTAGGATTAATGGACGTTCACGATTTGTTTACTAGACCTATTAGATGGATCACAGATTTCCTGATTAGGCATGTGCAGTAAGACATGTGAGTCTCACTTCTTCCAAACAGTGTAATGGTTAATTATAGATCATATAAAAAGATGACGTGAAACACCGCTGCTGTCATTAAGCAGGGAGGAGGTGTGATGATTGAATGATTGCTTAAAAACTTGTTGAGTCACTGAATATGTTTCCAAGTTATCTGAAAACAAACTTAATGAACAGCTGATCGATTTGCCTTAAAATGATTGCTGGAATTTCAGGAAAACACTTAAAAACACATACATTTTTGTTATCACATTTGTTCAATGAATGCTGAATAATAAGGAATTTTAGTATTCTCAAAGTCCTACCTGGCCAAGGTTGTCAAAGTTGTACTTGTGTCTGACCCATTTATAGTTGGCTTGGAAACAGTCTGATTTATTGGTGATGTTCCTTACATCCTCTCCTTGGCACACAAAGAATTTTCCCTTGAAAAGCTGAGTAAATAAAACAAAAACATGTTCATACACATTAAAGCAAAAATAATGTTTGTTGTGTTTAATTAAAGACTTTAGTATAGAAAAAGCCAGTGCACCCCTAAGAAAATACACAACTGATTTGTCACAAACTGTGAAATCGAGACTTGAACATGACCTGTCAGAAAAGGACTGTTTCAGGTCAAGGTACAGTAACTTTTAAGTTAGCTTTTTCTTTTGGGGCTTACCAGGTCAGAACTGGAACACAAACCATATCAACAAAGGTATAGTGGACAAAGTATTATAAAAAATAAAGCAAGAAAACAAGCAAGAAAAATGCAGTTATTTCAATTGCTGTTGCCAACATTTTGAATATTTCTAACAGGCAGTGAGTGGATAAATAATTCACTGCTTTAAGTTATCCTCACAGCTGGTAACTCTTCATAGCTTTATTAGACAGATAGGCAGGGGTGAAAGTAGTTTTAAGTTCTTTCTTGTCATTATGAATCAGATGCGCCTTGAGTTCTGAGGGAAGAGGAGAAGGCAGGGACAGTTCAAAAACATTTTGAGATGAGAAAAAAAACTATTTATAAAGAGATTAATTGTGTTTTATACTGCCTATTGCTAACAGGTCTATTCTGACAGAAAGTGCAGCTGTGATCTGGGTTCTGAATGACAGCTTTATAGTTGACAGCTGTTCCCCCCTCTTCCCGGTACTGCGTACCGGCGCAGAATCTTTTAGTGGTACGCAATACAGGACTGTACCGGCCTACTTTCACCCCTGTAAATGGGCCAAACATCTTAACAGATTGATGTGTAATAAGCAGAGGCAAACACTATATCAGGACCACTGTGTAAGTTCACACAATTTGTTCCCTAGTTTGGAAACTACTTATTGTTCTTGAAACTTGATAATTATAAGTTTCCTCATTGATGCGGTATAATGTAGAAATTGCCTTAATAAACGGAAACACATTTTTTATGTCTACATGTCCTTATTTATATCTGCCCAAGGCAAGCCAGAAGAACTTGAAGAACAATAAGCATTTGTCCTCTTGACTGTCTTGACTGTCTTGTTCCCATCTGCACACGCCTTTCTCTCACCTGTACTCCCAGAATGCCAAAGATGATGAAGAAGGCACAGCAGATGACCACGATGTTGCCGATGGGCTTCAGTGATGACATCAGTGTCTCGACCACAAGCTTCAGCCCCGGGGCTCTGCTGATCACGCTGGAACATGATAAATAACTGGGTGTTAATGCACTACACTGTGTGTCTGTGGTTTATAGTGTGTATGTTAGTGCAGGACACAGTTAGGACACAACTGTACAAAGAAGACCAGATGGAAGAAGAATGCCTGCAGCGCTGTACCTCACCACCTCCTCCCACTCTTGTCAGATGCACAATCACACGTGCATACTGTTTAATTAATCAATTCCCATTTGTTTACAGCAGTTTCTTTCAAGGTAACTTTCAAAATCTCAACACATGCTTACAGATTACTTTTGCTCAACTTTGATTTCCTCTGTTCCCTTTTTCATTGCTCACTGCCAAAGGCAAAACGGTTGTACTGTTTTTGCACGTGTCTGTTTGTGTGTTGATAACATTTCTCACAAAGCATTATACAGATTTCAATGAAACTCTCAAAGAGTAATCATTTGACGTACATCTACAAATGATATGCTTTTGGAGTCAACCCAATTCA
The DNA here is from genome assembly GCA_031762495.1 of Anablepsoides rubrolineatus. Taxonomy (NCBI): domain Eukaryota; kingdom Metazoa; phylum Chordata; class Actinopteri; order Cyprinodontiformes; family Rivulidae; genus Anablepsoides; species Anablepsoides rubrolineatus. Next base: position 2,451,921 of record JARVGW010000247.1, read on the forward strand.
AGATGCCAATAGCAGCTAAAAAAACGTAGTAAACATGGAAAACTGCTATAACTAAATCCATTATTTACATGTTGTGAGATAAATTTTTAAATGGTAGTAGTTTAGAGTCATTTTGCAAAACATCTTTGCTTTTGTCAAACGTGTCTCTCAGCAAAATATCTCATGATGGATTTTATTGAAACTTTCAGAAAGTAATTATTTGTTGTAAATCTACAATTTATCCCCTTTTGGAATCGATCCTATTCAAAATGGCAGCTCATTGTCATTAACCAACCCAAATAGGGCTGAAACGATTCCTCGAATATTTTGAGTAATTCGATTACAAAAAATATTCGAGGAGCTTTTGTCCACCCGGAATGTTATTTGTGTTACACACAATGCTACAATGTTAGCGCTTCCGCTAACAGTTATGACCGCAGTGATTACACCAGTTCTTTAATCAGGTAAAAGAAGAGAGAGAAGTCTCTATAGGCCTATCAGTATACTGCCAGTTCTCAAAAATCATAGAAAAAAATAGTTTTGAGTCATGAGGAGGAGGAGATTGTTTTGCAACGTGCAGCCACATTTCATGCATCTTTGCATGAAATTGTAAAGTATCTAGCCTAGCACGACAAGACTAATACTACACTATTATTTTATGTTTAGTTACTAATCTGTCCAGTATAGCAGAAAATTTCCCCAATTATTCTCGACTACACTCAAGTGACATGCATTGTTAAAAGACTTCTAAATAGTACTTTAATACTTTAATACTTAAGTATGTTTGAAAGTATATACTCTAATGCTTTAACATAATAGTAAGTAATTTTTTGACAGAGCTATTTTTACTTGTATTGAAATAATACTTGACCATCAGGATCAGTACTTTTACTCAAGTAAGGAAATTGAGTACTTTGTCCACCACTGGCCTCAATGCAATGAACAATTGATGGGTTTGTTTTATCTAAGGCTACAGATTGGTTTGAAATGCACCAGAATATTGTGGTAGAAAAAAATCCTTCACAGTTTCATAGACATTTCAGTAACTTATTTGCATGTTTTCTTTTACCTCCCTTTCTGGTTCTTTGTTTTTTCCAGATTTACAGTCTAAATTGTCAAATGCCAGTTAAGATATCCATAGGTTGAAGAAACTCACTGCAGTTTAAAAGCACTTTGATTTCTTTAGTTTTGAGAAAGCTACTCAAATGTGTATTGAATTGTCTTCCAAAGCAAGATAAGACATCTAGTCACCTCAATAAAAAATAATACAAAGTTAAAAAATGGCAAGCAGAAAATAAAAGGCAATGAACCTGTGGAATTTTTCTAAAGAAGTATTTTCCACATTTTGTTGATTTTCATATGAAAACCTCAAGGCCAATTTTCCTCCCCTCCCAACATCATGTCATATTCTTAATATTATATTTTTTCATAAGAATTACAGTAGAGTAACAAAGAAAAAGCAAGCCTTGTATGTATCATGCTGGACACAAAAAGAAAAGGGCTTGAATTTGTATTATCTATTTTCAAATGACTCAAAAGGAAGGATGAGTACAAAATGAATGAGGAAGGGAAAGAAAAAAGTTTACACCCCTCTAATCATCCTGTCTGCATAAATCCTGCAGCTCACAGCATGTACTGTTTTTGTGTGCAACGTAACAACACAGGGAGGAGAGTTCTGCGACGCTCAACACCTGCGGCACCTGCCTCTCTCCACTGCCGAGATACTGTTCACGTGGAAGAACGGGAACAACAAGTAGGGTAATAAGAAGCAGGAGTGTTGAAAGCATGCAGACTCTGAGTGTGATTAAGTGACACAGAAACACAGGAATCAGAAATAGAAGCAGGAGAGGAAGGCTGATGTGAAGCAGAAAGAAAGAAGAAATAAAAAGTTAGGCGGTCTACTTTTTTCAAGGTTTTTTTTCATCCTTTACTGGGTTTCTCTTTATCCTAAATAAATTTTGTGCTGTCTTTCTTTTATAGCTTTAACAACTTGTTTTATTTAGATGTTAAAGAGGAACTTACTCCAAAATCAACTTTTTTTGCATCTAAATTGTGACCCATTAAAAGTCAACATTTTGGTCTAAAATTATTTAAATCTACAATATTTGGTCTAAAAAGGTCTTTGTGTTGCTCTCTTTGGGTTTAACTATGGCTACTACATTTGAATTTTGCTATTCGATTAAAAAGTGCTGTATGACGCTGCTGGTACTGTGTGATATCACAGGCCTGGTTGCATATCACCTATTTGTACATAATACATCCCTGGAGCTCAGCCTGCCCCACAGAGTACCCCTCTGAGGAACTGTTGTGAAGACGGGCTGAAGTGGGAGTGTCTGAAACAGTATGGGACTCTCAATTTCAAGGCGTTTAGATATGATGCAAAGTCATACATTTCAACCCCTTCAGCCATTTACCTGTGTCATGACCCTCAAAAAATCTGAAATGTTCACAAAAGATTTGTATTACTCTCATGCTAGGTGCAGGTGGTGTTCAGGTGCACTGCTGACTCCTGGGAAGACAGAATGCGGGGCGGAGATAACAGAATTTGCAGCACAGACGAGCGGGGAAAGGAAGATGGGGAGAGGTGGAGAACTTATTTCTAGCAGCAGAAGAGCCCCATCTCACAATCTCAGATCCTTTAATCAATTACTCCTTTCCATTCCCAGTGCTTGACTGGTGACAGAAAGAGAGAGGGCTTTTATGGTCAGGGATCCCAGTTTGGAACGCTCATTCACTAAATATTAGACAGGCTACCTCATTGTCTTCTTTTAGATCTAAGACTTTTAATTTTTAACCTCTTTTGAGTTTGTTATTCATAGATTTTTAATATAATTTTGTAGATTTTAATTTGGTTTTATTTTAATTGATTTGGTATATATTTTGTTTCATGTTGTCTTTTATGATGTTTAAATATTTTTTTATTGTAAAGCACATTGTAACATTTATTTAAAAAGTGCTATACACATAAAGTTATTATTATTATTATTATTATTATTATTATTATTATGTCAACTATCTGTGACAAATTTAAACTTTAATTCTTGTTTCTTTTCTATAGTATATCTGCGCTCTAAAACTCTATTGGACTGGAGTTTTTGCACTTGCTTTGCTAAAATCCTATAGTTTTCTACAACAAAATGTTTCCTTTTTTGTGAGTTTCATCTGCATGGTTTAATGCATTCTTATCAAAAGTATTGGCACACAATTGTAGCTTGTGCTGCATGATTTAAGGTATTTTTGATTTTTTTTTTTTAATCTGTGAGTGACGTTGAACAATAGATAAGTGATTAAAACCGAAAAAAAAAGTAAGAATGCCTAACCAACATAAAAGTAATGTGTGCTTCAGTGGTTATGCACCATTCGTAATTACATGTTAATTTCAATAAAACTGCCAGCCCTACTAACAATAGGGGTCAGAAAAATACATGAGAGTTAGCACATTAGCTACCCAGTGAAAGGCTGGGATAATTACATCATCATCAGGTGATGAATGAGTTCAAAGTCTGATTCGACAGAGGTTGACCACAGTGGGATTTACCAACAAACACGTGTAATGATAAGTCATGACCTCACAACTACAAAGCTGTTGGAATCAGGCTGCCTACGATGAAGCCTGAGACAGTGTCAGGTAAAATAAGTGGATAAATGTACATAACAAGGTGTAAGAGGGGTAACTGGGTGACGTTGGAGACGTAATGGTGCCACTTGATGACAGAGGGTGTAAACTTGTCAGCCCTTCCTGAGGCCCAGCCCTCAGGTCCAGTTGTGTGCCTGATGATAAATGACATCACAAGTGTGTGAGTGTGTTTGTGTGTGCTCTGTTAAACAAAGCTGATGAATCATTCTGTCACACACACAGATGCTCATGGACCCCTATAAACCTCGGCTTCCTGTGTTACATGATACTGTCATTAATATCTTTATAGTGAAGAAAATGGTAAAAACTCCACATAAACGGAAAAGCTCACCTGCTCATTGCAATCTTGCTCATACAATCTGTCAGGCAAATAATGCACAGACACACAATGATCTTAGTGCATGTTGCACCTCATATTGCACAAGCTACAGGAGATAGTTGAACTTTGATTTTTATAAAAAAAAAAAAAACAACTTTGCCATAGATTTTGATGATTGTTGAGTGATACTTATTCACATATCAGTGTCAGCAGTGCAGCACTGCCAGAGGGGAAAGCACAGACAACTCATATCTAATTCAAACACTCTTTGAGTGTTAGTCTGCCACCGTCGAACTGGGGCAACAAGCCAGCGCTAAAAGTAATGCTGAGGCTTTATGATTAACAAAGTTGTGCCTTCTGCTTTATTTAACAGGAACACTGAATATTTTGAGAAAAGAAAATCTGTCTACATCATGACTCAAAAACTTAAGGTTAAGTTGTGTGATGATTGTGATTTGCAGATAGTTAGGGTCCATTCTTAATTGTAGTAAAAAAAATTGTTTGTTCTACGTCCAAAACAGATTGGTGATACATCTCTGAATGCCATTTTTATTCAATCATCTTTAAGAATTTACTGGAGTTTTGACTTATTGTGTTCAGCTGCTGAAAATAGTTAATTTTTGGCTATTTTGGACAAATGTTATTTAGCTCAGCTGGTTTGTTACAGATTGTTCCACTGACTCATGACTAAAATTCTTATTATTTTATTTGCTACTACATTACAAATTACTGTATATTAAAAGTTGATTATTTTCCTTTTGTTTTCATATTCTTGATTCATATATATGCTTCTGCTTTAAAAGATTTATATTTAATTTTTCCTTTTACCAAATTATAGACCAAGCTTCTGAGCAGAAGCAACACTTTGCACCATACTTTGCGCTAAACAAATGTTTCTCAGCTTTTTCAGCTGACAGCTCTTTGGTTTTAGCCACGTTGTCTCTCAGTAAACTCTCTGCAACAGCTTTAAAATGGTTGTAAACCCTTTCTGTTAACAGCAGATTAATTTGATTTATTTTGTAAATGTTTAATGTTCATTCATTCAGAAACTAATTCCACATTAACTTTTGAGTTATAATTTACAAAGCAAACTTGCAAACTGGTCAAATTAATTTCTTCCACTTTCATCAAGAAAAAATAACTACAAATTCACAAAGAGATCCACATCCATATGTTTGGCACGGTTTCTGTGTCGCAGCAGTTTGGTAAATAATCTTTCCAATTTAGCAGGTTTATTAAGATTTTGAAAGAGGACATTGCAATAATTTATGATGAAGATAATTTAATGTAATTATTAAAAAATATTTGCATAAAACTAAACTGTGTACTTTTACTAAAGTCATGAGCACAGTATACTACTCTTTACATGGCTTCTCTTGGATTCTTTATACAGACATTGCTAGAGCTTCTCTTGCAAAGTTAAACAAGAAAGAGGATGAGAACAAGGAAATTCCACTTACAGCTCCTAAACTAGTGTAGATGGTTGACTGAGAACATTGTAAAACTTTGTATACAGACCAATATACTTATTAAATCACATTTTTCTCTAGACATTTTTCCATTTTATTGTGAAGGTTGCAGACAACCCAAAATTTTAGAAGACAACCAGGTTGTGTCAGCAGGTTGTCTACTTTTGAATTACAGTACATTGCATGGCATTGCAAGTGTTTAAACATGTGTGACTGGTTAAATGTACACACCTTACCAAAACCACAGATTTGTGTGCAAAAATGTTTATCAAATACTTGGCCCATTTATGAATATTGTGACCCCTTGATAGTTTTTACTCAGAAAGATCCTGAATCTGCCACTGAATCTAGGTACAACCTATGGTTCAACAGCTTAGCATTAATAGAACCAGTCGTAGCTCTATTAGTGGTTGTGGAGAAATTTTGCCCCACTCTTCTTTATGACATTGATTCAGTGCATTGAGATTAATCCCACCACAGCATTTCAAACAAGTTGAAGTCCTGACTTTGATTGGGCCACTGCAAAACCGTTACAAAATCTTCCCCATGCTTTGCATTGCTGTTTTGAGGTAACTTTTTGGATCTTAAAACTAAGAGTATGTCAATGAAACCAGTTTACTGGCTTTGTTTTTATTTGCTTTTTTACTTTCTTTTACACAAATGACTTGTTTCTTTGTCTTCAGTATTACCATGTCAGACTAAATCATTTTTCTTTTCGTTATTTCTACCTCTATTTAACTGAAGACATTACTGTCTTGAGAAAAGTCTGCCACTTTCCCAAAGAATACTTGTCCTGCACACAAACTTGTCGAGTTTCCTCCTGTAATTGCTTCATTTTATTTAATCTGACTTTAAAACCTTCTTTATGTGGCATTAATATAGTGTCAGCTTTGCTGTCATCCATGGATTAAATAAAGCAGCAAACAGAAAAAAACCCAGCAGAAGTTCAGAAGTCACTGCAGCTTGTAGTTTATCTTTGTCAGCAATAAAACACTCATTGGAATGACCAGTGCTCATCTGTCACCTAGAGATGAAAGTAAAGTAGTTGTTCAGGAATCACCAAGACATTAACAAGAATTTGCTGGAATGCCAGTGTCATTGTTGAGAGTGAACCCAGTTTTACATTTTTATGGAGAGAGAGGGGGTTGACTAAAGCAGTGGATCCCAAACCTTTTAGTTTTTGACCCACAAAATAACAGTAGAGACTTGTACCCCCAAATATTTTTGGGTGATAAACATTGGCATCAGGTCCAATAACAAGGACGTTGCAACAATATTTATTATACTATTTTATCTATTTTTAAGTAAACTAACACTAAGACCAAAAATGTATGGTTAGTAGTCATGTTTAAATGTAATAATTCAGAAACTCTTTTCAAGACCCCACTTTAGGTACACCATAAAACCCCACAGCAAGGTCAAGAAAAACAACTTTCTTTTGAGATATTCATCGTGACAGAAAGATAAACTAACATTCTTAAAGAGTGCTGTGCTCATTTACATTCTCCATTTTGACACAAATATGCAGGTTCTAGCTTCAAAAATAAAGTACTTCAAGGCAGGGAAAGCAAAAAAAAAACAACAACATTACTTTTATGCCAAAGATGTTAGTTGGAAAAACAAGATGAAAAGAAAGATCACAGATGTTCAGTAGATAAACTTGATGAAATAAAATAAAGATTTGATTTTTAGCTATTCCTGAGAACGCAAATAAAACTTCAAGAGAGGGCAAAATCTTCTTCATAAAATGAGACACGGGGCATGAATATGTAAGTCAAATCAAGGTTGATGCTACATAATAACCAAAATAATCCCCATTTCCTCAAGCTAACACACACACACACACACACACACACACACACACACACACACACACACACACACACACACACACACACACACACACACTAGGAACAAAGCGGTTTAGGTAACAAAATTTAAAGGTTATCAAAAAAAAAAAGAGCTGAGGGAAAAAACCTTCACTCAACCATTCACAAATATTAAATTTACCACAAAACACAAAGTTCATAGCAGGACAATACCTTAAAAATGTTTAGTATTTGGTAGAACAACTCTTGTGTATGTTTTCTTGGTACATGATTGACTGAGGCCACATAAAATGTGACAACCCAACACAACTGAGAGTCACATCAAATCAGAAAGGAAACAAAAATGTTTGCACCTCACTTCAGCCAACTCCTCCACATCAGAAAAAACTCCAATGAAACTCCAATATACCCAGTAATCACTGTCTGAAAATTTCATTAAAACCCATCCAGAAGTTAGCTCAATATCTGTATATTCAACAGAGTTGTGACCACTTTGTGTTTTCTAAGGTCAGTTAGATGTAGCAGACATCTTGGATTGGGTTGACTCCTACATTTAATTAATTGTAGATGTATATAAGTTTTTTTTCCCTCTAACTGTCAGACAGATTTGACTCCAAACATTTATTGGCAACATTTTAAACAATGTACTACCAGACAAGAAATGTGGTCAATATCTGTATTTGACCATTTTATAGCCGTATTCATCTATAAATGTGGCTTTCTGTTAAAAAATCTTATGGTTCTTTGGATAGCCACTTACCGTAACGGTCTCAAGGTCCTCAGCAGTCTCAACACTCTGAGCATGCCCAGAATCTTTGTTCCAGAATTAGAAATGAGAGAAACCAGTATGTCAACTACAGAGATCATCACCAACATCCCATCCAAGATGTTCCAGCTGCTCCTCAGGTAAGATTTGTCTCCAAAGAAAAAGCCCAAGGCCACGATCTGCTCAGAAAAGAAGACATGGAATAACAGTATTTGTACAGTAATGTAAGCAGAACAACAACAACAACAAAAAATAGATGTTAATTCAAATAAGCTCTACTAAAAATGTATCTAATATTTGTAAACATTGCATCAGTGGCTAAAATGATCCTTTTTCAGTGTGTTTTTGTCTGTGTGTAGCAGCAGATTTGATTGCCATTGATCTGTTTATATCTATGAGTCACTGCTATATACCCTATACGTTCACCTTACTGACTTTGTTGTAATCTTTACTCAGCAGTAAAGATTAAAATCTACAGATCTTTTTTTAAAGACAGAGTCTACTACCATTTCTTCCCTTTAAAAAAGCACTGCATACTAAAAAAATGAAGATACAATTTTTTAGAAAAATGTGGTTTCCCATTGTTCTTAATGGGTTGAATCAATGTGTCTAAATCTATTAAAATTATACATTTTTTTAGATTGCTTGATCAGTTAATAAGCTGTTTTATAAGAGGAAATTCGTGCTCCGGTCTCACAAAGCTCTCAGTGGCTTCTCATTGTCCAATTTTTACACTATTACTCGTCCTGCAGCACCAATCATTTTTTGTACTGGATTAGTCAAATAACAGATGACATGCGACCCACGTGGATGGATATGGAACTTGTATCCTCTAAACTTTACCTTTAATCATTGGTTTCTGCCACCTCCCTTTAAATGGAGTTTGTGACAAAAATTCAACTCTGGAAGACTACCACCTCTCCTCCTCCATCCTTCATCTCCTAGCCTTCAAGTACCTTCCTTTCCCTCAACCACCAATACCAGTTTCCGGACCCCAGGGGGGAAGAAAACTCCTTTCAGCCTCTCAGTACTCTCATCCTTGGCTGGGGTCCAAACACCAAACCTGTCATTTGTATCAATTTTATTTGTGAAATTACATCATAAAGCATTTTAATTAATCTCTGTCTCCGCGTGAGTCTTTCCAGGTTGAAATCTTTCCATCTTTACTTCAGACCCAATGATAGTTAATTCTGTTCAAATCTGGATTCAAATTAGGAAGGGTCTGAGTCTTTAAAGGGTTTCTGACCTTTCCCATTTTAAACAACCACCTGTTTCTGTTCCTTTTGCAGAAACTAAACCTTTCAGATCTGGTTTGACAAAAGAATAACTAGGGATCATTAAAACCAAGAAACCGCTTTTATGTTATTTTATGAGATCTTCAAGAAATCTGGCTTAATCAAGTCCCACGTAATTTGTTGCTTTCAGTTAAGGCACTTTATTCAGTACCAAAACCACCCACTACCCCCAGATACTCTGATGCAGTGTTTATTGGTTCTTGACCTTGAACAAAAGCAGTTAATTTCTACAATTTATAGACTTAGTCAATCTACTAATGATGGCATGATGTCAGGCTCCAAAGATTCCTGGGAACAAAAGCTGGGAACCACACTACCTGAGGAATATTGGCATCAAGTACTGCTGGTGGTCCAGTCTTCTTTAATCTGTGCAAGACAAAGCCTCCTATAATGTAAAGTTGTGCTTAGAGTTCAATATACTAATTTGAAGCTGTCTCAGATCTACCCAAATATCACTGATTCGTGTAACAGGTGTGAACAATTATCAGCTGACCACTGGTTATGTTCCAATCTCACCATATTATTGTTAAAAATCTTTGCAACTTTTATCACAACATATAACACTAGCACTCTTAAACCTATCTTGGTTCTGTTTGGTGCCCCCCTACTGTCTGTATTAACTCCAAAATCAAGCAGTGTCTTCTTGCTTTTACCACCCTGTTGGCTAGGTAAATCATGCTTTTAAAAAGGAAAAACTGAAAGTGAGTGACAGTCTGACTCTGTCAGGGATGCTCATTGACACAAATTATTTTCATAACTTTTACAGTCAGAATCAGTTTCTACTATTTGCAGATGATGTAGTCCTGTTGGCATCATCATGCTATGATAATCATCTCTCTTGCTGCAGTGTGAGTCTGACTCTGTCAGAAAAGGGTAGAATTCCCTCTCTGGATTTTGAGTGAGGAGCTGCTTTCAGCTGAGTAGTATAGGTATCTCAGGGTTTTGTTCACAGGTGAGAAAGAAAATGTGAGATTGACAGATGGATCAGTGCAGCATCCGTAATACTGCAGACTCTGTGCCGGTCCGGATCACAGGCTTGCCTTCTCTGAGCCTCTGTGCCACCACTGCCCTACCTCTCTCCCAAATGTTGCTCATTAACTAATCGCAAACACTTGCACTCCAGTGAGACCCTGGCTTCAGTATTAGGCTGGGATACTAGTTGATGGAAATGAATAAAAGTAGAATGAAGATATGTGATTCAAATTTTCTTAGAAACATGAATGGCTGTGTGTTCCTATATTTGCGAGAAGTGCTGCTAAAAATAAAGACAGAGGCTTTGAATGAGTGACACCAATGATCTTTCCTCCCCTCTGTCTATGCTCACTCCCACCCACGCCTGCATGGACCTCCATTCAAAGCTGAGCCATTTAAAATGAAGGCGAGACAATCTTCCTCCTGTGTGTGTGTATGTGTGTGTTGGCTGTTTCAGATCTCTTTTCCTACATTTTCTTTTGTATCTTTGGAGACTTACAGCACTAATGGCCTTAAGGGAAAAGTTTTTAAAAGGTTTTACATTGTGAGCCAACACAAAAGTCACAGATGACTCTTTGCAAAAAATACCAAGTTAAAGCTTATATCTGACATGTAATATCTGTAGACACCTTGGTCTACATGACCACCTGGCTTTAGGAGGTGAATCATACAGGAAAAAAACAGTTGGTGTGTACAAAAACCAGTAATTTGGTAATTCCTCACCTTTACGGTCATCTCAGTCACAAAGATCGCTGTGAAGATGTAGTTTGACACTGACAGAAAGATCCGCTCCTGCAGAACAACAAAGACCGACCTAGTTAAGATGAGGTACAGTAGTTTTCATGATTTAAAATTTATATGTTCTACATGGGGCTGTTTCCTACGGAGCTTGCCTCTAATCTGATCCAGTGTACAGCTCAATAATGTATGAGCAAACTGTTTTCCTCATATTTTAGTTCAAAGCATCTTTATACAAATGCATCTATTGCACTCTAATGATAGCTGGCAGGCCATAATGAGGCTTGGTCTTTATTAACACAAGATGAATTATTCAAGCAAAGAATCTCATTTAATATTTAGCCTTAGCATTGTTTTCTTCCCAAATAATGTGAAGAAAGCATTTTCTACTAAAGTCATCTTACAAACTATTTTTCATGCACATTTTTTAAAGAAATTCTTCATTAAAACCATTAGTTTAAAACAAACAAAGGACACTCTCAAAGTAATCACTGGATGTAAATCTAAAACTGATTAACTTTTTAGGAAAACCAGATTCCATATGGTACCCCGTGTACCCCGCCTCTCACACTGTGACTGCTGGATATGGGCACCAGTGACCCACGAGACCCTCAAAGGAATACGCGTGTACAGAAAATGAATGGATAGATGGAGGATTCAATATGGCTGCCACAGATAATTGATTTCAGTAAATTCAAACAAGACTCTAATTTAATCAGTTTTACACCTTATTGAGCTAAACCCTGCGGTAGTTTCAGAGAGTTATCCTAAACTGTCTGTTATTCTGAATGCTAACAGATATTAACAAGTATGTAGTGTATCTTTGTTTATCTGTAGGTAAAATTAACCACTGGATGCAATTTAATACAACTCTGACAATGTAATACATTACATACAATACATATTTAATAAATGTATAATTGGATGTATATCTACAACTAATTAACTTTTGAAGACAACTCAATTCAAGATGGCTGCTACAAACTAATTAAGATTAGGCAATACATTCTTCAGTCTGAAGAGCAGACGTAAGCAGCACTAATCTAAGAATTTGTTCCATTAGCCTTAAAGCTTTAACTCAGGTATTTAAGTCTCCTAATTGCAAAGCAATAATGCACTGAAAATTTAGTAAAAGCTGATTATATAGCACTAAAATAACCCGGTTAACCCATGGAATATTCTTCAACAGACAACATGAGTCACATATTGCCATGTTGCTCTCTTAAGACTTGTTATTAATATTCCTCAGCCTTATTTCCAACACAAGCCTAGGTGTTCGAACCAACACCTAGGCTAGCAATTTATACATATATTACTTGCAGCTTCACTGATCCATCTGTCTCACTCCCATTCACACACATGGATTCTGTCTTGATTCTACCAACTTTCATTCCTTTTCTCTCAAGAGCATACCTCCACCTCTTCAAGCTCTCTTTCACCTGTTCCCTACTCTCACTACAATGTTGTTAGTAAACAACATCATGTGGGATTCCTTCTTGAACATGTCTTTACTTTTTTTTTTATTCAGTACATTAAATGCTTTTAAATTCTGATCACATTCTACCCAGAAGTAGCATACCAGCATCAATAATGCTTTATTTAAACTGTAAGTGAAGCAACTGGTAAAATCAATAAACAAAATGCTGTGAAGTAAACATAATTTAAATAGGTATTTTATTAAACAAAAATAAAAGTGAACAGTGGATATCTTACCTGTTGTATTTAGAAAACTATGTAAAAACAATCCCAGATTGGAGAAATAAATTACTTTTAGATTTAGTTACTTTTTATTCCCATCTAACATAGTTCTTTAAAACCCTAATGCCATCAAGCGAAGGCAGTTTGAGCTTTATCCATACAAAATGATTTTGATGTGTTTTTCTGTTGATTGAAGCAGCATGCCTCCATGATATATACACATGAAAGAGATATGGGAGCTTATTCACTGAGCTGAACAAGGACTGATGATTTTAAACAAGCATACTATTAAAAGTACGATCCCTTAACTGACTGCTTATTTTCCCTGCGCTCCCTCTGCCTGAAGAGACATGACCCTGTCCTGCCTCTGGAAGTCATTAAATGTAGGTGGCTCCCTTTCCCACGGCCTCCGACTCGCATCACACATAGCAGAAAGAGAACCCCTGCAGCAAGTTTTCAAAGTCTCTGGGAATGTCAAGTATGACATCACTGAGAATGCTTCCGTAAAGAGGCTCCATAAATTTCAGTGTTGACAGCAGTTATCCCAGACTCTATTGGCAAGAGTTTATACATCAAATTATTGTGAAATAACTTCTGGCTGAAATAATTTATTAGACTTAAATGACTCAGTTCACAATACTGGCTCAATCTGATGTCAGTGTTCTTGTTTATTTTAGCTTCAGTGGGGTAAAGAACAAATCTAAAGTTGTAAAATCAAAGTAATAAAAACAAATTGGACGTAACAAAGTAAAGCACGTGTTTAAAATGAGAACTTTATTGTATCATGTTTATGTTTAAATAAATACTTTGTTCATTAAATGAAAAAGGTCCCGTGGCTGCGAATCAAGCCTAAATCATCAGCCTCCACCACTGTGCTTGAAGTGTTTATGCAGAGTTTCCACCAAACATAGGTTAGTTTCCTTGTTTAAGGGAAAGGTTTTTTTAATGCAACTGTCAGAGGATTTGAACCAGTGACCTATTGATCACAAGCTTGCTCAAATCTTTTAATCAACCTGTTAAGGCTAGGCAAGGACAACATAAGTCTTTTTGTTTTTATTTTTTCTGCATTGTGTGCCTCATTTACTGTTTATATATTTATTTTTTTTGGTCAAAGGCCAACAGTGACAGCATTAGTGGAACTCCTTCCTGTTGTCTTCATGTTCCACATCCAAAGCAATGGTGATATCTGTCCTAGGTCAACATTTGGCATCTCTATTGCCTGACCTCAGCTTATTGACACCACAAACCATAAGAGTTTGCTGGAAGCTAGACCTGGTAAGGCAGAGTTTTATAGGAAGTAAGTAATTAAGAGGCCTTTTTGCCTGAATTTACATCTGTAAAAAATATATTCCACTCTCCCAGGATCATATTTACACTGGCAGCTTTCAATGTTACTGTATTGTGAACTATTAAGAAATCTGGTTCAGTTCAACAAAGCTTTATTTTTGTATATTCTAAAACAAAGCAAAACAAAAAAAATGTCATTTCTTTCCAGGTGTTCTGTGCCATATGGTTATCTTTATGATCTGTCGTGGAGGGATCATATAAATGACGTACATGCGTACCTGAGCACCTTCGAAAACGTCTATCTTGAAATGAAGTGTCGCGCGGAGCTACAAAATCTCTGAGGTGCACGACCACACGTCAGGACACCACACAGGCCAACGAGGAGGGGCGGGGACGCTGCGTTTGCATCACTTTTGACGCAAGAGCCCTCACACCCTGTGCGTCACTTCAACTATAACCCTAGCTTAACCAGGCACTGCAGGCATTGTGCAATACAAGTAGAGACAAAGTGTGGTTGAAAGGGTTGTGCAATCTGGAGGCGGAGCTTGATTTTGCCTCCTAGTCCATCTCATCCTGTATTTGAACAGGAAATGAGGAAATTCAGCAATTTTGAATAAGAAAAATATTAAAAAAATGTTCAAATTCAATTGAAAATGTGTTTATAGTACAAAACATTGTATAAATATGACCATTTAATGTGTTTAATCTTTTTTTTATTTCCATGATGACAGGTTATGCTCTGCCTCAACTGCCTCTAGTGACCACACTTTGAGCCTGAGCCATATGTAATGTGGGACAAATCTAAACATCAAAAGTGAGTTTGTGCACAATTTAGTTCTGGCACTTTGCCTCTAGCTCTGGAAACTGGACGTTTTTGTTCAGTTCCACGGGAGAATCATGTATGTTCTTTATGGGATTTGAGTGAAATTGCAACTGAGATACACTTTTTTTTATTTTATTGCCTTTGATATATGATTTTAAGAAATTAACTATTTGGTAAAGTTATTGATGTTTATTATTTATTTTTAGTAGATTTTTTTTTCAGTTTGCACAATTTTTGTTAAAAGCCTGTCAACTCAAGAAGAGGACACTTTTGGTTTAAAAATGTTTATGTCTATCTGCCTGTGTGAATGTGTTTTGTTGTGTCTTGTAAGCCTGTGTGGGTTGGACACCTGCTGTGGTGCATGACATAAACAGAAAATAATTTTACTTACTTACTAAAATATTGCCCTTCATCTTAATGCCATCTGGAGCAAATGACACAAACACACGACTCGTGTTTTATACACTTGATCCTGATATAATTCTATTTACAGATTTAGACAGTGATGTATTGTCCCGTGGTTCATTTTGAAATAATAAATTATAATAGATGGCATAATTATCCTCAGTTGTTTACACTGAGCTACAGCATGACAGTATCCAGGCAACTCCCAGCATCAAATGAAAACAGCAATAGACTGCATGCTGAATGCAAGATCAACCTGTAACTTTCAGGGAAACACTATTTAGTTTGCCTTGTACATTAAAATCTTCCAACTTATTAACAACACATTTTTATATTCGTTGAATATGTTGTGGTTTTTGCCAAGCTGGCACAGAGGCTGGTGCAGATCCTTCAATGAGTTGCAACAAAGTGATAAATTATACATGTTTGGTTGTTCTGCTCAGGACAGAACAGAATCAGCGAGTGGAAATCCATTCACAATTGACTTCATTAATACAAAGCAGCCCACACAAACAAACAGCAGAATGCAACGTCCACCTGGGCAAATGAGATCTGGAGCAACAAACATCTCTGGTCAAAACTGTATACAGACTGCTCATTCTCTTGTTTCAGGCATTGCTGCGTCATACATTTCCATCTCATTTCAATAACGGCCTCGATGAGCAGACCGGACCCAATGGCCACAGAAGGAGGCAGACAAAATGCGAATCCTGAAAAAAATATTTACATCAGTGTAGGTTTATGAAGGTAAAAGGAGAGAAACCCATCTTTAATTGTAGTCAGAAGTTTACATAGAATTGTTTGATTCCCTTTCAACATCATGGGCATCAATGTCATGTTAGTTTGAAACTCTAAAATATTGTATTGAGGCTACTTGAAAACTTGGCATTTGAAAAAAAAGTTCAAATAAATTATTAAAGCCCCAAATTAATAAGATTCATGGATGCATGAAGAGGTCTAACCAAAACTGTAAACGTAAGTGAATGTCAGCCCTCAGTACAACAACTGATCAGTGACGTGCTCCCATTGTTTAAACATCTCTTTTTGTGTACTTTCACCAATACTGATGTAATTTGGACAAATAAAATGGAATTTTGAGACTTAGCTGGATTTGAGATGTTCACCTTGCTCATTAGAAAAAGAAAAAAAAATCCAAAGTGACTGTTTCTGAGTTTGTGCGTAACTGTGTTTTACTGCTATTGTTGGACAAAAGAAAGGGCACACAATAAGTGTGGATTTTTATGTGTTGCATCAAGGAGTCCAGCCAGACCTCCTTTGTAGGGCTGCAGCTTTAGAAGGTTACAATGTTGATGCAGTGCAGTAGATGTGTGGGTATAACACACATCACCCAGAACTGCTGGCTCACGGTCAAACAGGAGTGGTTCCTTGCTTACACAATGTTCTGCTCCATTTCTCTGCAGAGAGCAAACTCGAAAAAAATCATTCTGCTATGTGCAAGTGTGTGTGTGTGAGTGTTTTATGAAGGTTTGACATGCTGACAGGTATTTCCTTATTCTCCATCTCTCCTAGGACTTTTGCTGAGCTGTCACTGACTTCCTTTACGAGTCCCTCCACACACACACACACACAGCCATAAAACACATCTCTGGAATTTCTGTTTACACTGTAAATTTTATATACACACACCTGTCTTTTTACATTTCTGTCTCTGTATGTTACAAAAAACTGGCAGCCAGCAGAATAAAGTTGCAGATTTTTACAGAGTGGAACTTTATACAGCGGTGTGTGTTGTGACACTCACAGCACTGGCAGATTCGATGCGAGGCCGCTCCATGGCGATGGTGATGCAGTTGAGGAAGATGATGACCAGCACAACATGATCAAACATCTTGTGGGTGATAATATTGTTGCACAGGATCCGAAACCTGCAAAAAAGTGGAAATGACTCAGCAATCATAATGCAGATACTAAATACAGAAAATATGTAATGAGAACACGGTCATGTTTTAGTGTAGGGCTGCACAATAATAGTAAAATATATCTTCTTATTGTTGTTAAATAAGAGGATTTCAGCTAGGACAACTACCAAAGTGGATACAAAGCATGAATGGACAATTTTGTTTTAAATGTTTAACTTATTATTATTTTTATTAATTTATTTCATTCAAAAAACACAAAATATATAAACAATAATAAAAAGGAAAATATGTTCTGAATGAAAAGGGTGCAGAGTGAAGAAAAAAAAATCATATCTGCCTCTTATTTTAAAAAAAGTATAACCTCAATTTACACTACATGCATCTCCACTCCAGTTCGTTCCAACCTCCGCAGCAAATACGCAACCATTCTAATCAATGAGAGTATTTACACTGGCTCTGCACAGCAACATTAGATCTGATCCTATTTTTGCTGGACGCAAAATGGAAAGATGAAATGGAAAGATCACATCTCACCAACAAGAAAAGGAACAAACACAACATCCATATTTTCAAAACAAGACACCATAAGGTGGAATATTTCTACAACATAGTACAATGTCAACAATAAAAATAGTGTGTGATGTGCAAAAAGGCAACGAAAAAGACATATAATGTGTTTGCAATTCATGTTATACAAGTGTCCATGCCCTCTGTAATGTCTTTCTATAGTGTTGATTAATAATAGTATTAATGTATAATAGCAGTAGAAAACTATAGCTTGATTATTTTTCCAATTAATTTTAAGAAAAACGTGCATCGGTTTGCTGTACAGAATAACAAGAAAAGAAGGTGATGCAAATCTAGCAATCTGATTACTATGTATTTTTTCAGGTATTTATATAGCACTTTTCTCAGAAATGGAATTCACAAAGTGCTGTACAAAAACATGAAAATGCCACAATGCAACAGTAAGAAATAACAATTTTGAAACTGAAAAAAATAATTTGAAACTGAAAAAAATAATTTGAAACTGAAAAAAATAGTTGAATCTGAAAAGACAAGATGGTTGAAACTTTTTCAGATTCTAATACATGTTTTTTTCAGTTTCAAATATTTTTTTCAGTTTCAAAGTTATTTTTCAGTTTTAAATCTCATTTTTTCAGTTTCAACTTTTTTTTTATTTTGAACAAAACTTATTACCCCAATCTAGCTCTAAAGATACAGTAGATACCTTCATTGTTAGTTGTGACTCAATTGATTAAATGTAAATTTATTTATGTTATAATCAAGACTTTTCTTGAAATGAAAGGACTAGGTTAAAGTAACTGAAAAACATGAGTAACGAAGAAGCTTTTTCAAATCAAGTGCAAAATAAGACTGCCTGTTTCTTGTACAGTGGCTCTGTAATGAGACACTGCAGGTTTAGGTGTCATTTATTACGTCTGACTCTTATTACCCAACATGAAAAAGGTTCCCAGTCTTTGAGCTCATAACAAAGGAGAGGAAGAACGAAGTAGCGGGGATTAAACTGTGAATCAAATCAGCTTTAAAGGCTTGTGTATATCTAAATGTGCAGCATGAGAGCGAGCAGTGTTGTGCTCAGATCTGGGTTTTTGGCTTTATTTGGCAATACAGCCGTGAGTGTGTGGTCTCACTCTACTTTTTCATTTATTATAAAAAGCTAACTAATAATTGATGCTGCAGAGTTGTGTGTTTTTCCTTACATTCCATATTGTCATATATCTGGATTTGTACTTCACATACTAAAAACTGTAGATAAACAGCTGTCATTCTTTGATCAAATTTAGAAGAGAAAACACATCTAAATGTTGAGGTGCTCAAGAAAAAAAAAACGTTGACAACGATTTGACGTTTTCCCCTCCTACAATGATATTTACTGACCTTTCAAGAGTTCTAGCATCAAAACAACTGAATCTCAATAACAACTGACATCATTGATTTAAATATTGATCACAAGCTGTTGTATTTTTGAGACATCCCAGGGTGCATTCATATCTTTGTTTTTAATGATCTTCTATTTTTTTTCATGGTATTGTTACAC
The DNA here is from genome assembly GCA_031762495.1 of Anablepsoides rubrolineatus. Taxonomy (NCBI): domain Eukaryota; kingdom Metazoa; phylum Chordata; class Actinopteri; order Cyprinodontiformes; family Rivulidae; genus Anablepsoides; species Anablepsoides rubrolineatus. Next base: position 2,471,080 of record JARVGW010000247.1, read on the forward strand.
TTTGGTATTAAAAAAACTGCAACTGGTATTAAATCACTGCAACAAAGTGCTAATGTATTATACCTGCTTAGATTTTATGAAAATAATGAAACTCAAACCTAACCCGATTAAACCCTAGAAAAAGCATGTCTTTTTTTGGGGCTCAGATATATATATATTTTATTGGATTGGATCATTGGTAGTGTATCAATATACATACTGCATCTGTCACAAACCAAAGATACACTATTCTAATGAGCACATGTAAATGACTAGAACACATGCTATGCAAAGTCGATATGTCACTCAGTAGCTCCATTTTCATTATGAAATTATATACGGTTTACTCCAGAACATCAACATTTCTTTCAGCTTTGGTTTACTGTGCTTTGACTAAGGTTTTAGGTACAGGGAAGATTAGGCAAATTATCTGCTGACTTTCTTCTTCTTCAACACTACACTGCTAAAAAGTTGCAGGCAAAAATGCACAAGAAAACAATGAAATCAAAATATGTACTATTTTATATGCAAAATGAGTCTGTTTCCTTCCTTATACTATTATTTTTAAAACAGTAATGCTGGTCCCTTCTTACCCACATACTGTTTAGGCTCTGTGACTACCGTTGTCGCTAAGTCAAATGTGCATCAATAGTGGATTGTCTTAAACTAACCCCTGATATTGCAGAACTGTGCAGATAAAAGAGACTTCAGCAGTGAGAATGTGGGAGGGAGTAAGAGTGGAAAAAAACTGCTGTGTTTGCTTTGGGGAAAAATTTGACATTGCTTTTGCTGTCAGCATTATAGGCTGTCAGTCAAATGTAACGACAAAAAAAAACTTCTTGTCAAAAGGAGACCTCAGTCTATTTTTGTTTACATGTGGGAAAACATTCATGGAGTTCTTCATTCTCAAAAAAATAATATTAATAATACAAAAAACACATATGTTACCAAAAAGATCTTCCAAAGGTCAGGATTGAGCCAAGAGTTAAATGCTTGGGTATAACTAGTGGATTTACCTGGACTCTTGAGGGAACAGGTACAGTGACCATGTGTCCCTCTGTCGACACCAATCTGGCTGTTTTTTCTCCATCCATCGTAAAATCCTGGCAAAACGACCCTGCAGTGAGAAAGAAGTGTACAAACACAGATAAACTAAAGGTGTGCTTTGTCCTTTTGCATTATCAGCGTAACTGCAATCTAAAGATTAGTTAGAAAAGTTTTTTGTTCTTGCTCTCGGAGGAGTAAGACACTTTTTCCCTCTCTCCTGCCCTCCCTTATCTTCCCTGCTTTGCTGCTCGGAGCCTTCTCTACGTTTTCATCCAAAACCA
>JARVGW010000247.1:2503041-2527418 GCA_031762495.1 Anablepsoides rubrolineatus
AATTTCGAAACTGTGTTTTTTCAACATTAACAAAATATCGGCAAAGTTTTGCGCATATTTGCAATGGAAACGCAGCTACTGCCAAGTTGGGGAAAACTGAATATTATGCTACCAAGACTCAATGCACTAAAGCACCAGCTTACAACCCACAAAAACATAAAATCTGCTGCCAATATGCCAGTTCCTGACACCTAATTACATCCTCATAGGTGACATTTCCATGTCCCCAAAAAATCATAGCTGGTACAGTGGATTGCTTGAAGGCATCAAGAAAGGCTAAAACACAAATTATTTACATGAAACTGCAAAGCAACAGAATGTGCTACATTAAAAAATCTAATTTGGGTTTATCTAAAACATTATTTTAATTGTCAGCTATCAAGTTTAATCTAAAGAGTTAAATCTTCTGGTGGGACCAAAGGCAATGAAAATAGAGAAAAATATGACTATGACTAAGAGCTTTAGGCTTTATAACTGAATTTTCCCTTTGATCAATGATCATGACAGCTATAACTCCCACTTTTAAAGCCTCTTCATATCTAACAGATCCATTTGCCCTGTGTGAACAATATTAAGAAACTTTGGATCTGCCTTCTGGCTGCTTTAACATTAATCTTCCCCATTTTTGTACTGTGTATAAAAAAAATACAATACAGAGTTGAAAAAAAAAAAAAATCACTTACTTTTAATTGTAGGGTTTTACAAATCAGGACATACCAGTTTCAATTTTTTTTTTTAAATTCAACCTCAAGTGTAAAAAAAACCTATAGAATTTACCGTTTATGACTTCTTTTTTGTATAATTCTGGAGAAAGTTTGGCCCAGTTTTCTTGACAAATTGGCTTCAGTTCATTAAAGTTAGTAGGACATTAATTTATCTGTTAAAGTTATACCATAGCCTTTCAAATCAAGATCTTGACTGAACCTTTGAAGTACTGTCTGTTTCTTTGTCAGACACTCTGTTGTAGGTTTACTGCTGTGTTTGGGATTGTTGTGGTCTTGCATCATAACCTAGTTTGGTTCAAGCTTCAGTTGTCAGACAGATGGCTTCACATTAGACTCTAAAATCCTTTGGTTTACAGAGTATTTCAGTGGCTGCCAAACAAGCCCAGATCATCAGTCTACCACCACCATGCTGACAGTCAGTATGAGGTGTAGGTATGATAATATGTTGGGTTTGGGTGCAGTGTCATTATGGCCAATTATCTCTTATATGGTGCAGAATGGCAACACAGTGGTCAGAAGTGTCATCTCTCAGCAAGAATATCATAGAATCACCTTCTGGCCTTTCGGGGTACAGTTAGCATGTTCTCCCCATGCACACATGGGTTTTCTCAGGGTACTTTTCTTTACTCCCACAGACCAAAGACATGAATGTACATCTTACTTACTGTACATCATCCTCAGATATGGATCAAAGTGTGGGAGGTTGTCTGTTTCAACCTGCCACCTGTCTACTGTGTACCTCACCCCTTGCCTTGCCCAGTGACTACTGTAAAAAAAGCACTAATTGTTGAGCCTTTTTCTAATGACTGACTAAACTAAAAACTGAAGCCAGCAGAGTCTAAATTGTAGCTTTTGTTTTTCTTTTTTTTTGGTGGATATTCTGAGAGTTGTAGTCTGACCTTGGATGGACTTTTAGTGAAACATTGTTTTCAGTCAAATGTGTTTTTTTCTTAAATGTTTACCAATTGGGAATTTTTATTTTTCTCTGAAGAATGGTAGACTAATGGGCAGCAGCAGTTACTTCTCTATTGTTTTTGCTGATGTATTTCCTTCATGGCATTTTGTTAACACACACTCATATGCTTCAGAGCAACAACATATCAAAACTCTTCTTTTGAGGGCAGCTGTGGTGGAGTGGATAGGGGAGTTGTCCAGCTGTTTCAGTCGTTGGGCTTTGCCTACTGATGGTGGTCAGAAGTGGCGCTGGTGCATGGCAGCATCACCTCTGTCAGTGTACCCCAGGGCAGCTGTGGCTACAATGTAGCTTACCACCATCAGTGTGTGAATGTGTGTGTGAATGGGTGAATGTCTGAAGTTTAAAGTGCCTTGGGGTCCAAGTGGACTTGATATAAGTTCAAGCCATTTACCATTTCAATGCTGATCATAACACAAACAGCAATAACTCAATAAAATGGTCAGCAGCTTCTTTTTGTTGCTTTCCCTCTTAAATCTCATGAAATAGGCTGGATCGATCAAGTTAGTTCTATACACATTTTTCATTTATATTTTGCGTTTTTGATTTGATTTGATTTACTTATCTGAAAAGGTACAGTGCAATGTAATAAAACACAGGGCAATTCACAAGTTAAAAAATGCCAAACTTAGCCAAAAGGCTATTTTTCATCAGTAGTCCACTGACCGTGATGTTTAAAAGGCAATAAAGGACACAATTATAAATACAATACGGACAAGGATTGGACTAACCAAATCAGAAATTAAAAAAAATCCTGCTAAGAATAAAAAAGTTAATAATTAATTTAACAATACTTAATTTAATTAATAATGACATGGTGGAACCTATTGTTTCTTTTTCTTCATTTGACGTTAGATTAAAATATCTCTAAAACCTGGAAACGACCAGATTACTGTATTTTGTTATGCATCGCAAAATAAAAGATGCATTATGTACCATACTGGCTTTAAAATGGCACTGCAGAAAAGAGGGCAGAGGTGTTTTTTTTTTTTCTTTTTTATTAGAAGTGCCTTGTTTCTGTACATCATCCCTTGACAGTGAATAACAAGCTTTCCTCTGTTTGGTGTTTGAGTTCACAGACAGGGATGAACGTGTTTATTTGATCTCATTCTTTTATTGTACCTATTCTTCCTCTAGTTCTCTTATGAGTGAACCGATCAAGCCAGCGGCAAATCCTTTACATGCACACAGACATATTGTCTTATCAAGGCTAGTTAAAAGGGTCCACAAATGCAAAGAGTACTTAGATGTCTGTGTGTTGTCTCGGATGAATGCCCTCACACGTCAAAACATACACACCAGAATTCACTGCAACACTAAAAACTCACACAGGTATAGGCCACACACACTCAGTCATGTTAGAAATCTTGTACAAAGACTCACAATTGCAACCATGCACACACACACACATCCACACACAGAGAGCTGTATAATAGATGTGCTTGATAAGCCAGAACAAGAAGTACACATTTATGAGGTGAGACTTGGACTGCAGACATCTGGCCCTGGGATTGAGATTCAGGTCATTATTTTTCCCTACTGGTTCTGCTCTGCTTTTGCTCCAGCTTGTATATTAGGCATTCCTCAGACATCATGCAAGATTACTGCAAGAAAAAGAGACCATAAAAGCTTTTCTCACACATAGAGCCTAGCACATGAACATGTAGAAGACCCTATGGCCAAAAAATACACCCACACAGATGTAGGCATGTGAATGAAGCCAAAGGTTTGCAGCAGCTGGTTTATCAAACAGGACAAATATTGTTACTGACTAATAGCCACTGAGGTGTGTGTACTACCAGGGGAGAATAATTCATTCGTGTGCGTGATTGTGTGAGTGATGAAGATGCTGTTGGTTTTCTAATTGCTTCCTTTAGTGGCTGTTTCCTGACTAATGAGCCTCAAAGAGCATTAGCAGGTAAAGTGTGTTAGAGGTAGGAGAGTGTAATCTGTTTAGATGTAATGTAATGTCACCCAATCTGAAGTGACCTAATCTTGATGGGATGCTCTGACCTACTGCAAGAACACCATGTCTGCTCTACTCATTTGTCTGGGTTATTGTTCAGGTTAGGGATTTTTCTAAGCACAATCAATTTTAGTGTTCTAATATGACCAGTACAACTTGTATTGCGACACAGTGCCAATATGCAAATGGTACATAAACACCAAACATTTCCCACACTCTATCATGATACAGAGTGATTCATTGTTTGACTTGGCTCAATGTGAATCAATGTAAAATCAAAGTAGAAGTCATAAAAGGAATGCATAACGCCCACTACATTACATGCAAAAGTTTGAATTAAAAAATAGCACTTTCTATTAGCTATCGGTGTATGTGTTAGTTTTCAGCCACTGCTACTGGAAGTTGAACTCAGCTACTCCCACAGCAAATTTTAGAACAGTACCTATAAAAATGACAGAATAGACATATTTTAGTGTTTTTACGGTCAAATTGAATTGGGTTGTTTTCAAAAAGTTATTAAAATTACAAACAATAAATGATTTCTGAGAGTCATGAGATGATGTGCAAACAACATGACACACACACATGGGGAAATACAACACATCTCCTTTTCACACCAGGAGAAAATAACAATAAAATAAAGTAAATTAATGACTCTATGAAGTTTAATGAGAATCAGTATTTGTTGTTCTGAATAACAATGATTTGTTATTAACAAGCCTTGTCTCACAATTTCCGTTCACATTCATAACACCTGGTTCAAATCAGCAAACCAATAAAATTAAATGTAATATGGACATAACACAAACCCAAACACACACATACATGTTTATTCTTGAACTCTGTGGGGACCTTCCTTTGACTTCCATTCATGTTTTTTAACCTTTATAGCCTAACACTGTAGCCTAACACGGTCCTAAACCTAACCCCACACTCGTAACATGTATTTGGACCCACTTCTGTCCCCGCAAGGCTGTTTTTTTTTAGGAAAACTGTCCCCACATTGCAGGAAAAACCCATACACACACACACACACACACACACACACACACACACACACACACAAACTTGTTTGTATATCCTTGTGGGGCCCGTCTATTGACTTCCATTCATTTTTTGGTAATTTTATATCCTAACCCTGACCACCAACCCTAACGCTAACTTCACCTACCTGACCCTAAAACTAACCGAAACTCAATTCACACTTTGGTCCTACATCCAACCCTCACAACCAAAATCAGTCTCCGAAGTTGTGGTCCACAAAGAGCAGATACACTACTAGGCTTTTGGGAGACTGTGTTTGTGAGTATATGACATTATATTTGTGTGTATGAGAGTGTTTAGGTTGTATGTGGAAAGAATTCAGCATGTGTGAAAGGGTTTTAGTGTATGTGAGAGACTTTGATTGTATTGTGGCAGAGTGGTTAGATGGGTCGTCCTGGAACCAGTCGGTTGCTGGTTCAATTCCCCCATTCCACCCATCACAGTCATTGTGTCCTTGGGCAAAATTCTTCAACCGCCTTGCCTACTGATGGTGGTCAGCGGGTCCGGTGCATGGCAGCCCCGTCTCTGTCAGCTGTGGCTAAAATGTAGCTTACCACTATCATTGTGTGAATGTCTGCAGTGTAAAGCACTTTGAAGTCTGGAGGGACTTGATGAAGCACTATACAAGTTCAGTCCATTTACCATATTGTATTGTGTTGTATTTCTTTCAGATGCTTCATGCTGTAAGAGTCACCACAATCGACAAACTCGCATGAAATAATTGGCAATTGTTTTACACTGAATGCCCTTCCTGACACAACCTTGGCTCAAACTTGTAGCACAGGGATCATCAATTCTGGTCCTCGAGGTCCACAGCCTTGCATGTTTTACTTTTTTCCCCCTTCTCTAACACACCAGATTCAGTCAGTGAATTACATCTTCCAAGTTCTGCAGAAACCTGATAGTCATCTATTCATTCAAATCAGGTGTGTTAGAGATTTGTACATCTACGGACCTCGAGGACCGGAATTGGTGATCCTTGTTGTAGCATCAGGATCAGAAAAATGTAGCACTGACCACCAAGCTACAGAAGCCCAGTTTATTTTTGAAGGGAATTTGTGATCAATAAATGGAAGTCTGAATAATATAGCAGAAACAAGTTGAATATCTTCTCAAAATGGAAGGTCACTGGTTTGTCTCCCCGGTTCGGGGAGTCAAACCACTCAGCTGCTCCCCAGGCGCTGTAATTGTCAGCCCACTGCTCCACATGTGTGTTCACATGTGGGATGGGTAAAATGCAGAGAATTAATTTCCCCACTAGGGGATCAATACAGTGTATAACAATTTAAAAAAAAGCTTTATTCCCAATCCGACTCCTTTCAGCTCAACAGCAGTACAGGCTACAGGCAGCAAGTCAGGCCTCAGCATAAGGCCTTTGGCCCTTATCAGAAGCAAAACAGCCCAGAATGTCCCAGGCTGCTCTAAGCAGAGACTCACAAAGCTAAACAACTTCTAAACTACTAAAAAAAAAACCTTTCTCTTAGTAATAAAGAATCAGCCTTATAAAGTATGTCACTTCCTGGTTGTAACTTTCATGTCAGACGTCAGAATGTAACCAACTTTTTTTTATACAGCAAGAACACATGATAAAACACACACACACTCTCTCTCAGTCTCACCATACTGGCTGCAATGATCAAAATGTGTAAAATTACAATACTGGATCAAACATTTAGTCATTCAGTTCAAAACTTTCCTTGAACTCCCTCTCTTTGACATACATAAACTATGTCAAATAAAACCCATCAGGAATTTCTATAAAAACCTTATAAAGAGAAGCTTTAACATCTACATGTCACTACAGGATATTTATAAGCATTTCCCAACACCAGAAATTACATTTTTATTCCTCCTAGACATAAAACTATTTATCATCAGGGTGAAAATTTATAGTACTTTTCCCACACTTGTTTCTTCTTTTTTCCATTTATTTGTATTCTTCGCCCAAAGGTTTTGTAGCTTTGTGTGATAATCCAAATGCTCCTTTGCTCATTTCACAGGGTCCTCAAAGAGGTCTCCAATCCAGTACACTTTTTTCCTGGATGTTCTCTATCCTCATTCTCAGTTGACGGTTTAGGGTTCCTCTGGTGGAGAAAAAGAGGTGATCAATTGTTCTCCAGTTGTAGGTTGGGGAAACTTCTTTTCTGGTTCCTCTGTTTGTGATATTGATGAATCCAGTTGTTCTTCCAGTTCTGCATCTTGAGGTAACTCCTCTCTCTGTGGTTCTGATTCTGCAGAAGTCTCTTTACTTGAACAGATGTTTTCATTCCCAAAACAGGTTAAAGTTGTCCAGAAATCCCACTGAGGGGTCAGCACAGAACTCTTTCAAAATGTTATTAAGAGCAAACTAAATCGCTCATCACCCCCTTGGGCTGTAGGGATTGGTCCACTGAAGTACACATCCACATTCAGATTCTGAATTGCATTCTGCAACTGAATGAAATCCTTTTTCAAAATTACCTTCAGTTTTTGTTTCTTTTTTTTTTTTAAATGTCCCTGTTGGCCCCTCATATATAATCACATCAGCACCAACTATAAATAAATAAGAGTGAGAATTGATTTAAATCAGATTAATACAAGAAAAATGTTTATTATCTGACATCGCCCAGTAATTTGATGTCTAGACCTGCACTTTACAATTGTCTAAAACTGATCTATTTACTTTTTATAAAGTATTGAACTTTCTACTAATGCTTGGCACATTAATGTATTATTATTGCATTAATGTAGCCAATACTTAACAGTGACAATTATTTTAATGCGTGTTAATGCTAGTTTTTTTTTTTTACATTTTTTTTTAAGTCTGTTGCTTACTGCCTGTGAACACACACAAACAAACCCAAGGGAAGGTGAAAGTAGTCAAACTGAAGTTTTAATACAACAAAAGAGAATTTCAAAGCAAATTTTAAATTTAGATTAAAATCAGTAAATTCTATTTCAATTTAGTGAAATTAATTTTCAAATATATGACACAATGTATTTAGTTTCTCATTTTACAAATACAGATTCAGTTTGAGCGATTCAAATTTAGGTTCTGTAATAGAAGTAATACTTTTTGGTTTATGCCAGTAATTCATGACATACTTTAATGAACTAGGTTTTCATGACGTGCTGTTTATTAGCAGATAGAATGATTAAAGTCAGAACAAGATCTGCTAACAAAAATCATTCTTAGATATCACTTGTGTTTATCTTTGTGTTTTCCCTTGACCTAGCGTTTTCTTAGGATGAAATCTTGCTTTATTAAGATTACATAATAGTGTTTGTAAAACAGTATATATGAGGCCTCAACTGCAGAAAGAAGGGAGAAGCAGAAGCAGAAGCAGAGAGCAGAGAGCAGGGGGACAGTCTTTGTCAGCTGACCATCCCACGGAGTTCCTTCATCCTTGGACCACGTATTTCTGTCTTTGTTAAATAAATATTTTCACGACAGGTTCTGTTGGCACAAGTTTTTTCTTCCCATAGGACAGTCTCAGTTTTAAAATGTACTAAAATATAACATTCCCAAGATCTAACAGCTTGTCATATCTAAAGTATGAAAAATATATACAAAATTCAAATATTTTCTATTGATCTATCAAGCAAATAAATAAATTCAGAGCATAAATGGGCAACAGGAAAAACCAAAATAGCAGCATGAGCCGAGCGACTAAAACTGAAAATGTTCTAAGTAAAGGCAGCAAGTTATTTGACATTCCACTGAACCAGGAAATAACGGAGTCCATCGTTTGATCACTTCATTGATTCTCTCTTTGTGAATTAATGGCCTCCAGGACTGGAATAGACCTCATCCTATAATACCAGGATTAGGAACTATTGTTATGCCTTCTACATCTTGTCACACGACAAATTAGACTAAAATGAGAAAAAAAATACTTTTTAGCCCTGTCTTGAACATAATCTTTAGATAGTGACTTTTCATTGGCAGGGAAAGATATAAGATGATCAAATAACAAAGCTCAACAAAAGTCCTTCTGCCATGATTTTGTGTTTGCCAAAGGTAAAAAAACACACGCTCAGTAAAGTATGTAATTCTAAGAGGTTTATATGCATGACCATACTCTGCAATCATTTTAACACAGCTTTAAAATTCTGTTACTTTCAGTTCTACTAATGAGATTTCAGATTTTCAGGATTATATAGAAACAGAACAGGCATCATAAGTCATTATGTCATATTCAACTGACACCAGCTGGTTTGTTAAATAAATCCTCTGGAAAACCCTAGAGCTGTTAAAGGGCAGGCATTATATATACAACCCTACCCTGATTTTATGCAGTCATCTTAAAAGATTGTAGAATCTCTAAGCATTATTCAGAGTTGATTCCAACCATTAATACCAGAGTTTTAGGGAAATATTTCACACAAAGTATCACAAACAAACATCAGTTCCAGTGGATGGTTCTGTTGGTTCAGTTCACTTCAATTCAATTCAATTAAAAAATACTTTATTTATCCCAGAGGGAAATTAGGTAACTGATTATAAAAGTTGGTCATGATTTTGTAAGAAGATGCAGAATTACCTATTTAAAACAGGTTATGCTGTTTTTAAAAGACTTTACTTAAGTGAACATAACTCACATACCAAACTGTATCTGGCCCAGTTCTGACACAATGCACTTGGCCTAGATACAGCTAAGAATGATGGCCCTCTGGTGGCCCAGATGTGGTTTGCCAGAAGTGGTCCATGCACGGGCCAGCACCACATAAACTAAACCTCAACTAGGCCAGTTGTGGCATGTAGGCTTGGGCGGTTTAAAGGTATTTTGTTATACTGTGGTTTAATAATATGACAAAGGTATAAAACAAATATGACGGTATGTGTCACATGAGGTAAAGCACTTATGAACGATGGGATAAACATCTCAGAGGACAACCCATGTTTTTACTGACACTTCTGATCAACTAAGCTCATTCAGAAGACAAACAGAAGTGAGGTGGGGAGCAGAGACACCCCCATCTCTCCTGTCTCAGAGTGGGGTAAAAAAAACAAAAAAACAAGTGAGCTTCTGGTGTGAATACAGACCGGCCTGAACCGAACCATCTACAGGAAACATGCACCTTTTTGGACTTCACAAGACATTGTCGTTAAGCCTCATTAGCCCTTCAGTGTTGCTAATGCTAAGTGCTACAAACAATGAGCCGTTGTGGGTCAGGGAATGCAGAGCATATAGTCTCCTTTAGGTTGTGGCACACATTTGAAAACGCTGTCCCAAAATTATAACTATATGTCAGTCAACATTTCATTTTAACAATAATTTAGTTGATATTGATGACATGCAAAAATCTTAGTTTTTTAGTCAACATTAAGACATATTTTGAAATTCAGCCACTTCTAATGTTGCATTCAGTTTGTGTTCAAAGTAAATAAAGCACAGCCATTTTCTCCTAAACCAGGGATCATTAATTATGGTCCTTGAGGTCCGCAGCTCTGCACGTTTTACTTTTTCCCCTTCTCTAACACACCTGATTCAGTCAGTGAAGTACCTCTTCCAAGTTCTGCAGAAGCCTGATAATCATCTATTCATTCAAATCAAGTGTGTTGGAGCAGAGAAACAAGTAAAACATGCAGGGCTGCGGCCCTTGAGGACCGGAATTGATGATCCCTAAACCTTCTGCACTAGCAGGAAGCACAACTACATTCAGCATCAACCCCAAACCCCACATCATCCTCAAAGTACAGCTGCAAGATCAAACACACGTTTACAGTTCAAACACCACCACACATTACCATTCCTTCACACTTAGACGCTGAAAGATAACCTGTTTGTGCTCTCCTTTAAGGAAATTGCTTTCAAGGTTAATGGAGTCAAACAAGGTGGACCAGGTGACCCAAAGTGGCTTTAGATCAATTTGTCCTCTTGTAATAGCTGCACGCTAAATCAATATTGATGTCAGAGCTAAAATGCTTCAGTTATAACCAATTTCCAAAACAGAAACCAGGCATTTTAGCTCACTTTTCTCTGACAACCTGGCCTTTATGTCTCTTTATGAACACAATTGGCTTCCATATGCTTATTTAAGGAAAGACAAAAGAACAGAAAAGAGGATGCAGGAGAGACCTGATGGCTGTATAGATCGGGGGGAGCTACTTCTGTAAAGTGAGCAAGAGAAGTTGACCTTCTTGAGTAAATAGACTATAGGACTGTGTCACACAGTTGGCAGTCAGACAACTATTCCATCAGCTCCTCCATAAATGGTAATGCTCCCTAAACTGCTCAGGGAGATTAAACAGACACCTTCTTCTCACTGCTACAGCCCATCTGCCTCCTTCTGTCCCTCCACCACACAGTCCAGAAACTCCTCTTGCTCCTCATCCAAGACTTTGTTCATCATTTCTTTATCTTTCAATCTTTCAGTTAAACACACTCACTAAACATTCTTAGAGATTAACAATGTCAGCACCACTCTTGTATTTATGTGATGGGAAAAGTACAGAGGGTGGGGAAGGGGGCTCTGGTATGTGTCGTGAAGTGATGTTTGAGGCACTGCAACTAAACACCTCATTCAGCGTAACATTGTTTTTTTTGTGTGCTAATGGACATGTGTGATTGTGTTGTATTTGTTATGATCCAACCACCTAAGAGATTCGAATTTAGGTCACAGCTTTCAGCATTCAGTCATCATCACCTGCTGGCTCCCGGCTCATTTTTGACCTATGAGCTCATTTGGTCCAGCTCACAAAATCTTAGATTTTTAGGTGAGCAATCGGGTTTTTGCCCATCTGTATGCGTATTTATGCCACTGTTTGTGTTAGCAAAATTATCTCATGAACAAAATATAACAAAACTTGCAGAAAGTAGCCACTGGATGTGCATCTACAAGTGACTAATGTCTGGAATCAATCCAATCAAGATGGCCACTCACCTCAAAAAACAAAAATGATAGTATTTCAGGCAGTTTTACAGATTTGGTCCCTAATTATGATGAAGTTATAGCTAAGAGTCATTTACAAGGAATACTCCTAATGACACATTTGCATAAGACTTAAAATTGAACATTTAGCTCCTGATTTACTAAAGGTTTGTATGTGTAAAAAGACATGCAAACTTGATAGACCCACACAAAACTGATAATTGTATGCACCAAGGACTGTGTCTGTCAAATGAGCAAAATAACAGACACAATCCATTCAGCCTGTTTGCCTTCATGAAAATGCAGAATATATGACAATTATTAGAACATGCAAAATAATGAGAGGAGGATAGGTGGTGACAGCCAGAAGGACATGCAAAATCCTATTTCAATAGGGCCGTCCTCACCACTTTTGTACCTGTTATCAGTTGCACATGCAATCTTAGATCACCCACATTAAGCTAATTTTGGATGTTAGTAAATCAGACCCTTAGTGTCAAACCTGTTTGTATGTTAGCAAAATATTTTATAAATTACTTAATGACTTGAAATGAAACTCTCAGAAAATAATGTCATTGTACATCTACAATCTTTTGGATTTAAAATGGTCGCCATAGTTTATTGGCATTAACTAACATAGAAATGACAATAACTAAGTTAATGTTTAATACTGAACTAAAGATTTATATTTTAGTAACTGAGAGTTATTATCAACTCAGCCTATATTTCATGAGGACAGACTTGCAGAGTCATTTAAAGCTTACTGATCTTTGTGTCTATTGGATGTCGATGGGTTTGCAATCAATAGAGTCCACACTAAATCTTTTAACAGCCTGTCTGGAGAGGGATCTGTGTTACCCAAAGAAAGATAGAACAAGAAAGAAGTGAATGGTGGTATATTAGGTGAAAGTCAAAAGCTAAATAGAGAAAATAAGCAAACAAAGGCAAATTAAAAAGATGAATGTAAAGCTAAAACATAAAAGAAAAATTAAATGAGTGAAAATACAGAGGAAGAAAAACAACAGAATAAAAAAAGTCTGAACCAGAATTAGAGCCAGAGCACAAGGGGTGGGTGGTGGGGGTGCTATAAAAGCTCACTTTTCTCAGTGTGCTTGTATATGAGCAACGCTCAGCATCTGGGTTTGTTTATAGACACTGGGTCAGTGACCAAAAGTAACCCATAAACTCTGGCAAAGCTCCCTTTCCTGCTTACACACCTACATGTGCAAAAAACAAAAAACAAAATAAAAAAAACACCACACTTGTGCCATTTACTGCACTCATGTTATGTAACGTTACACAGGTTTACACATGCCAAGATGAGCAAAATAGCCTCAAACATAATGTGTACTTTATCCCTGAAACCTGCACTTTTATATATATATATTAGAAAAATACATTAAAATAGGCATTTGTTCTAGCTGTTCAAGTTAAACATGTCACTTTAAAAGCATGACCTTTTTTCCCCATTTCCATAGACACATGGTGAAAAGCTGTCTTTATTTAGATGTTCTACTAGTTTGCAACTCATGGTAGACTTGAACCTGGTCCTTCCTGATTGTTATGACTAACTGCCTTTCATTTAAAGAGTCAATATTATGTATTTCTCAGGCACATACCGTAGTTCAGTTTTATACCAAAATCAAGTAACTATGTCACCTTCATTGGCCTCTGTCTCTTTAAGCACCTCCTATCGATTCCGTCACGCCCATTTCTGCACGTCATCACAACAGTTTCATGTCGTTTATATAACCTGTAGCATTGTAGCCTACTTTGTTGTAAAAATACTAATAAAAAAGCAGCAACATTAAATAATATCAGTTTTAAAAAGTTGCAACTCAGGATAAAAGTCAACTTCACTGTTGGACGGGAAAGTATGTTTTCTGATGAACCAGAGGGATTGGAGAAACAACATTCAGCTTGGTAAGATATCTCCCAGTCATTCTCACAGACACAAACATCAATGTTAAGCTAATTTATTTATTACTAAATTATGGTGTAAGCCAGCTAAAGGACACAGAACATAATATAAGTTAAGAATGCTAACCACAGATCACAGGTAGACCAAACAACCGAACAAAACATGAGTTGTTTTTCAGCCTACCTGGACAGACAACAAAGGCGTTTGCGAATTTCTTAGTGTTGGAATTGCATCATCTGTTCTTCTTGTTATTACTCCACTGTTAAATCCCCTTTTGTTCAGAAAGCTATCACCCGTAAAGTGGCTTACACAAATATATATATATATTTTTTTTTAAATCGAAGGGTTACTTCCAAAAATGAAGTCAAACCATTTCATAAAAACCGTGTCAGCCTTGGTATCTGAAAATACCTTTCCTTAAAGGCATTTTGCTCTCCAAAAAGGACTGGACTGAGAAGTATTATGAGCTCAGAAGACACGCAAGCGTGGTTCCACCAGTTGATGCTAGTTATTGCTGCAGATAGCAGCAGGGGGTGTGCTCTGTGATGAGGAAGCTCAGCTTGGAGACACAGCCCAGAGGAGTAGCTGATCCCAAAAGGTGGTTCTAGGCCCAACCAGTCATTTTGGCTCCCCTGCCTGGCTGCCTCAGGACACTACATGATTTCTCAAACATGCATAAATGAGTCAAAACAAGACTCTGGGCATATTTTTGATGAGGAGATAATGCTATAACATGATATAAAGCAAAGAATTTTGATTTTACATGATATTGCCCCTTTAAGAGTGATTGAGGAGTACTGATCCATCCATTATGTACTGCCAAAAATTCATTTTCATTCTGGTTAAAAAAAGCAACTTGCAGCTGCAGTCAATCATGATCACTAAGAAGATGTTAACATAACTTGGCATCATCAAAAGACCTTCTGAAACCTTCAGCACCCACTCAATAAAAAGATTTGCTGAAGAAAAGCCTATTTTGAGTCTGTTTGGATAATTTCGACTGTGTGAGGTTTCAAGAAAATCTACAATAAATTCAAACGTGTGCACCCAATTTTTGTTATTAAACATCATGCATGTTTAATCATTCTATCCTGGATAAGGGTATTAGGAAAAAAATCATTAAAACTTAAAATATGACATTCTTGTCCATTCTTGTAAAACTTCTAACCAACAGTGCTATGTATGGTTTGAATATGCAATAAACAACAAAGATCTGAGACTGTTATCAAATAAAATATTAATTTCCAGTGATAAAAAGCATTGTTTCTGAATGAAACACTCCACTGCACTGCATAGGACGCCAATGAATTCTTCCCGCAAAGACAAGAGACCACACTCATGCTTGTCTCAAATTTGTTCCGAGTGTTAGCCCACCTTTTGGTGCAGTCTCCTTAGCATGCTGTGTGCATTTACACCTCACAAAGTTGGCATTCAACTCCTCTAATCCAGACAAAATAAAGGGA
The DNA here is from genome assembly GCA_031762495.1 of Anablepsoides rubrolineatus. Classification (NCBI taxonomy): domain Eukaryota; kingdom Metazoa; phylum Chordata; class Actinopteri; order Cyprinodontiformes; family Rivulidae; genus Anablepsoides; species Anablepsoides rubrolineatus. The sequence goes on from JARVGW010000247.1 coordinate 2,517,989, forward strand.
CACCAATTTCATGTTAAAATCAGGTGTATACTTGATCAAAAGGAAATAAACTAATTATTATAATACTGAACAACTGAATATAAAAGGCATAGAAATGTCACTCCGATGTTAAATCTACTCTCTTTTTCTCTTTTCTATATCCTCTGTCTCACACACTGTGTTTCCAGTTATTGTCCCACATGGTTGTAATTAAGCTTGTGTAAACCTGTGAGACCAGAGAGACAACAGGAATACCAGGTGGGTGCTGCTTCTACAATCACACAGAATAATACACGACACAACCTTAAACTATTGTCTTTTAACAATTTGTCAATTTGTTTCATTGGTCTTTCTCAAGTCAATATTACTACAGTACTGTTGACCTTTATTTTTTTTCAGTCAAACGCCATGCCAAAGCAGCTCAACACATACAGAAATATCCAGATGAGACATTCAGAAGAATACATGTGGACTAACCTGCTCGTGGTACTCAATCCCCATGCTCAGAGTGTTAATTAGAATGGCGATCATAATTCCTCTTCCAAAGTACTTGCTATCCACAATCTTCCTGAAGGTGTCACACACTAGCCTCCAGAAGTGGACAACCCTAGCAGCGGTCTTGCCCAACCTTCGGCTCTTCTTCCTGGGCTGTCTGCTGTCTCTCCTGTCCCTGGCATGTAGATCCTGACTGATCTCATAAACTCCATCGCTGTCGGAGTCGCCTGGAGTCTCGTTGCCCTCGGCGCCCCCGCCTGATTTGCTGGCCAGGCCTTTGGCGCAGTAAGGGCAGTTTTCGGGGTCTAGAGTCAGCACACCCTTGTCCGTAACGCTGCTGGTGGTGCTGAGGTCATGGGCCGACAGCTGGCACGAGAGCTGAGCTGCATCCAAATGAGAAAAAAAAAAAGGTCAGATGAAGAGGCTGAGACAAAAAAGTATTACTTCAGCAAAATTGGTATGCAGTTTAGAAAAAAAATGTCATATAATTTATTAGTGATTTGTTGTAACGTTTTACACACGTGTGTAGTAGATGTAGTGTAGTTTCTTCTTTCCACATGTTGTGCTGTGGCCTGTCTGTCTGCCAATCAACTGTTTTACTGTTGGTGCAACCAGAACACATCTGGCTGAACTTTTCCTGAGCCTGATTAGAACTTTGTTATGAAAAATCCAAAGCAGGCTGTAAGTTTGGACATGTTGGATCACTATTTTCTACATGCACGTAGCAATTTTGACTAATGGAAAAAGGTTTCTGGTTATGGTTTGTGGCTTTGGAACATCAAACTGACACCAAATTATTTTTTGTGATTGGTCTTTTGAAGGTATTTTGGTTTGATTTAACTACACTGCTCCAAGTGAGTGCAAAGAAAGCAAAACTGGAACTTGAGTAGCATCATTACAAATAAATGAGTAAATTAGCTACTCATGTTGTGGATTTCTTTTGGCAATACATTACATTTTTATTTAGCATAGCCAGTACAAAAAGTATTTAGTAAAGCGATATATCTCTGGGCTGCAACTGTTGGAAAATAGTTGGTTATTCAAAATTAGGAGAATATATTTTCAGTTGAAATTTTGGTGAACTTTGCTTTTCTTTCTTGCCGATGAAACATGATGGTATTTTGTGAGACCATTTTTTTAAAATTACAGTCAGTTCTTGTGAGCATGTATTGTAAAACTGTATTCTAGGCTCAAAAAATAATAATAATAAGGTCCTCTGGACAGGTTCTTCTTTAATAAAATGTTTTGTCTTTTTTCCAAGGGACTTCTTCAGTCTGAGGAGTTTCAAGTGAACTCAGCCTTATAAACACTGCCTCCAGCTTGATAGAGGGGGTCGCTGTTATCTTGTTGTACAGAAATAACTGTATTTTGCATATGTCCCTTTTAAAATCTAGAGTACACATTTGAAAAAAAACAGTGGCAGAACTGGACCACATTATTTCTCGTTGGCATGGGCAAAACTGGACATTCAGGGCTCTAGCCTCAGATGTTTTCTGTCATATGGAGAGCTCAGGTACCAAAGTACATTCCGGCAGATTTGAGATGTCTGCAATAACACTGCAATGACTCAGGGACAATGTTTGTAGCAAATCTTTGAAATATTTTCAAAATTCAAGCCTCAAAATTGTGACTCGTGAGTAAATTGAGAACCCCATCTAATATTGCAAGCTATTTTGGAGCATCCCTCATTTAAAATATTCACCAACTAGTCTCCAATAATCACAGCCCAGTGAGGTACTGGCTTAATGTAACTATTCAAACACCTCTTTGACCAGTCTCACGTTTGTGAGTTCAGCCACTGTAGGTTGGTGTGTGACTACCTGTTGCAGTATGTGTGTCCACCAGGCTCGATGGTCGTCTCTCCAAAGGCATTGGTGGGATATTGAGGTTAAAACTAATATTTGTTAGTGTGCTGGCAGCAATGCTTCCTCGTCTGGACTCTGCTAAGGCTCGAGCCTGGAGGGTGGGGTAGTTTTTAGGCGCAGGAGCAGCAAATGGCACAGAGTTCCTCTTCATGACTCTCGATTTCGGAGCTGGAGCCAAGTAGGTGACTGGAGTTATTCCTGGACTGATAGGAAAGAAATGAGGAGCTCCTGTGATGAGTGGGCTACAACCTGAAGGTGAACTGGCAAATTCTGCAATGTTATCAGATAAAGTGGCAAGGTTTGAGTCAGAAGTTGTTGCTGTCATAGCAGATGGTGGTGCCAAACCAGTGTGCCAACTTCCAGTGGTTGCTCTGTGGGGCCCTTCACTTTTGATTTGACTCCCAGCTTCAAGATCCCGCCCTTCCAGACACCTGATGCTCTCTCCATCCCTCACACTACCATTCCCTAGATGGTAGTGATGCAGATGATGATGATGATGGTGATGAACTGATACAGACCCCTGCCTAGAGGACTTCCTCCTTCTCCTCCTCTGGCTCTGACTGCGTTGGGGCTCAGTAGGTGGTGATGAAGCAGCGACATTAAGCCCCGCATGGCGAGCTAAAAACCTGCAGGCATGAACCACTTGCTTGGCTCCTTTTTGAATAACGTGAACCAGATATTTGAGCAGCTCATCGTAGCAGGAGCCTGGCTCAGAGAGGGAGGCCAGAGTACTGGCATTTGACATGAAGCGCACTCGTTGCTCCTTCATTAGCTGGCTCTCCCTCTGCTTGGTCTCTGAGAACTGAGTAGCTATGACCACCAGGCACAGGTTGATCATAAAGAATGAGCCAATCTATAAAAGAGAAGAAGATGCTGTTACTCATCTAATTTGGTTGGATGCCTACTCTACTCATTAGCTGACCATCAGCAGACACACACCAACACACAACCACTGTTACCAAGTTGTGCCACTTACAATGATGAGTAGAATGAAGTAGATGAAGTTGTAAAAAGAGTGAGCATCCATCACAAAGTACATGATGTCCACCCATCCCTCCAGAGTAATCACCTAAAAACAAACAAAGGCAGTGAAGTACAAGAAGACAAATATAAAGTTATACCTAATAGGCAATACACAAAAAGAAAGCTAAATTTTTTCCCATTATTTTGTCTGAATGGTTTTGCTAGAAAGAGTTCAAAAATTGGATGCTTAAATATTTCTGCAGAAAATCAAGTTTAGTTCTCATTTAAAAAGGTTTATTCCTCAGATCTAGAAGCTCAATTTCAAGTTTAGATTTGCTGCTTGTGTGTGGCCCTGAGTCTAATCAGAACAAAAATGCAATTTAAAGAACACCCTGGTAACACCGCTTGGCATTGTTCCTTTTACGTCAGCAGTGATATACTGGAAATCCTAAATAGGTTTTTGTTTATCCTGCAGAGGGACACACATATTAAGTAGAAACATGTCTTTTCTAGCATTGTTTAAATTAAATGATGAAAATTGATCACAAATTATAAGATACAAGACTGTCACTAAAATTCAGTTATTCAGTCACAAGTTTTATTTCACTTTGTCCAAGACAGGATAACTAAAGCAAAGCCAGACTTTTTCACAGGACTCAATCCTTCCTGATGATGTGGGTACAAATAACAAATGTAGAGCCTGCAGTTTAGTGGTGTGGCTGGGACTTGCTAAGTTTGTAAACCATGGTACTCTAATGCACCAGTTTTTGATTGGGCTTCTTTTTCTGTTATTCTACATGACTGTTAATCATCCAAACCAGCCAGAGATTCTCCCATTGTAGAAAATGTTAACTCTGTTTTCCTTCAGTCCACTTGATGCTTACCTGAAAAATGGCAATCCACGCATAACAGATGTTGTCAAAGTTTATCGCTCCCTTGAAGGGGTTGATGAGACCAGCAGAGCAGTTGGTGTAGTACTGGTGCCAGTTGACACAAGTGGTATTGTCCGTGCTGTTGTAAGAGTCAATGTCTAGATTGCACTGCTGGCCTGCCTCATCATATTGCTTGGGTATTGAGCCGCAGTCCCTCATGCCATTATCTCGTGGCATGGAACAAATGAAGGGGTTCTCATCATCATTTTCAGTGTGGTAGTACTTTCCAAGCTCCACAGACAGAGGGCTTGAGGGGGTAGAAGAGAGAAAAAAAAAACATTATAGGTGTTATTGACTAATCAGCACTGGAAAGCATTAGCTCGCAGAATTTTACTTGTACTGTGTCTGTCTTATCTCATCTTATCTTGCCTGTGTTTCCTAACCTCTTGTCAGGTAAATCACTTAAGGTAAATAAATCACCATTTCTTGATTCAGACTCTGCTAGTTGTCACCGTCTGGAATGTCTTTGGCTTTATAGTAATAATCTATGCTTAGAATAGGACATTTGATTTATTTAGAAAAATTGATGTGATCCATTAGTTTCCAAATTAAATTTTTATGAAATGGCTTTAAACAAATAAAGTAGATAGAGTTAAATTTACAAAATTAAATACATTATTAAATTTAAAGGGGCCATATGTTTATACCCCTTAACCATTGCAGTGCCTCCCATGGTACATTCTCAGTTTGTGGTTAATTCCTACCTCTTTATAGTCAACCAGGGACTTTGAATTTCCATAAACAATTTTAAACAATTTGATTAGTGGTCTTCCTTCGATTGACACCACTTTTGACCAATGGAGTTCATCTATAGACTCTCCAGAGCCCAAAATTTGTGACAAGCCCATCATGTCCCACCTGTCTGTGGTAAACGTGATTGATTGACCAGAATCAACCAATCAGCTCTGAGCTTCATTCTGACTCCACAGCTGTGTAGCCAATCAAGTTACCTTTTATTCGATAAGCAGTTTTGGAATTTTTTTAAAAAGTTAATGGTTATAGGTTACAAGTCTAGTCTCTATGTAAAGCTATCAATATGAATTCTTAACTTCAGCAGTTCATAATTTTGTTAACTGCAACTAGTATTTAGTTATTGAAGTTAAAATACACTATAACTATTACTTTTTTTCATTTCTAAATATGTATATCGAATAAAAAGTAACATGAAGGAAGCTCAGAGCTGATTGGCCGATTCTAGGCAATCAATCACGCGTACCATGTATAGGTGGGACACGAGGGGCTTACCACACATTTTGTACTCTGGAGAGTCTATAGATGAACCCAGCTGGTCAAAAGAGGTGTCCATCAAAAGAAAAAAAAACAATTGAATATTTGAATAGACTACTGTGCAAATTAAAAGTTCCTGGTAGCGTGGGTCAGGGTATAAAAAGGAAACTGGAAAGGTACAGCGGGGTACATTAAGGGTTGAGGGGTTAACAGGTTAAATCTTTGCTTTTTACATTTAAATTAGTCAGTTGTGGTCTATATAAGGCCCTGTTTACATGAGACCAGTCTCTGGAAATGCTGGTGTTTTTTCAATGTTTATTAGTGTGAATAAACAAAAAAATAAAAAAATCACTCATTTGTATATGATATGGAATTTCCAACAAAGTCAGTTGTACAAATTGCATTTTGTTTGCAGTAATATGGATATTTTTTTCCACAACACATTAGAAGACATCTTGAAATATGAGTATAGTGAAAATCTAACCCTCTATGTTTTTATGAAATAAATTCCAGTGATTAATATGCTTTTATTGATCTATCTTCTCTTTATGGTATTAAATTGCTGCTCGTGATTTTGGCTTGGATGAAATTGTTACAAAGATTGATTATTATAACATTGCACCATGATTCTGCTTTGTTGTGCAAATTGTAAAGTCGATGAACTTTAAAGCCCCTCATTCTGCAGCTGTTAATTGCATTTTACACCACATAAGCTAATTTTGCTCAGAAAACACTCATTTAAGAAGATAGCTGAAATTTAGAAAAGCCAACTTTGACTATATTAGCTTAATACTGTCAAATACCTGGAGAGACCTTTATATGTATTAAGCAAGTCAAATGAAAAGAGATATCTTCCTGCAATAGCGCTCCTTGGTGTGTCTGTCACAGAACACCTCTCAATCTGGAAGCAACTGAGTGTGTCTGATGATTGTGTTATATCTGGCTCATCAGTCAGCGTACCTTCAGCAGGACAGTTTTATTAATTGTGGTAGCATCTCTCACATTGTGTGACCAGACCAATCCCATCTCACTTGGGGATCACTTCACACTATCTTTCTTAAAAGCTGCTTCACACATTGGGATGATGTGCAAGAGCACTTATGTGCCTGATGAGCTGAGTTTGCCACCCATCATAACCCAACATGCCACGTGGGATGTAGCTCCTGCAGAGGAATCCCAACTACTTGTAATATATATATATATAATTTTTTTTTAGAAGCTATCAGTCCAGCTGGCAGCTGTTGCTAAAGCACTGGAATATGTCTGAGTGATGTGTGATCGGAGAAGTGAAAGCTGCCATTAAAACAGATACGTTTGCTATAGTGCTAAGCTTAAACAGTGTGTCTTTTATGTAATACATAAACGCATACCTCACAGGCATCATATGGTTGCAACAAAAAGAAAAAGCCTGACAGTGACGACAAAAAATACATCTGCTCACCAAAGGCATAATGCATGAACTTAAATTACAGATCTGAGGTGTCATAAATCCTATAGAGAGTAATGAACCCCGGGTGACACACGGAACATGAATAAGTCATGGGTGTCCATGTTCCATATACAGTCCAGGAGCATGGGCCATACAGGATCTTTTTTCATTATTTCAGGAACTGTCTCTGCTCTATTCATCACTGCAATGAGACTTTGGAGTCACTAACCTCAGTGACTTTTGGAGTATGACCCCATTTTGTAAGTTCACTCGAGAAAGATACTTTCAAACCAGTTTATGGTTTTCAGTTACAGTTGTATTGAAATAGTGGTACCTACAACCCTATCATTATTTTCACTTGTGCTACTTGGAGACCATTGTTGTAATATAACAATGATGATGTGGGTACAAATAACAACCGTTTTATTTTTCAGTTCCAAACATTTTTCCGGTTGAATGCTTATCTGTTATAGTAAAAGCAAAAAGATCACTTTAAATATGACAGTTTTGATAATGAAAATGTAACTTGTATAACTACAGTGACTGTTAAAAACACTGCCAAAGCCAAACATATTTCTATTTTCAGCAGCTTGTTGTATTCTATAGGCTATAGTAAAAACAGAGCATTGCAGATTTTTAGCAAACGTATCTGTTTTGTCTGTGGAAAAAAAATAGTTTTATGTAAGGAGACAGAAAGGAACATGGGTGTAGCTTGATAAAAGCCCTGTCACACTAGACAACTTTTGCCAACTTATAAAACATTTTTTATGTCTAAATTGCTAATAAAAGCTGTATATTTGATCAATTTGTTAGAAGTACAGTATGTACATTACTAAAAGAAGCAGCTTCTAGTTTATTTTTTCAATTCTATCTTCAATGTAGATGTCTTTAAAGTTTTCATAAGTTGTCTAAAACATCATAGTGTGACAAGGCCTTAAGCAAGAGCTCAGTTCAAATGAGTAAAAACCAAAACTAGACTAAAATAAAATGTTTACATCAAAAGTAGGGGAGACAATAGATAAGTTTGGACACACCCACTCCTGTAATCAATTTTAGTTATTTTTTTTGGTAAATGGTAAATGGACTGTACTTATATAGCTCCTTTCTATCCATCCAGGATACTCAAAGCGCTTTACACAACAATCTGTGTCCTCATTTACCCATTCACACAGCACTCTATTAGGTCTCTACAAAGCTAACATGTAGATTCTTTGCTCAAGGGCCCAGAGTGGGACAAATGAGGGTGGATGCAGATGTGGGTGCTTCACCTCCTCCACCCAAATCTGCTGCGATTGTCTTCAATTTTTTTGGAGATTTTGTAATGAATTGTTTGACTCAGTGTGAGAATGTCATACTCATTTTTAAACTAAATTTTCCAAATAATTTTTTTTTACTTATACAATCTTCACATTTTAATGAAATTTAAACATCAAAACAAAAACCCTTTTTCGTTCCACACAGTGTGTCTCTCACTGCTATACAGCTTAATGTTTTCTCTCATAAATGTAAGCAATCTCTTCTTTTGTATCTGAGCTAAAACTTTTCTCCTAAAAACTGAAAGTGATGGGACTTCTTTTCAAAAATGTCTGCACAGTGACTCCTTGCCCAAGGCTTACATTTACTCTGTGTTTTTGTCTGCATGTCTTGGTTTGAGTACTGCTAGGAAATGAGAGACAGGCATGTGGTTACTATGGTGACACTAATGAGCCACTGGCAACAGTTTTGACACTTCTTTTCATCTTGTTTCTTGATACACTTATTTAATACATCAAGGTATGTGTCATAGCTTTGAAACTTACAGAAGTAAGTTTCAAAAAAAATTAGGTTTTATATAAGAAAAAATATGTACGTTTAAATTTGGACACTTTTCAAAATGTCTCCAGTAATTTTCTGGTTTTTCACTTTTGTATAACATTCCAGATATACACTGTATCAGTTATGGACAACTGACAGACCCAAAATAACAAAAAAAAAATCTTTAACAGTTATTATTAAATAAACATGAAAATTTAAGTCATTATGAATGGATAAAGCAATCAAAGCAATGCAACTCACAAGGAGAAGTTGTCTTTGACGAAGCATCGGTTTCTGAGCAAGCCGGCCCACAACTGGACACCAACGATCCCAAATATGAAGAAGACAAAAAAGCAAAGCAACAGCACGTTACCGAGCATGGGCAGTGTGTCCAGCAGCAGGGTTACCAGGATGCGCATACCTGAAAGAAAAGATGGACAAGGTCAGAATGTTGGTCAGCACACTGGAAACAAAAGCTCAAATTTGTGAATGTGGCACATGTCATCTATAAATAGAATACATTTAAAGCAGTAGTAGCTTATTTATTATAAAAATGGTAAATAGTGGAAATTTCAGTTGTTTTGTTGACAATACAAGTCATAATGAGTGGACTCACTCTTAGCTAAATTAGTTTATGTTTATTATAAATTATAACAATAACTTATCGTCAACAGTTTATTGAAAGTTGTTAAAACATGTTTGTTAAGGGGGAGGTGGTATTATGCAAAATCAACTTTTTTGAGTTT
>JARVGW010000247.1:2551010-2561467 GCA_031762495.1 Anablepsoides rubrolineatus
AAAAAAAATTCACTGGTGATGAAGAAATTAAGAAACTAATAGTTCTCATATTTAGTTCTATTTTCTGCTGAAGTGAAAAAAAAAAGGAATAGAGTAAAACTCAAATGACCATTCCTATTGCATTGCAAATTTCTATCACACAAAGGATTAGGAAGTGAATAAATTCTAAAATCTGAGGATTCTGTCTGAAAATGCTGGGGCTTAAAATATATTGACTTCTTGTTATGTAAAAGTCCATCAAAAATTGATTTTCAAATGGAAGAAAGAATACAAGACTTAAAAACATGGCAGCTTGTTGGGTCAATAAAGTCCAACTATTGAAAAATTTCACAACCAAAAATGACTGAGAGAAAATTAACACTGTGTGAAATCAAGAAGGTCTGAGCTGCTCTCTGCCATGCTGTGCCCTTAGTGACTGCATGCTTTGATTCAATGTAATATTGTTTCTGCTTCTGTACTTTTTTTCTTGGCACAGCTGAGAAATAGATATTAATCTTTTTTGCAATATCTAAAATTAACAGAGCCTGTAATCTAAAAAAACTGTCACAAAACTTTAAAAGTATTAAGAGAAAAACCCTGTAGTGTTTGGAAAATACTAAGTTTTATAATACTCATCCATACAAAAAGACATCTACATGCATACTTGGATGCAGAGCTCATGCATGCAGAAACATATGGGACCAACCCCTCAGGGACACTTTAAATTATCAGTGAGCTAATGTCAACCAGCCAAACTCTTCTTTGTGCACTTGATTTAAACTGAGCACACAGACATGTTTTTTTTTCTAAATACAAATGGGGACTTTTTGTCCATTCAAGTCAACAGGGCATGCTGGCCTGCAGCATTCCCATCGGAGCAGATTTGTGGGGCGGCACATGGTAATACAGACCCTGTAATCGGGGAACTGATTTTCAAAAACTTCTATCAGACATCTGTGGAGCGTGAAACATGTTGCATGATCCGGAAGAAGACAAATCCGATTTGCGGTTCAAATGCAAGGCAGGAGCTGTGCTGACACTTCATCAATCACGGGCTATGATGGAAGGCACCGGTGTTTTCTGTGAAAATGTTTTACTTTTTTTGCTCTGCGTGTGTCTGGACTCCACGGTTCACTTGCTGTTTGCCCATGTGAATAGTAGATAGAGTAGTCTAAACACGCGTGCCTGCCTTCCAGGGAATTGACACTGGTGACCTGTGCTGAACAGCCCACTGCACCAGTCACTCCATTCAAATTGAGTAAAAAAGGAACAAAGTGTGTGAACTGTGTTAAAACTTTTTTTGTAAACTTTTTGATGATTTGGCAAAAAGACTTTTATATAATGAAAAAAAAAAGTAGTCGGACACACTATTATAACTAGCTTCATCTGTTTATTTATCATTAACAAGGCTAGTCTCATCGAGATCACAGATCTGTTTTACCAGAAAGACTGGGGCCTGACGGCAACCTAACATGCATGTTTTTGGTCTGTGGGAAAGTAACCGGAGTGCACGGAGAAAACCCACAAAAGTGTGAGGAGAACATGCAAACTCAGCACAAATAGATGCCGGGTCCAAACCGGGCATTGGACCCAGGATCGTCTTGCTGTGAGGCATCAGTGCTAACCATTAAGCAATTCTAGAGTCACAAAAATTGTTTTAAAATAGACATATCTGTCAAAAGTGCAAAAAATGCAAATATGTGACAGGGAAAGACATGTTGTGGTGTAAGGCCCAGTTTACGTTCCACAACCCCTCAACCATCTATGATGGTTCATGAGATTAGCCCGATGTAAATTTGGTCATTAGGGTCTGTTTGTGATATTCCACCACATACCCTCAGCAATCAAACGTGTGGCACAGGATTTTACTCACCAGAGGAATAAAGGTTTTGCTCCCATTCAAAATGATGAGGCGTAACACACACAGGCAAAGGAACCAGAAGTGAAACTATAAGCATCTTGATGTATTTGGGGCACTTTGCAGTCAGGTGTGAAACAGCTGGAATGACAGTCTGACTTTAAGGCAGAGGCCATAGTTCTGAACCAAAATAACGATGCAATACTCACCCCTGAGTCAGGGGTGAATCTTTGCTTCAAGCAGATGAGTCCAGGCATCTCTGAGTCTTGTTAAAAAGTCATGGCAGGATCGAGCGAGAGATGAATGATCCAATTGTGGCCGTGTCCGCATGTAGGCTTTGCTCTAGTCATTTATGATTAAAAAGAAGCAAAGCCAAAAGAAAGCAGTTTTGGGTTAGGATTGTGGCTAGGTTAGGAATCACTCTGGTCTGTTATGGTTAAAGATAGAGCCAAGAGAAAAAGTTTGATTTATTAATCATACATTTAAACCTCACTTAGTCATTATGTATGAATCATGACTAGAAGAACAAGATTTTGAAAACAAGCAAAAGTAATGGTGATAAAGGTGGTGTTTTTGGCTACATCCCACTCTAAGGATATCACCAGGATAGATCCATAACTTTCTGAAATAGTTTTATATCCTCTTTGGTTTGGAGCTGTGCTAGGATCCCTCAGAAAACATTAAAGATAGTCACTAGGGACAATAAAGTATGGGTTTCCTTTCTGGACCTGCAGTTTCTGTGCCCCAAACAGGAGATATGCAGGAAAATAGATAAATGATTGGGTGGTATTCCATGAACTGTAAATGGACAACATTGTTTTTTTTTCCAATGGGGCTTGGCTGTTTATAGAGTTTATTGCACTCTAGCTTTACCCTGAACACCTAGAACATGATTCATGAATGACAGTGTTTGCTATCCTGTAAAATATTTGTCTTTTTATAAGAGGGAAGCAAAACTCCATATTTGTTCCAAACAAACCACTATTGCTGTGGCCAGATTTGGAAAAGACTTTATTTCCTGTGTACCAGAGAGGTCCTGTTAAAACTTTGCAGCTACAAACTGTTTATATCAGTAACTGTAAAAAAACATCATAGAATAAATTGTGTGTATGGGATTCATTGCTCTGACGTAACCAGAAATTATCAAAATAATAAGACAACATACATATCTGAGTGTGCACATTATGGCCCTTGTTCTGGGAGGATTCATTATCAAGAGGACAGCTTTTTAACATGAATCCCACAGTGCATTGCTTCTCCTTTTTTCGTGTCAGTGCAACAACAGTTAGCTGATATATTTAAAATGTGTTGCTGTAAGTTTAATGAGCAACAATGCTGCAGGCTTCTGCTGGTGACAGAAATGTTTGAAGATAAACATTTGCTAAATGTTTTACCAGATATCTACTATATAACAACCCTTTCATGCCAGTATGAAATATGCAGAATTGCCATCTCATTGTTTGCAAACCGTCTTTTTATTCACATCTATCTTTGTCGCTCTGTGCCAACACCTGGATGAAATTCTTGTCGTACTTTTTGTGAGCTACTGGCATTTTTTCCTCCTCCTTCCCTTGCTGCAGCTTCTGTCTGCCACCGACCTCCATCTCTCTTATCTTTTTTTTTTTTCTCTCACTGCCTCCGTCTTTCTCTGGGGTGAAGCCGTATCGCTCCACAGTTACTGTGATTATGTCTCCCACAGCAGCTCGAGGTGTGCTTTGCTCAATGTGCGGACGATTGCAAATTCCAATTTGTGTACTTATGTGTATAGTATAGAACATTTTTTGTATGAAAATATCTGTTAGTTCTGTGTGCTCACATGTAGTTTTACTGAATCAGATATCTTTATCTCCCACTATGTCACTGCACCCACATTTCACAGCCCCCTTTGTGTGTTTGTTGGTGTGAACGCCCATGTTTCTTCTCACATTGCCTAAGAATGAGGGTAAACACACGTGTCGGCCAGGCGCACCAGACATGTGATGTTGTGTTGCATGATATCAAAGCAAATGCCGACATTATACACACCCTCTAATCACCTCTTGAACACAGCCTGTACATCCTAAGTGCACTAATGATGAGCACACTTGAAGCACTCCCTAACAACAAATTATCTAGTGTTTGGGACTGCATGGCCTTTAACTGTACATTGCAGCAGGGCCTTGGAAGTCATCAAAGTCAGGGAAGTCCCTGTGCAGCAATAAAGAAATGTTTTTATACACAAGCATAGAGCAGTAAATGAAAACCAGAGAATTAGTTGACTGTATCCATTTTGATGGAAGACAGTGCATTAACAACAAAACAGCAACCTTAGGTATTAGCTGAAGCTCAACCCACTCCCCTGACTTCAATTGTATGTAATAAATACATGAACACATCCATCTCATCCACCGTTACTGAACTAAGGTTTAGTGTGGCAGTAGCTGAAATGCATCCCTTTTTGGCTTGAGCGCTAACTGATCGCACAAGAGCTTTTTTTTTTAAACTTTGGCACAGAACAAAATATTTTATTATCCCTGTAGAAAACATTTCAGCCTGACTACTACTTGCAAGTGCACAACACATGTAATGGACATCCAACATTTTACCTCCTGGAATCTCAGATTTTGTTATTTTTTATGGGTGAGTTAAGACAAAATAAAAATAATTTCTTATCTATATTTATTCATCACTGTGTGTTTTATGTTAGTAAATTTATGCATGTAATAAAATGTGTGATGTGTGTTTTATTAGCACATTCTTCATAAAGAACAGACAAAACTTGCTAAGAATGCACATTTATGCAAAAATGGGATTTTCTCTCCTTTTACAAGACTATAGCTTAGATAGACTTTAAAGTAAAAATATAACTTAAATTTTAAACTTGTCACAGAAAATGTATTTTACAATGTAACAGACCCTTTGATATCTTTACAATGCAATTACTGATTGAGTTTTTATTTTTTTCAACATAAATGTAAATAACCGCTAAATGTGATCATGTCACACAAACTTTCTAAAACCTTTGCAAACAAGCTTAGCTTAATCCCACAAACTTTACATTTCTTATATAGTTTATACACACATACAAACTTAAGCATTTTGGTATTTTATTTTCACCAAGTTTATCTCTCAATGCTATAAAAACTTTCTCTAAAATGCCCAGAAAACAGAGTGCACATATTTAAATTTTTATTGATCTCCAATACATCTGTGCTCAGATTTTTCTATTCAGAACTGGAAGTAAAGGGCTTTTTACTTTGTCATATTTCCAGCAGAAAAATAAGAATACAGAAAAGTTTATTCATTCATTTATGAAATGCGACTGCAACTTATGAATCAGGATTTTTTTTATATGAATCAAAGAGTGTAACAGTGATTATTGGAAGCTTAAGTTTGTTTTTGTCTACATGTCCCATGATGACTACTGACAGGGAGTGAGAGACTGGTTACCATGATGACCCTAAAAAGCCACTGACAACAGCTTTAATTTTTTTTTATTATATTTACACTTACTTATCAAAACATCTGCATTATATCAAATTACTAATTAAGTTGTAACTTTAGTATTGTCTCTATATAAGAAAACTAATGCATTATATACGTCTGGGCGGTAGCTGCATTGACGACCTTTGAAATTTCATCAAATATTTTCTTTCTGCAGATTACTACCGGGCATCTGAACAGAGAGGGCAGACAGTATAAACAGTGTACAAATCATTTTGGGCCCGAAACAGGTGCCAACAATTCTGTGGAAACTATTCCCTGCACCTTCTCCCAAAAATAAACCCCAGCCACTATGTATGCTAATTTTGCCTGTCACATGTCTAAATGCCATTATCACCGGGGGTCAGAGGCTTTCATTCCATACACACACAAAAACACACAAAGACAGACAGGTGGGCAAACAGCCGTACATGCTGGTGAAGATGGCATACGCCTCATGTGGCGAGGACAATAGGGCAGGCTAACTGTAATCTGCCATTCAGCTAAGATCCACTTCTCACAGGTGCAAGGAGATAATATTGTGAGCTCAATCACCGCCATTCATAGCAGCCATGCACACAAACCAGCACTCTGAGGTTTCAAGAGGGTGTATGCTATATAGACGTTGGGAGGTTTTTCCACCAAGGCCTTCAAGCTCCTGCTTTAGTTCAGTTCAACAGCAGCACACAGATTCTGTAAACCCTTGGCTTCCTCTGCCTCCTTTGTTCTGAAGGTCTGTGTGTATATCTCTCTCTAATCCAGTGCTTCAATTGTTTTGGCAACAATTTTATTAGCTTTCCACCGACATCACATTGTACTGTCATTGCGAGGGAGATGGTAGAGTTGGAGTGTGTGCTGTTGAGACACAAATAAATTGCTTTGAATTTTTTTGTCCTTCTAGGTAAAAAGCAAAAACAGAATACTCAACATTAAAACCGCAACTGCTGTAAAAGTTTGGATTTTATGAAACTACTCCAAATCATTGCTCATACCTTACTTTTTGCTCTAAAATGGAGTGCTCTCTGTCGAGCTGTCTTTATCAAACACGTTGTCCATGGTTTGTTTGCCCAAATGGATATAGTGTTTCCAAGGGGATTACAGCACTAAAAAAACAAAGCCCTAAATGCTATTTTATATTTGTTTTAAGGCATGAGTAATACTCATAAAGGTTAGAGAGGCAGTGATAAACAGTTTCTTGCCAAGTGGCGCGTTGATGGTTTAATCCCTGGCTCCGGCTGCGTTCATAAAGAATTCCAGTGTATGAAACATCTATTACTTTGGGTTTTACACATGCTGACTTGACTTCTCTCAAACAAAAATATGTGACAGACTGAAAAAAAGAGAGAATTAAATGAATGACAAAATCTTTGTTCATTTTCTCACTTGGCTGTGGCTGTTGGAGGCAAGTTGATAACTTAAAATTATGAGAAATTTATAAGAAAATAGGCAAATGTTTAGTTAAGACTTCAAAAATCAAGCAAGCAGTATGCGGCCACATTATGAGTGGTCAATAGTTAAAAATCAATATATTTTTATGTGCAAGGTTTGTGAAACTCTATTACTGTATTTGTCACATGCCTTAATTGTTACTCACTTTGGCACCTGCCGCCACATTTATGAATTATTTTACAAGTACACTTTAAATTGAAAATGTTTATAATTAGACCTTTTTTTCATAAAATATCATTTATCATTGGCATTGTTTTTAGACCTGGACATTCGGGGCTGCAGTCTAATGGTGTATAATTTATCAAAACTAAATTGAGAAATGCAAATGAGAACAATGAGGAAAATTTTAAATATGCTTGTACAAATTTTGGGAACAATTTTAAAATTCAAGCCATTTATGTAAGGTAATGTGAACTTTTCAAACATTTTTGAGGCACTTGTCATCTACAAACTACCTACATAGCAAAACTTGTCTGGCCCAGTTGTGGCCCACACAAGGCACTAATAATCAGCCCAAATAGCGCAAAGAATGACGACCCTTTGTTGGGCCAGACATGGTTTACCAGAGGTGGTCCATATATGGGCCAGCACCACACAAACCAAACCACAACTGGGTCATTTGTGAAATGCAATCATTAAAAACAGTATCATCATTGCCAGATCTGGCCCACATCTAAATAACAAAGCCCTTACCATACCAGCAGTGACAGCTTAACACTAGATCGGGCCCACACCTGTCTGCTATGTGGATAATAGCTGAGTGAGACAGTAGCGGTCGGGAATAAAATCTATTTTTAAACTCATTGCATCACATACATCGACTATTCTTTTAATTGATTTTTTAAATGTAAAAAATGAATTCGGTTTGTGTTAAATATCAAATTGCTGAAAACCATGAAAGGCAGAGCTCAGACCTTTGGATGTGCAGAGTGCAGGCACTTGTAGTATGCACATGACAGGCACTGAGATGGCTAAGTGAGATGTACGACTGGGCATAAATAAACTGAATGTATACAAATGATTTGCTTTAAAACTATAATCACACAGAAGCAGCATTATGAAATATAGGAATTTAATCATGAGGTGCCTAAAGTTTCTCATCCCTAGATACTACCCTTTTACCAAAAGAGAATATAATTCAGTTTATAAACTATTAAATAAAAATTATTATATTTCATATTATTTCATTATGTAGTGTGAGAGATAAAAACAAGTAAATTTCAATGGCTTTTAGGGGGCAGAGATTCATGCAAAAAGTAAACAAAACTTCAGGGTAATTTTTCAGTTCTACTGAAACAACAAGCCTGGGTTATTTCTTTTCATACCCTGAAGCTACATAACAGCCTAGGATCATTACAGTAGGCAGAGGCTGTGTCAGGAGATGAGAGCTCATTTGGCTTAAATCTGAAGGGAAAGTCATGAAGGTGCTGGGCTTAGCTCCCTCATTAGCCCTGATGGCTGTGGTGAGCACAGAGCTCAGGCAGCACTCAGAATTCTTTGTCAGGAACTGATTTAGTCTTTGAACCTAATTTGAGAACATAAAATGTTGAATAAGGTCAGCACAATTTTACACTGATACTCAAAATAGTCATTTCACCCACATGTTTGGGAAGTTGCTGTGGGCTGCAAAGGTATTTGTACTCATGGAAATTTTCTTAAATTTAATCTTAAACAGAAAAAATAATTAAAAACTAAGAAACTGAATCTGTGCAGGGATACACATTAACCACTCCCCTAAAAAGGACATTTTACTTTTTTTGTGTGTGATTTCTTAAACTCATGAAGTGTTGTGTCAGCAGTCATTGCTTTAATGTAATGTACTGTGTTGGGCATTTTTTATTTTATTTTAGTGACATATTAATCATTTGCTTTTGATAGATTTCATTGCCCAAACCAAACAATTAAAAGTCAGAAGGATAACCAGGACTATGAAAAAGAGATTACCGTGACCAGAGGAAAAAACTGGAGCGTTCACGTGTTTCCAGCAGAATGAGGGGGATCAAAAGCAGAACAGAAAGCGTGTAGGTCATGTGTTTTTACGATCTTTTCAGATGACAGGGAGATTGAACTGGAAGAAGCGAGGAATTAATAACAATGTATTTAACCTTTGGGCTGCAAGTTCATCTGTGCTCCACGGAAGAGAGACGCTGAATTAAATCACATTCCATGTCCTCGAGCAGAGAAGAGGGAAAGAGTCGATGGTATTGGGGTGCCGTGGCAACAGTGGACTCCAAACCACTCTGTTTCTGCTTTTCATCTTTATTTTTTTAATCAAAGCAATCTATTCTTCAATTCTACATGTCACATTCTCTTCCCCTCTATTATCACATCATTTTTCTTTTTTTCTCTCTATTTAATTTACTTTTGTTGTTCAGCTGTTTTACTTTCCTCTGTTCTTTCTTTATATTTACTTTTTTACTCTACTTTTTCCCAGAACTTTCACTAAAATGTCTATTTTTTTATCTCCAATAACCATTTTTAAAAATATTTTTAATTATCCGTTTTATTCCCCTTATCATATATTTTCTTCTGTTGGACCAATATAACACCAAATGGAAACAAATACTGCAGCTATTACTGAAATACGTGGCTATCAACTACCACTGTATTGACACTAAAGGCTCGGTTATAGTTGCACTTTGTTGCTCGTGCGCGTGCACCCTCGCCAGCGTTGGAGGCGTTTATACTTATGTTGTTCTAGGTTTCTTCAAAAGGACACGCGGAAGTACATTTTATAACTTGAGAAATGCTGTAAAAAGGAGAGCAAAAGCATGATATTCAAACACGCTGTTTGAATGGTTTGACGCACGCAGTCATTGCAGAGTTTCAAAATTTTGGAGGTGCACAACCACGCACCAGGACAGTGCACGGGGCCAACGTGCAGGGGTGGGGATGGCGTGATTGAGCCGCTTTTGGCATGTGCTCCCTTGCGCCCGGTGCAACGCGTCAACTATACACCGGGCTTAAGTCACCTTAGTCATCCTACGGCTGTTACTTTATTCATACTATGCAAATCATTCATGCTGTTATATTATGTTCATGTTGTTGCCACCCTCCCCACTATGATGCCATTACTACTGTTTATCAATGTTTCTCCTTCTCTTTAACTCAAGTTATTACTTTATATCTTATTGAATTTCATGTATATATTGCTCTGGGGTTAAACCTGGACTGTGCGTATGGAATTTTGTTCCACCTCATATAAATTTTTGCTTCGTCTTCTTCCCTAAATGCAGTCCCTTCTTTCCTTACTCCTTACTACTTTCCTCATTACTTTTTCTTATTCCTGAATTACTTTGCCCAATATTTTTCATTCTTTCCTTACACTTTGTTCATGTCCTTCTTTCGTACTATTTTATTCTGTCATTTGCAGTCAGATGCTTATGTACACACATGGACATGATTGTCATATAACTTGGAAGCCAGCAGATTGTGTTAAATCATCAATTCATCGCAGTCTCCCATCCTGAGCAGCACATTGGCAACAGTGGAAAGGAAAATCTCCCTTTTAACAGTTATGCATTAATTGAAGTTTGGAGACTTTTTAAAATGCTTTATTTCAGAACCGCATCTGACACTTCTGTCGGGAGGGGGGAGACGGCCGAGGGGGGTGGGGGGGCAGCGCTGAACTGAACTAACAGTTACAAAGCAAAACCGAAGCAGGACTAGATATGATTATTATATGATTTAGATTTTTATTTTTGTGACT
>JARVGW010000247.1:2608197-2621326 GCA_031762495.1 Anablepsoides rubrolineatus
ACTCTCACAAATAAATATATATATATATATATATATATATATATATATATATATATATGCACACACACGTTTTTAATGGGGAGTGTGCAGTCCAGGACTCAAATGACTCAAATAAACCGGGTTATTTTAGTGATTGACTCAAATTAACCCGGTTCCATAAAGTGAACCGTTTCTACCAGCTCTAAATATAACTGTTTAGCAAAATAAAACCTAGAGTCCAGACTTGCTTTTGTTTTATGTGTAAAAAAAATATATTTTTAAAATCAGAGTCATTACATATAGTAAATGACTATGAGCCACCATGACACAGCAGAAGTGATATGCTCTCAAGTTACTCTTCGTCTCATTGTTGACACCGTAAATACCAGATGGCTGGAGTCTGTTGACATTTGCCCATCAGGCCTCCCCTTTAGTCCTTGACAAAATCTCAAATCCTGCAGTTTACATGTGCCAACAAATGGCGACAAATGTCAGGGAAATGCCAAGGACTTGGACATTAAGATGGGCACAACACCTGCTTCAGTTTGAGCGATTGTAACTGCAAATGTACTTGTTTTATTTTGCTTGTATTATATATTATATTTCCTTGTGTTATCTTATATATTTTGAACTCCCAGTAAAAAAAAACTATACAACTCAAATGACACAACTAGTCAGCGATAGTTTGGTTCGACCAACACCAAAACCAGCCAAGATCTCACCTTATCATTGATGACAGACTCTACCTTTTACTGTCATTTACAGTGATTCAAACTCGGTGGGTGAAATTAGCAGTGAGCATCATGTAATTATTCAGCTGTCTTGTGCAACAGCTTATGTTATTCTTGCCGAGCATGACGCAAAACTGTGACACAGTGAAGACGGAAGAACAAAGGGGATCTGGGGAGAAAGTGGTGTAAAGTTGGGCAGAGGGGATGGAAGAGTTTAATGAGCATCTTTCTCTTTTTGCTTTCATCTAACTAGGCTAACATGATAAACTAGTTGCTCTACTCCCCCTCAGCCACCACTCTAATTGCATCTCTATACGCCGAACTATTGCGCCTGGCAACTTAAGATAAATCTATGGGAATAACAGGTGAGAGGGAGGAGAGCCTGTTTACTTTGCTGTGCTACTAAAATCCTGGTAACTTCTGAAACGTTGCCTCTCCACTCCACTTTTTCTCCGTTTTTCAACCCATTGGTAGCCATGAGTGGATACATGTGACATTTGTTTTTACTGGAAAAGCGAGTCGGTCGACCCACAGCTGCAGCTTGAGTCAAGACCCTATCATTTTTCACCCAGTTCAAATAAAACCACAGAGTATCTGTTTTTTGGTAAATGGGAAAAACACTGATTGTTGTTTTTTTCTTTTGCTCTTAATGTCTGAGAGTTTAAAAAATTCCACAGCTCACAATCAATCACTACCGCATATTAACAACAATGTTAGGGCAATTTGCATGCATCTGTTTTGAAGAATGGAATAATTACCCATTGTTTAACTCTGAGAAAACTAATTAATTGAAGCTCAAATGAGACTCGAGTACTTTGAATTCAAAATTTAATGATCATTTAATTTCTCTGATTAAGCGTCTTTAAACATAATACATGACTACATAAATACACTTTATAGAACCAACAGTCATGGAATAAAGAAAAGCCAAAGTATTTAAGTTCTGGGTTTTTACATTTCAGGATGTAATAAAAATAATTTGGTTTATCCTAGGCTAAAAAAATGACTAAAAATTTGATGTAATGAAGACTCTTGAAATAAGAAAAAAATTGAGTCAAATCAAGTATTTCAAGATACTTACCAAGTAAAATTTTCTTACTCCATTGGCAGAAGTTTTGACTTAATTTGAGTCAAATTATTAACAAGACAAATAATCTGACACATTCTGAAAACAAGAATATTATTCTTACACAATCAGTTCTTGTTGAGTAAATCAGTCTCAAAACAAGATCAAAGACTTTTTGGCTGGATATAAGATTTTAAAACTTGGTTAGATGGACATTTTGGCAGTGAAAACAGTGGCACACTGAAGGATCAAATTAAAGTAAGGAGAAAACTTGAGACAAATCAAGTTTATGAGATAAAAGAGAAGAATGAAAACAAAAAACAAAAAACCTCCGCATACACAAAACTGCTTTGTTTCTGAATGCTCCACCTCACGTTGGTGTGCCACTGTTCTCAGCCCCATGTGGCCTCATTATCACCCAGACTCAGACACAGCAGTCATATACAGACAACAGAACACAAACACTCTGCTTTACAAAGACTTGCGTTCATCCAAAACACTGACTGCAAGGTGCAGGAATAGACACACACAATGATACTGCTAAATAATGTTTATCACAAAACCTAATAAAATCCAGGAAACAAAAAAAAAACAGGCATCACAAGTTACACAAACACCTACAGACCTATAAATACAAGATCAAACTTTACTTCATAACGTGCGACAACACAATACAGAGGCTGTGTTGCCAATTTGTTTCAAATATTTAAAATGTATGGTTGGCATAACATGAACAAACCCAAATACAAAGTTAATGACGATAATCTGTCCATTTCCACATAGCAGATAGATGTGGGTCAGGTCTGGTGTCAAGCTGGCACTGCTGGCATTGCAGATGTGGGTCAGGTCTGGCAATGATGCTACTGTTTTGGTGATGATCCACAGCTGGACCAGTTGTTTTATGTAGTGCTGGCCCATACATAGACCACCTCTGGCAAACTACCTCTGAGCCACCAAGGGGCTGTCATTCTTTGCCATATCTGGGCCGAGTGCTAGTGCTTTATGTGTGTGTGTGTGTGTGTGTGTGTGTGTGTGAGAGCCAGAACTGGGCCAGACAAATTTTGCTATGTGGGTTCATTTTCTGCCAGTTACCCATGGTTGTGGAGGCAACAGGTCTAGGAAGGAAACACATATTTCCCTATCTCCTTCTGGGCAGTTCTAAGCTGTTCCTAAATCAGAGAGGCTACACAATCTCTACAGGGAGTTTTGGGTCTACCCTGTTTTTGGTTTTTTTTTCCTAGCGGAGTGTGCCCAGAAAATTTACAAATGAAGGCATCCAGGAAGCATCCTAATCAGGCGTCCTAACTACATCACATGACTCCCTTCAATGTGGAGGATCTACGGTACTCCAAGTATCCGCTGAATGACGGAGCTCCTAAGATTGAACCTGGCCACCCTACGGAGGAATCTCATTTCAGCCAATTGCATCAGAGATCTTATTCTCCTTGGTCATGATTCATATCTCATGAGCATGGGATGGGATGTCTCTCAGCGTGCAGTCATCATCTGTAAACTCTGTAGTGTTCAACAATACAGAAAAAAGCAGATGCTGTTACAGCCACAGCTCGTGGGGCCGACGGAAATGCACAGCTCCACCGTGCTCTCTGTCACAGCCAGCGGCTCTCTACGACTGTGCATGTTTTCTAGTCCATATTTTCCATGGTACCTATCTTCTGTGATACCAATATATGTACCCATGTTGTCCAGTGGTTAATAACAATAGCCATGAAAGATTCTTTGCTCTTTCTTCAAATTTGTTTTACACAAATGTAAAATACTGAGTTACAGTGCAGTCACTGTATTGGAAACACACGGAACAGATGACTCCATAAAAAATAGGGCACACAGGTTTGCTGAGATCAGCCACTAATCTTAGCACTAATTAAAATCTAGTTTGTGCAGCGCATCAAAACAATTAGTGGAAAACGGTAAGGAGAGAGCTGATGGAACTCAGGAAGGGAGGGGGAGATAAGTGATTTGAGAGGAAAGGAGTGAATAAATGAGAGGACAGAGGTCTGATCGCGCTCAGGGGAGAGACACGAGCGAGGTCCCAACATGTTAGAAGATGATAAATGGAGACACAGAGGGAGGAAAGGAGAGAAAACGTCGGGGAAGGATTTGGTGGAAGCACTCGAGTGGGAGCTTTAAAGTGACAAAAAGCATGACTGCACCCAATCTGACATGTTAGGAAAAATGAGGGTTGGACACTGCGGGGCTAAAATGACTGGACTGATTGCTCTGCCTCTCTCTCTCCGTGTGCCTAATATTCATCATCCTATTTTCCTCTCTTGGCAATTTCTTGTTCCTCCACAGAAGCAGCTCCCTGCCAAAATAACTCCACTTGTTCTTGAGGCGACAAAGCTTTTGTCAAGCCAGATTTGAGAGGAGGAGGACAAGTTGGTGGGGGGTTGGCTGAATAAGGCAGTAAGAGAGAGAAAAAAAAAAGCTGAAGTAAACAAGTGCAGATGGTGTAGGTGTTCTTGCAGGGCGATCCCCTTCACCTGTCAGGCGATCAAGGCACGTGACGTAAACCTCCTCACATCTTTCCTTCTGCTTCACTCCCACAGTCTGGAGCAGGACACCTCGGAGAAAAACTACCCTGCCTCAACATCAGCGTGGCCATCTGTCTTTCCTTCCCCACACTCTCTCCCTTGTGGTTTCTCTTGCAACAACATTTGTATTACCTTTGTTTGGTCTGTAGGTCAGAGGAGAGGAGCAAATGAATACAAAACAAGTTTTGTTCTGTTCAGGAACAAAAAAGCAGCCTGCTGGGTAGGGATGGGCAGTGATTTTTATATAAGGAATCAAGTCAAGGGTAAGCTCAGCCTAATTATCCGAACATAGGAATGCCCTGGCATGTTAAACCATTATGACTGGTGAAAATAAAGAAATATAAAGATTCCAGCTAGCAGGATTAGCAGCATACCTCTGTATATTTTCCAGCTGCAGGACTCAAAGTGAATAAGCTTTGATTAATCAAAAATCCCAATCATATTAACAGTTTTTGAAGAAAAAAAATCTAAAAAAACATCAATCATATATAAGGAGGGCCCTTAAGACCAAGGCTTTCATAGTTTCTTGTGCTGACTGACAACACACTGAAAGAATGAAACAAACTAATTGTTGCATATTTGGAGTAAACAGGAAAGGATGGGTAAGGTGGGGGTCAGATATTCACAGTGAAAAATTTACTGAAAATTACTCACTAATTCCCTACAGCTGAGAAGTAAACTCTACCTCTCACATACCATGAAATAACTTGAACATGTAAAAAAAGTCTGTTTTAACAAGTAAACCTAAAATCAACATTTTGAGTTTTTTAATAGTCATAAAATCTTTAAATATAGCAAAAACTAAAACAAAACAAACTAAAAATCAGAAGGGCAATGTCTTCAGGAAAACAATTTATTTTTAAGAGTTCTGCATATGCATACTGTGTATTCTGCAAAACAGAACTGCGGCGCTGAAGGGCAAACAGCTGCTCATTCACTGGGGTTATTTACACAAATGGCACCATAAAAACATGCTAACTTTTATTTTTTTACATGGTATTACACAAAAATCTTCCACTGTCAGATCCACATGATGTGAGGGACAGAGCTGGAGAATGGAGAACAGGGCAGCACAGTTCATCTGTGACCACTTCACATTAAGGGCTTTTAAAATACAGCTTATCAGAAACCTGAAGTTGACAGTCAAAGCCTGACATTCTGTACAAATGTTGCATATTTTCTGGTTGGCTCCCTCTGCTGCTGATAGGGACATCTACACATTTGATATTCATTATGACTCCACAATCTGTCTATTAAACCCTTACATATTTCAATAGATGCTCATCCATCCATCCATCCTTTTTACCTTCTTCCTTTCTGCGTTGAGGGGTCAATGGTGCCCATATATCCATCACTCACTGTGCGAGGGACATCCTGGTCCATCACTGGACTAACTAGAGACAAACAAGACAAGCAACCATTCACACCTAGGGGTAATTTAGTTGCCAGTTAGCTTAAAATACATGTTTTTGGTCTGTGGGAGGAAACTGGGGTACCTGGAGAAAACCCATGCATGCACAGAGAGCACATGCAAACTCCACCCAGAAAGGTCCCTGGCTGAGATTCGATCCCACCTTGTTGCTAGAAGGCGACAGCTCGAACGAGCCGATTGCTGAGGTAATATTTAGCTGCTACTGAATAGGCTGGAGTAACTGATCTGGAATGATTGTAGGAGGTCCACATCATGCCTAGTCTAGTCAATATGGCTGAGAAAGCTTGTAAAGCTTTGGTGTTCCTTTGAGATAAAGTCAGAAACAGCACAAATAAGCCGAGTCAGGTTTTGAGGTGTTATTTTGTCTGCGTGTCCGTGGTCCCATCCAGGAGAAGCCGACGAAGCTCCTGGGGGTTTGTGACGGGCAGAGAGCATGTGAAGTTCTGGCAGACGTAAGCGGTGGCGATACCATTCAGCTGGGTCAGGGAGGCAAGGCTGGGGAGGCGGGACAGGACACTATCTGGATTTTCTTCTTTGAGCATCAAAACCTGCCGTGGGAACAAAACAAAAAAAGGTTGACGTAGTTTATACAGTCATAAAATCTGGTTTTGAAAGTTAAAAACATCCTAGTTATATTTTTCTATTTATTTTTATTGCAAAAGTAAGAGAATATCATACTTTTAAACAAACAATAGCTTCTCAGATGAGAGATGTTTGCTTGTTTTTTTCGGGGGGAAACATTCTGGTTCATTGTAACCAATTGTAACCAAACCACTGATCTTTTGATTGAAATTTTGTGATCTCTCATCACAAAATTTCAAGTTAAAGAAAATAACAGATTACAGAATTCAATAATGAAACTCAAGAAAATGGATGGTTTATAAATGGACATAAGCATATAGAGTTTTAAGAGATTTTCTCTAATAGTCATTGAAATAGATGACTGATTATTTTGGCATAAGCCAGGAACACAAACAAAAAATAAACGAACAAAAAAAACCCCAACAGTTCTTAAAATCTCAAATATTTGCGTCAGCCGTGCTGTATAGATGAATACCAATTCAGCCTGGAGAGACTCACACAAAGACAGACTAAATTTAGGATGTTTATTGACACAACTGACTTGCAGGTTTACTGACATGAGGATGTGAGCCCAGATGAGTTGCTTAAGATGAGGGGTAGGAGCTTTTCTTCTAGACTCCATTTCAAGAGCAGAAAGAATTGCTGATTTCCACAACAGAAGAGACTTGATGAGCATAATTTGTATTGACTATTGAGAAACAGTTCCTTGATAATTGATGTTTACTCAGGCAAACTGGCAAAACTCCAACAAAGTGCATCCATACAAGAAAATATCAAAGTAAGGTTAAGATGAAGAGCAGAAATTGGCAAATATCTTTCTCTCAGGTTAAATTTTACTTAGTACCTCCACTATCATTTTACAATTACTGTGTTATTTCATCAGGAAACCTGAAAATTCTCATAAAGGCTGTAAAAATTATATGTTTTGTTATAACAGCAAAAATTAAGAAAAAAAAAATAGCAAAAACTTTTCATTGGTTTTAACAGATTTTGAGGGATCTGGAGAATAATAAACCATGATTATGTGGGCTGGAAATGTGAATTGAACTGGTTAAATTATCAGTATTTGTATGTATTATTATTATTTTTTTTTATCATGCAGCAGCAATCCAGTCAATAAAAATGACTTGTTTCAGTTATTTCTGTGTGTGTGTCAGGTACAGAACCAAGTTTTGATTAACTGCATTGTCTTTTTTAAACAATTATCAATTATGGCTCTTTGGCTGTTATGGTCTCTTGCAGACAATCCAATAAAGAGAATAGCTGCTCAGATACATGATTCGTGGACCTACTTGCTGAACAGGTAGCTCTAACACTGACATTAATGGGGATACATGTTGGAAAAAAAGAGTAAGACATGGGTTAAAATTACAAAACAAGATAGAATAAGTGGCTTGTACTGATTTTTCCTTATAGTCTTGTCTTTGTGAGTGTGTATGAGTGTGTGTGTCTGATCTTGGACAGGCAGCCAATTGAAGTTAAAAAGTGCTGTCCTGTCTGTGCCCAAGGCTGCTTCCTGTCAAACATGTGTCAGTTCCTTCTGGCCTCGGCACTTCATCAGGTTCACAGCTGAGTGAACACATAAACAGTAAACAGAAACCAAACCATCAAAGACAGGAGATAAAGGAGCAGACGGGAAGACAATATGATGGGACGGGTCAGGTAAAGGTTTGTGATGTGGATATGATGGGCAGGATGCCTTTTATCTTACAAGTCAACCTTATGGATGGAATGTAATGGATAATATGGGTTAAGGCAGATTGAGTAAAAGTATGAATAAAAAGTTATGAATAACTTAAACAATCTAGAATGAGGTATAATTTGGTTGGCACATGAATATCTACAGCACTGACCCAGTGAGGCAAAAACACACAAGGCAAGATTCCTTTGCAGCGGTCTCCTCTCAGCTGACAGCAGCTGTGTGTGTGTGTGTGTGTGTGTGTGCGCTGCTGCTGAACGAGGCAGTGAGTCGGGCCGCTTTAGGAAGGGGGAGGGGCTCACCGCACCACTCGCGGGGGAGAAAAAGAGACAAGTGCTGTCGTCAAAGCTTCTAAAAATCTCCAAAAACACAAAGAAAAGTAGACAGATTTGTTGCTAGTCTCTTTTTGGGGAAAAAATGCACTAGATGGGTCCGGCGACAATGTTGCTAAGTCAAGAAACACTGCTTCGCTCCGCTCACTACCAAGTCACGTGACCAGTCCAATCGCAGCCTGTGCGATTAGAAAATCTTGTTTTAACATATCGCGAGATTATCGCAAATGTGATTAATCGTTCAGCCCTAGGACGGACACATCTCATTAAACCAACTCAACATTACAAAAGGATGTAAATAAACCAGAAAAATGCAACTTATGAGATAACATAATTAAAGTAACAAAGAATGAGTCCAGCGGACTACTTGTCATGATCTTAAAATACTGAGGATGAGGATCTGCTGCCCAATAACAAAAATCTGCTTCTAAACTCAATATTTCACTGGACAATGACTGCTGGTGATAAGTTGGTGAATGAAATTTGCAAGGTAGTCTGAAAAATATTTCAGCGAGCGACTATCCAAAGCTTTTATGTTAACAAAAATCATACAAGTTCTTAAAATAATGGTATACCTGGGTCAACTCGTCCCACCATTTCATTCCCATTTGGCAAACAGCCTACCATCAAACTACTATTGTTATAGTTGTTGTCGATGTCATTAAAATAGTTTCATCAACTTTGAAATGGTGGTCAAAGCGCATACTTAACCATCTAAAAAGCCTTGCAAGGACTGTAATTCTCATCTTTACCTTGTGTAATGTATCGCTTTACTGCTATGTTAGACCCCACCAACAAGTTTTTTTTTTGTCAACTCATTATATAGCAATGTGTTCTATATTTGAACCATGAAGACTTGATGAAAAAATAAAAGCTCACAAGAACAAACCAATTGACAATGTGCTAGTATAAAATGATTTAGGTTTTTGACTCTAAACACAATATTACTCCTCATTGAGGTAAACATTTGATGGATTCTCAAAAAAAAAAGCAATGCATTAACTACTTTTATGTAAGCATTATTTGCAACTAAAAAATGAATGGACTTCTGTTCATGATGCACTGCAAAGTTAAGTTACTTTGCAGTGCATCAATTTAAGGCTTGGGCCATATTGGCAAACAAAGTATTCACAGTTATGTGTGGCATTTAGCCACTAACCCTTAATATGATGAATAATAGATGACAATTGCACTTGCATGTTCATGACTTTAAATCAGTTACCCTGTGCTCTAAAATTATATTCAGTAAAACTAACGTCTTCATTTAAACCAAAGCCAACCTATTTTGCCACTAGTAAGAGACAGATTGCATTGTAGAGTAGATTTGTTTTCATCATGCACTGAAGGAGAGTTTGCACTTAAGGAGAGTTTGCTATAGCCAAAGTTGTGACTTCTGGCCACATATGGTGCTCATACTTTGGTTTATGGTGGTATTTTACGTGATTAAACAAGTTTAATGTTAGCATCACATTAGCATTAGCTCTGCACCTCAATGACTACATAAATAAATAAGTAATCACAAAGTGACAAATATTAATTAGTGCCAGTTTTTTTGATTATTCCCAACCCTAATTTAAGGTTTAAGTATTTAAATCCACCCCCATCCCACCCTCAACTGTGTTATGTGATAAAAAAAACAAAAACAAACACACATTATTCTGATCTTAGCAGTGATGTCAGTGAACCTGTTTACTGCATCTTAAAGAGTATAAGTGAAACATAGAATGGTGGCATGGTGCACTTTAGTGAGTTGGCTGGAAACCTTTGAGGATAAACGGGGAAGACCAGAACAAATTAGGCTGAAATGTGGTCATGATGGGGTGAATGTTGCTATGGAAACTGAGGGAGGATTTCCCTTCCATACTGAACCCTTCTCTCTTTGTTTTGACGCATTTTTCGCTGTCAGCTTCATGCAGACCTATTCTGGTCCAAGACCACATCCAGCTATAAGGTCATCCTGTAGTATACAAGGTGTGTGTGTGATGGCAATTAAGAGCAGCAGAGACAAATGGAAAGACATGTTATGAGTGAATGTAACAAAGAAAGCAAAGTGTGTTGTCCTGTATTCCATGCACTGCATATGATTGAACCTGAGTGAAGCCAGAACAAACAGCAGGGTTGGCTACGTATAAGAGTACAGTCAAACTCCCATAGGGTAATCCCCTCACAATGGACACCCCAAAAACAAATGCTCATCACCACACAAAATTCCCGCCCATTGAATGTCCCTGCACTGACAGCTCCCTCCCACTTGTCATTTCTCATCCTGCCAAAGCAGCTCAGCTCCAACATGCAAAAGGAACACTGTGTACCTGCAATGACAAACACACACTAAACTTCAGGAACCATTTTAATTTATGATCCAGTGAGCTGACATGACTCTCGGGCCAATCTTTGTCACCGAGGATTGAAAGACAGTGAGTGAATGAAACACACACTTTTAAGAGCTACGGTCATAACGTGAGAAAATATGACAGTGGCTGTGAACAAACACACAAAGGACCTTTTCAGTCATCATAACAACAGGACATCTGGACTGCCACCTCAGGACAGAAAAAGACACATTTATACTCTGACAACGCCACCGAGGGTCCCGTTGCTATAAAGTCCTGCCAGTCCAAGTTTGTAAAAAATAACGCACAGTTTTGTGTGCGTCTTTATCAGTTTCTCACATTATTGTGGAGAATTTCTGACCAGTGGTGGGCACAGTTCTCCTAAAGCACCAAAGCACTAATAAGAGAACTAATTTTATGATTAGTGTTTTACGGCTTTTGCTATTTTTTTAAATTCATTAGTGGATTAGCACTTGCTAAATTTAGAAGCACTAACTGAGGTCTTTAAATATTATTGATCAACATTATTGTTAACAGCTGAGGGTGAAAGCTGTCACTGCTTTTGTTCATATGTGTGGCACTTATCCACTAGGTGAGATGTTGATATTGATTATTGTCAATATTCTGCGCTCAGTAAATCGTGGCAAATGTTGACTCTAAAGAATGTTCCATGGGTCACCTGGGTTATATTACTGCTTATTTAGAATTAGGTTTTGCTAACTTTTTCAGTGTATTAGTGTTTTAGAATTAGGGGACCTAAATATTTGAGTTAGTGCATTAGGGTTAGTGCAACAAATTTTTAGATTAGTGATGCCCACCCCTGTTTTTGACCAACTTTTTCTTTACACTGTTGCTTCAGTTCAATAAACTCTGCAGACATTTTTGCATAGCTCTCTTCAGGTCCCACCACAGCATTTCAATCAGATTAAGGTCTGGAGTTTGACTGGGGCATGTAACATCATGGTTGTTTTTTTTTTTTTTTTTGAGGAAAAAAAGGCCTCTCAACAAGTGGCTTGCAGGCTGAATACAGCTTTTTTAAAGATAATTTGGCCCCCACAAAGCTAGAAGAATTCCAAACTGATTTGTTTGAATATGATTCTGAAACTATGTGAACAATGGGCTACTTCCATAACTTGAGTATTATATTAGTTTTATAGAATCATATATCTGCCAAACAGACAATCTTAAAGAAAACATGACATCAAAGAGGGGTGGGGTAGCCAAACATGACAAACTTTAAACAGCTGTCTGATTGACTCTTCCATCAAGGCAGTAATCTACTACCATCAGGCCTGTAGCCTGAGATGGACCACTTGGTTTTTTGTTATTTCTCTGAGAATTGAACAGTCCGACCTTTGGGTGAATTTGCTGGGACATCCACTCCTGGGAAGATTGGCAACTTTACAGGCTTGGAGCGAATCAACCAGCCTAAACAAAGTGATATTATGTCAGACGTTGCCATTACGCGTGGAATTTTGCAGTTTCCATCCACCTTGTCTAATTAAATATTTCAAAATGCGCATAAAACCCATTGATGGAAGCATATCTACTGTCTCTTTCAAAGCCTAAATGGTGGAAAGTGTATTTAGAATAATGGCTGGAATAGTATTGTTCATAGGGTTGTCCTGATACAACTTTTTCACTTATGATACAGTACAGATATTGCAGCTTTAATTATTGGCCGATACCAACATTGACCCAATAGGATATCAGTACGAATCACACACTTTTATTGCCTATTTTGTAGTATGGAATCTTAGAAAAAACTCCCAGTAATTTTTAAATACAACCGATATGCAAATGAAGTTTAGATGAGCCCTGGGTTAAACAGATTTACTACAATATAGATAGAATAGTATTTTTCTAAATGTGACATTTTCTTTCCTTTATAATAATTGGAATGAAAACATGGGTTCCTTTGAGATTTAGCTTGTTTTTTTATTGGTCACAGACTGAAAGACAGTAATGACCCCTGTAATGTGACCCCCTCTATAAATGTGAGATTAAGACAGCTGGACTCCATTAGAAGTGTTTCATTAGTCCACTGTCACATGAGCTAGAATTAGAAACATGAAGTAAAATTCAGCTTTTTTGCATCTCATTACAGGAAACTGAACTTTGGCATGTGTAGAGAAACAGGGACTTAGGCGGTGGCCAGCTGAAATGTAGGAGTAGTTCATCACAATGGAGCAAAAATGTGCATTAACCCTTTTATATTTATTTATTTTTTCATATAATGTGCTTGATGTTGGTGAACACCAATTGTACATTGACGTTTTATGACAAAGAGCGACTGTGAAATAACTGCATAGACAATATAAGAAAACTAATCTGGGAAACAGTCCCATCACTAAACTGAAAATTATATTAACATATTTTAAATATTTGAGTTCACTAAAATTCAAAATAAAAAAAGTTACATT
>JARVGW010000247.1:2823232-2851771 GCA_031762495.1 Anablepsoides rubrolineatus
CTGCTCAATTTGAAGAGTTTATTCAATCACTGAATCAGGTGTGTTGGAGCTGGAAAACCTCTAAAACATGCAGGATACTGGCCCTCGAGGACTGGAGTTTGACACCCCTGCTGTAAACAAACAAGCACGTCTTTTACTGCGCATGCGTGTCACATCAGCGCTGTGGAGCGTTCACACAGGAGTCTGATGCAGGTCACATTTAAAAAGTAATGTGAACGTTCACACCAAAAGATCGCATTTTTTCAAAACATCCGAATTGAGCATTAAGACCTGCAGTGTGAACGTAGCCTTGGTCTCTAGACCGCTTTTTGATGGTCTTGTCTCAGACTCGACAGCATTTGTACTCGGTCTTGTCTCGGTCTCGGACATTGAGGACTTTCAAATCCAAACCTGACTTATTGTTATTTATGTATTTTTGTTACCGGCTGTCACCCATCCCCACCCCCCCACCCCCAACACTCACACGCAGCACTCCAGAAATAGAGCAGTGGCTTCTGGGAGCGGTAAAAGATGTCTAATTTTAAGTAAAACAATTTGACTACATAAATCATAAAAAATATTGTTGTAAAACAACAACAACCAGGATAAAGTGTACAGCAACTTGTAAAATCTGCAGTGCTTCACTTTCAGAGACGATGGAGACAACTTTAAACTTGTTGCTAATTTTAACAATCTGCCTCTGTAGCAAAATTCTTTCTCTGCCCTCACACAAAGACTTTGTCAATATTAGCTTTATATATTAAGTTAACTACATGTGTACAGAAGATTCCGTCTTTTAGGACAAGTTTTTTTTCTGGTCTTGGTCTCGACTCAGTCTCACCCTCACTTGGTCTTGACTTGGTCTAGGTCCTAAAAGCCTTGGTCTTGTCTCGGTCTCGAGACCCTGTGGTCTTGGTCTTGAGTCGGTCTCGGGTTTGGTGGTCTTGACTACAACACTACTGTGCAGAAAAAAATGTCTGCTAAACCCAACAAACTGAAGCAACTAAGTGAAGAAAAGTGGGCCAGGATCTTTGACAATGACAAGAAGAAAGCCAGTTACTTTAAGTTAGTGCTGCTGACGTTTGTTCTACTAAATCACTGAGTGGACTTGGGTTTTTTACACACTGATTCTGCAATTTGACTTGTTTGTGTAAATATTGACTCTGTAGTACATTGTGTGTAATTACTGACCTTAGGTTTTACTTTCATTAGTTTTATAAGGTGGTATAATTACTGGATGACTTTAGACTACCCATTTAATGTGATTAGAAATGCTTGGAACATACCTTTTCTCATTTGATGTCAGTGTTAAAGTGACCAAATGTTAGAAGAAAGAAAGCTCTTATTGCATGTTTTCTCATTTTCCCAAGAAATACCTACAGCTGATTATCAAATTCACACAGTGGTTTCTAAACACACACATATACACAAACACACACACACGCACTCCTACCTTTGTTAGCCTCTGTATGTTTTTCTTGTAGAGGGAAGAGAGGCACTGTTTGACCAGGCCCGTGTTGTTGTCTCGTGTGAACGTTTCACTGTGTTTGTTGACCAGGTTGCGCAGCTCAGCCGGGTTGTTGGTGGTATACACCTGAGCTAACTCGTGATATGCGTTGCTCAGTGGCTGGGGGCAGAGGCAAAAACAGAAAGGAAGGGGACAGAGCAAGTTACTTCAAAGCATTTCATACGCTTGTTCACACAGCAAACAACATATCTACTGAGCCAACAGGTAAATTAATTTTGGTGGTCATACTAAAGCTTTATCTGATCACTAGATTTCAGGCTCAGTTTTTCCTAGTTTGGTTTTTTTGTTTGAACTTGAGTTGCATTTTATTCATAAAAATTGACATTTTTTTCAATGTTAAGTTATGTTTAAGGTTTTAACTAGTGAATGGTTCTCTGGAATAGAATTAAACCAGGAATGCAAGTTAACCCTTTGTGTTTTTGGTGCAAGAAACAGTGTGTATGAGTTAAACTGCATAAAATGTTAGGTCGTTTTTTTTCCCCAAGTTCGAGGCAGCACAGATTGATGGATCTGGCAAGCAGGGGGCGCAATTTTGATGGCCTTGGTCACCATAGATTAGTGTTTTGTCAATGTAAAATGCAATGAAAGCAAGTGTACATGTATACATGGCAGCAGCCAGAGTTATAAAGTAACTATCCTAAGTACAAATACTTTTTTACTGTACTTAAGTAGAAATTTT
Organism: Anablepsoides rubrolineatus; assembly: GCA_031762495.1. Lineage (NCBI taxonomy): Eukaryota > Metazoa > Chordata > Actinopteri > Cyprinodontiformes > Rivulidae > Anablepsoides > Anablepsoides rubrolineatus. Next base: position 2,825,419 of record JARVGW010000247.1, read on the forward strand.
GGTTATTTGTACTTTACTTGAGTAATTATTTTTCAGCCTACTTTTTACTTCTACTCCTTACTTTTTTTAAAAAGAAGTAGAAAGTTGTTACTCCTTCGTTATGGCTTGTTATTTATTTAAATACTATCCTGATAAACTGCACCTAGATAAAGTGAATTTAATAGTGTTTGGATGAAAAGTATAAGTATTTACCACTCTGACACTGTATACACAATCCACAGCTGCACGCCTTTAAAAAATGTTGTTTTTTTAAAGATCACCTCCCAATAAATGTATTTTGGAAAATCTAACCAAAATAACAAGAACAAGTAAAAACAATACCTTTAAATAATATGTTTGACTGGATTGGTGACAGTTAAAGTGCTTCTGCATATCATTGCACATTTTACATTTAAGTTTTTTAAGTTTAAAATAGAGAAAAACAAGAAGTAACATTTGTTCATTAAAATGCTGGTGTTGAGTCAAAATGAACACCTGTCAAATTAGCAACCTTTCATTTTGACTGATTTGTCAAAGTAAATGAGAATCAAGGTTTAAGAAAAAAAAAACTAAGCACTATCCTTGAATGTACTGAGAGCATTTTTTGCAAACAAGAGCCCCAAAATATGAAATTATTTAACCATGAATTAATTAATTAATATCTGCTTTAAAGAGATATTATATATATGCTTACATATTTATCATACTTTGCAGAGATACTGTCATTTATTTTCTATAATAACCAAAAAACAAACACTAAAAAAATGAATACGTTTCCTGGGCTCATGGTTAAAGCCATTTTGTGCCATCTGTACCTTGATGAACCTCCCTACTATTTGTGAGGTGTATTTGGGCAGCTGCTGCACTTTGCCGTGTAGAATGAGTGACACCAAGATGTACTTCTTATAAGCTTCCAACATGATGTGGCTCACTGCCATGGCTGGAGTGGTTATTGCCTGTCAAGAAAAAGGGACAAATTCGGAAAAACTCAGGAGAACACGTGGCTCAAAGTCCCAAATTCTGACTATTTTCTGTTCTTGTTTGAAATCTATAAACATGAAGACAAAATTAATTACCTGTTCATAAAAATACAGTGCTCTTTCAAAGTTTTTCAGGCCCGTGTAGATCATGCCGCCATAATAGTAGTAACATAAAAAGTGCTTTGCGTCATAAGCTCCATTCTCTTTGCAGATGTCCATCATATCCACCTCCAAGAAGGGCAGGGCCGGCTTGAAACACTTTGCTAACAAACACAGCTACAAAAGGGAAAAAATAAGAGGGACTGAGTTAGTTAGACTGAAATGACAAAGGAAATATTCAGTTATATCAGGAATATTCAAAAATATTCAGTAACAACATGTTCAACTGAAGACACCAACGTCTCACCTGACACAGGTCTGCATGAACTGAGGTAAGTTGGTTTGTGTTCATCTGCATTTTGTCTATTGCCTGTTTTAGGATGACGACACCCCTCAATGGCTGTCAGAGGAAGAGGGAAACCATGAGTTATTCTGCGGCAGTGGGCCTGAGACGCCCAAACAAACTGAAAGCATTCTAAGTCTCGCTTTAAAATTCATTAAAATATTTAGAGCAAGGCAGAAAAGGAAAAAAAAAAGGAAAACACACTACTCTTGGGTCCTGAAACTAAGTGCAGAATAAATGATGGAAGGACTCATGTGAGAACAAAAACAAAAATAAGATTGAAGTGTCTTAAGGGGGATAAGGCAGGAAGTTGCAAATGAAACTATACTGTCACAACAACACATGCATGATGGGCTTGTTGAAAATGTGTTACAGGAAAATAAATCAGGTCATCAAAAAACACACACAAACAAGATCAACTTTAACTAGTCCTGTGAACGGAAGTGGTGGTTTTTCTAAAGAGGCTAGTGAAGATCAGAGGAGCTGATAAAATCACAATTCTGTCAACAACTAATTGGACTTTCCAAGAGTTAGAGAGAATATTTGCACAGCATACTGCACATATTAAACAGCTGTACCATAAAAAGTAAAAAGTCACAAACTATGACTACAAACAAAACAAACAAAAAAAAAGAATCTATAAAAGCTGGTAAATAAGTGCAGTAAGCCCCAGTTGATTCCTGTCTATCCAGCTGACAGTTCAACTACCTTTTTTAATCAGAAACTGCAGAATGCTGCAAAAAGCTTCTGTATAAGTCATGAGATAAAAATGACGCCAAGTTGTTTTATGATCCTTACCTGTTTCCGCTCTACAAGGGCATTTGTCAACTGGTGACAGAGACCAGCAACTGCAAGAGAAGACAAATAATGAAAGAATGTCCCCCTCAATACCCGGCAATATTTTTCTAACTTTGAAACAGAACGGAAACTCATTAGAACCTGGAATGAAGATTTTTATAAAACCTCCATTTTGAACCAGTCTGAAAGGTACTGTAATTCAAGGAATAAGTCTGTGGAATAGTCTTGCAACCATATAAAAAACCCTAAAACAATTCATTTGTTTAAAAAGACAATAAAGTCAAAATTATTGGGACAATACACCATTTGTAGAATCTAGTGGAAATAAGTTACAAAGATATCTGATGTTGTTTTTGTTTTATTTTTTATATATATGTATATTATTTATTGGTTTGTTTAAGTGTTTTTTTAAATAAGGGGCAGATAGAAGCAGTGGTTCACACCAGAAACAGTACTGTGCATCATGAGTTTGGTCTCATCTGTCCAAAAAACACTGTTCTTGTGGACAGAAGTCTTGTGGTTCATTCAGATGAAACTCTGCAACACTAAGTCGTGCTGCCAGTTAGTCAATTATATATTCTAAGGTCATTTTTCCTTCTTGGAAAAATGGCAGCCTTCTTGGCATTGTGTTAACACACCTGTATCCTCTAGAGCCGCAAATTGATAAAACTCTGCCTTTTTTAGACAATGAGAAAACTACTAAATAATAGTCATTAACTGTTCACAAAAATTGGGAAAGTAAAAATAAAGGTACTTTTACACACTCTCTAAGAAATAAACTGTTGAATTTACTGAACCAAACTGGTTCCACTAATTCAGGTTGAGTAAATTGAGCAATATATGTATATTCTTTGCTCAATTTACTCGACAAGGCTTAGTGGAGCCAGTTGACATGACTTTGTTGAGCAAATTTAACACTTAATTTTTTAGGTTGCAGAAACATCTTCTTTCAGGAAGTTCGAACATATTTAATTTGTAACAAGAAACTAGATGTTACATTTTAAAGTAAAGTAATAAAAGTATAATTTTTAGCTTTAAAATGTAACAAAATAAAAGTAAAAGTAGCTATTTAAAAAATAATTAGTAAAATTACAAATCCTCAAAAAAACTATGCAAGTACTATAACGAAGTAAATGTACTTAGTTACTATTAACCTCTGCACACTGATTATAATCAGTTCATTAGGTCCACCTGATCAGCAGCTCCTGGCTGATGCTTTTCCTCTTAAAACCTGTTGAAGCATCAAGAGGTGAGGAATATATTGTGTGTTTTTGTACATCCGAGGTTAAGAACTAAAGAACAGTTTTTACTATGTCCTGATATGAAAAACCCTACAAGAGAGTGTTTTTCTTTATTCCATGTCTACCCAAAAGACCACAGCAGATTTTTATTTTCAAATGGCAGTTTATGCAAAACTAAATATTCTATTAATACTAACAACAAACTTCACCAATTTCTACCAGCAAGTCACTGATCAACAAGGACTTACAAGTGTCTGTTGCATATCTAATGTGCTCCCCGTTGCAGGTACTGATGAAGAGCTGAACTTGGGAGAAGAGCGTCTCAAAGTCTGGGATGTTTGGCATGGAGAACTTTACAAATCTGAATAAAGGGAGAAGAAGATCAGTAAAAGCCTTTTCAGGGAGTTCTGTAAGATGAAACCAACTGAATGCTTTATTTTTTTTTAAACAGCTCACACTCCAACAACAAGGAACATGCACAAATGGTAAAAAAAAAGGGATGAAATTAGAGCTGGGTGTTATACCTGTTCATACCGAAAACTGATTTTTATTTTTGTGATGATGTGAGTTTTTCGAACATCGGCATACAGGTTTAAACAACCTGAAAAGGTTTGGAATATTACATCAGGCCTGCCAGTACACCGCTTCATGACGCTTTTCGGTGCAGCACCACTGAACGAGCATGCAGGAACTAGCAGCACACAGGACAGGCTAGAGTCACTGTGGGAGTAGTCTTCTCAAAAACTGGCAGCAGGTGGTGATTTCGTCTCTGAAGGCTCTGTCACACTGGACAACTTACGCCAACTTAAAAACATTTCAAAGATATCTACGTTGAAGACGAAATTGAAAAAAAAAATCAACAGGAAGCTTCTTTTCGACTGTGTACATAATGTAATTCTAACAAACTGATCAAATGTATAACTTTTATTAGCAATTTAGACATTGAAAATGTTTCGTAAGTTGTCTAGTGTGATAGGGGCTTTACATTGGTTGAAAAAAAAAACTTTCACCATCGCTGATTGTAGAACACACCTCTCAGCGTTTCCCCTACCATTATCCATCCATTATCTTGACATGCATAAGTCTTTTTTTTTTGTGACGACTGTACCCATCTCCCCTCACTACTAGTTAAATTTATACCATACAAAAACCTGTGTGAACTTGTAACTTTACGATGTTCATGAAAAAACAAATCCTCTGTACATTAATTGTTCAAGAACAGTGCAGAGCTTTTGTCCAGGGAGTCGTTCACACCAGCACAGGCTGAGAGCCTGACACCGCTCAGGGCTTGCCTTTCTGCATCATTGGATAGGTGGAAAAAATATCAGTAGTGACATTTTATTATGACCACTTAAACAATAATAGGTCTGTGATGCCCTTAGTATCACGTTAATTGTAGCATATATTTTGTTTATGTTCCAACTCCTGCAATCACTGTATAATTACACATATGCCACAGACTCTCTGTGCAGGTTAAAGCAGAAGCTGCTTGCAGTTAAAGTACAACCCACAGGCTTGTGTTTCTAGGCAAACATATGAATTATTATAGGAGCTTAATGAACAGAAATGTGTTTTCAAATTCCTTCTGTCTTGAGATCCTGGATTATTCAGCTAACATCTACACTGACCCTAAATGTCCAGGTCTACAAATCACATAAAGGATGAAAAATATATAAAACATCTGCCTATATTCATTTCAAAAGTGTACTCCAGTAGATTGAAACAAAAACACAGAGGTAGCTGCCATGGTGAATAAATACAATGTGGGCTGAGGGGGGTACAATGTAGGCAGAGGTGGGAAACAAATTAAGGTGTGCGGCTCGCTGGTGCCAAACACACAGAATTTAGTGAGGCTTCAGCTGAAAAATCAACCAATATCCTCCCAATTTAGTCACAGTCCACTGAGATACTGGCTTCACATTTATCTGTACATGCAGCAACAGACAGAAAAAGAAAAACAAGAGCAAAGAAACAGTAAGTTAAAGTGTGGAAAAAAAGAAACTTACAGCACAGCCAGCACACCAAGGGAGTGCTCTTGGATGTCCAAAGCCCCCAGCACTGTGTCCAGGTGGGACAGGTTTTTAGCCAGCAGCTCCCCACTCTTGTTGATCAGCTCACACAGCTGAGTCATCTGACCTGCGAGGCAAATGGGGAGGTGAATCACAAAACAAAAATGGTAAAGGTGAATTACTCTGGATTATTTGCTTGTTATTTAGATCTTTAGAAACTCACAAACTGTGCCTCCTAAAGTATTTAGTTTTAATACTGAGCAGCAGTTACATTAATTATGGCAAAGTGTTAGGATGAAACACATGTTATAACCGGGTTTTAAAAGGCATATTAAAAATAGTTTTACATAAGTACAAATGATGAAACTCCAACCACAATAATAAAAAAAACGATCACTACTTTCTATTTCAAGTTTGCTCATGTTGATATATATGAACTTTCCTCTCCGAAAAAACAAAAGATAATTTTGCTGTTTATCTATTCATTCACATTAAGAAAGTGTTCTTCATGAACGCAGAAAACCAAGGAACTTATCATTGTTTATATTCAACTGGCTGTAAAATATTTCAGTATAATGCGGTCGATCTAATGCCCTGTCAAGGCCTTGCACAAGTAGTAAAGCAAAAAGGACTGACAGAGGACTTTGAGCCAATAAAACTTGAGATTTTGGTTCTCTAGCCAATCAGGTGAGGCTTGGGTGGGACTACCGGTAGGCAGAACCCAGAAATTATTTTCCAGATCAAAAACAAAAAGTATAATTTTGATATTTCGTGTAATGGGTTATGTTATTTGATCGTATCACCAGACTCCCTGTGTAGCAACGCATCCTCTGATTAGAGTTTACAGAACTCTTGTGGTCTTACAAAGTCATTTTTGCGGTCTGTTTACATGATAAAGGAAAAAAGAGGGCTCTGGCCAGTTTGGCTACCAAGCTATCGGCAAGGCATTGGGTAGCATATGCTAGCTAACTAGCTAAGACTTCCCATTCTGATGAGTTCAGCAATCCTACCTTGAGCGGAGAGCTGCCGCACATTGTTCACAAACTGCTCCAAGGCTGAAGCCATTATTTCCTGGGTCCAAAGTGGATGTAATTTACACTGTTTTTCATTCAAACGTCAGAAACAACTCGATCCGGACTGAGACAGGGGGCCACTCAGCCGCCACTGATGTGACGTTATCGCGAGATCGGAAGGCCAGCGCCGCCTGCAACGAGATTTACGAACCGTCATTTTGATTCTTAAAGGGCCAGTTACACAAACGACACTTCTATTAAAAATTGTCAGCACAATTTATAATTATTTCATTGTTAAGATAATGTTTGAAATTGTTCAGCGCCTCAGTTTAATACTGTGCTACAGCAATTCATTAATACCGCAGTGCAGCTTCTTAACAAAAACTATAAATTATGGAACCTTTATTTACAAAGATCTTTTCTGATGCAAGAGCTCCTGTCAAACACTTTTGAAATATCAACTAAAAGTCTCAGCAAAGACGAAAAATATCAAAGTATTCTAAAAACCTAGATAAATAACGTTTCTCTATACTATACTAAAACTTATTTTTATTCACTGGCTTTTAACACAGTTTGAGACTTTGGTCTGTTTCAGCTGTTTTATGCTTGTTTTTAGTGTTTGAGTGTTTTTTTTTTTTGTTTTTTTTTTTACTGTTGATTGTTTTATTGTTTTTGGCCCCTCATGTACAGCACTTTGTGTCAGCGGCCGCTGTTTTAAAGCGCTTTATAAATAAAGTTGATTTGACATACCAAACAAACTCAGATGTGAACCATCTTGTTTGTATAAAGCATCTTTGTGGGAAGCAGGTTCACACAGTACAGCTTGTCCTCAGCAGAATACTTCTCTTTCTGCTATTCCAAAACCAGAAGTTAATTGAATGTTTCATTCATTGTATCTCAACAATACTGTTACAGCTGCAGTGGAATGAATAGTTTTAGCTGGTGGCCAGCTGTCAGGGTTCTCTCAGTGCAGCAGATGAACGGAATGTCATTTAACCTGCCTGCTCCTGCCGCTGTTGATCCGCTAGCCTGACAGCTAGCCACCGACAGTTAGCTCAGCTGTATCGCTGAAACGCCTAGAGATGAAGTTAAGCTAACAGTAAAACACAACTCTGAACACAACAAAATCAACAATAACAACGTCAACTTTGACTGTCGAGTCTTTTGGGAACTTCTCGATTCCCATGCGGACTTTGTCGACTTTTTGTTGTCGCTATTCGGAGAGACCAGTGACCGTCCCCGCTGCACGTTCAGCCGAGGAGGACCGACGATGTTACGGTTCGGCACAACACGCCTACTCGGAAGAGGGCAAACTTTGCTCCCTGACCCGTTTAAGAGGATTTGCATAAGCATGTCGTCCTCCTCGGGTAAGAGACTGCGAGTTCTAGTTGACATGGACGGGGTTCTAGCGGACTTCGAGGGGGGTTTCCTGAAGAAGTACCGAAGCAGGTACCCGGAGGAGCCCTTCATCACTTTAGACGACAGGAGGGGCTTCTGGGTGTCGACGCAGTACGGACGGCTGAGGAGTGACTTGTGTGTGAGTGGAGTCAAAAAATGTTGATGAAAGTCATTCATAGTCAAACATCTAGCTGGATTTAGTTGCAAGTTTTCTAGGTTTCATTTTAAAGTATGTGAGGAGAGCTAAATAATCCATATGGTTCATAACCTTTGCCCTTACAGTCATTCATCCACTGTGCTGTACAAAGGTCTAAGGTCACCCTTTAGTTTGATCTTATTCTGTACAAAACATTATTGTCGTTTACAAAACAATATGTTACATGGAATTACAAAGTAAACCCCAGAGTGAACATACAGGTGCAAATATAGCAGGTAGCAACATATCCATACTGTGCAGGGTTTATTCTGCGTATTATGCTTTCATTGGAAGTGTATATAAAAGTGTTTAATGTTCATTTTTTTTTACTATGAAAAACTTGATTTCCTGAGTGATAATTTCATCTTGTGTTTTTGGAACTTGTCATATATATTAAGGAGCTGAACTAAAAGGAAAGCAGATGTCAGCTGAATTATTCCTTCAATATTATTCGTCAATATTTATCTATGTTTTAAAGCTCTGTTTATACTTTAAACCATCACTAAACTGATAAAGTTTAAACTCTGTAATGTTTTTACTAATTATGACGAAAAGGATACTTCTTTTATTAAGATGCCTCATCAGCCTAAACGTGAAAACTTGGAGATCCGTAAGGGAACATGATTATGTGACGCTGACAGTTTTAACTAGTTTCAACACATTCATTCACGTCTGTAGACATTTTTTTTTTACGAATAGCTTTTTGAGGATCATCTTTGTGCCAAAGTACTATTTTATGTCTCTCAAATTATTAATATTATCAATTTTGATAGATTTAACTAGAGATGCTCGACATTGACTTTTTGCTGATATATGCTAATATTGTTCAACACTTTGAAGGAATTTATGAAGGTTTATGTTACACACTGACTTTAAATACATACACAGTCTTATTATTAGATGAACTGTACTGATTGTTAAATGTGACTAATTTACTTGACTTGATGATTTTATATAAATAGATACATGCCTGAACAATTTCAACACATAAAGGAACGTTTGATTTCACTAGAAATAAGTAAATATTGTCTACAGGCATGGCCACAACTGGGTAGGCCCCCCCTTTTATAATGATAAAATCAAATAGGTGGAGCCACGCCTGGACTCGATCTGTTCATATTGAAGTGTTTCTGGGTTGTCCGGCCTGATTTGCCAGACAATAAACGGCCAGTCAGCAAGAGTGCTCTTGGTGTGAACTCTCTTAATTATTCCTTTCATGCATTGGTACGTTCTCCGTATGGTTTAAGCACACAATTTGGTCAACGAACACATTTAACAGTATTTTCTTACAACTTAATTTCCAATTCCATTAATAAGCAATATTACAAACCGATATTAAGGTGACATCACATATCTCCTGTCAGGGACATTATGCCTGCTTTTTGATACCCTACTGGATGCATTCCATAGGTAAAAATTGTACAAAATAAAGGGAAAAAGTGCCATATTTATTTTTAACATTTTGTCTCAAACAATAATTTGGATTATGCTCTCCCTGAAATAATTCAGTTTGATGATGTTATCAATGGCACACCTGTGAAGGTCTCTGGACCACAAGCATTTATTAACACATTTTGGTCAAATCCAGGTGTTAATTTATCAGGCTTTTATTATCAGAATAAAAACCAATACCGATATGAAGAGATTTTACATTTTTATGCTAATATTGGACCGATAATATCTGTAGGCCGATATTATCGGACATCCCTACATTTAACTAAACAGTTGTGAGCAAACCGTTTTCGGTTTTAAGTCAGCTTCGCAGATACACAGTTTCCTTCTGTTGGTTGTAACTTACATGTGTGTGTTTGTGTTTCAACGCCAGGAGAAAGCCATCAGTATCTGGGAGTCCAAAGGCTTCTTCATAGACCTGGAGCCTCTACCTGGAGGAGTGGAGGCGGTGAAAGAGATGGCCAGGATGGATGAGTAAGTCTTGAAGATGTGCTGCGCTCAGTAGATAAACAAGAAGACATTTGGTTGCTGTTGACGTAGCAGAGATGAGATACACTTTGGCCCTTTGAGCGGCGGGATTGTGCGATGTGCACGCATGCTGTGGCTCTCTGTAGAATGAGCCTGCGGAGCTTGCTCAATGGCATAAACTGCATGAATCATTCTTGTAATGGGGCGACAGTGTGCATAATTAAGTACCCAGCAGTTTGTAAGCGCAGAAGCAGTACATTTGTTCCTTTGGAGTTGCTAAAAATGTAACGTCTTGTAGTTCTGTTTCACTTGTTCATGTGGTAATGTGGTGGACACAAATCCTACTTGAGTTATTCAGGTGTAGACTGATGGGTGAGGTAGACCAGCAGGGTGCCAGCACAAGGAGGGGGAGGCAGAGACTTGCGAGACAGAATTTATTTTACTGTCAACAGGGGAGTCTGTCAGTGTTGATGTGCAAACGCCATCATGTGGGATGCTGGTTTTCACGGGAAGTTCTGTAAATAGTTGAAGCGGTGTTGCAGTGAGCTACTCTGCAGCAGGTAGTTTGGCAATCAAATTAAAATCACATCCACATTCTGCCAACTTACTTCATAAAACACTGCTGTGGAGTTATTTCAATAAATTCAACAGGTGATGTCAGAATTTATTTATTGTTTGGACTCTAGAGGGCAGCAAAAACAACTCCAAACATGAACCTGAATAAACTTAAATCATTACGTGTTGTATCTAGAATATAAGATTATATCCAACTATAACGGTCTGGTTTTCCTTCCAAATCTTTGCCATTAAAACTTCAGCCATATCTGACTTGTTTTCTTCTTGGAAAAAATCATCAAAATGTTTGTTTGTTTTTAATTGATTGATCTCCTCCTCAGCTAGAAGAACCACCTGTTCTCAACATGTTATCAGTTAAAAGAGCCGGTGTGTGTGTTGTTGGCTGGAATATAAGATAAATAAGCACTTGTTTGTAATATTTCCACTCAGCTCGTGTTGTTTCCTTTTCTGCCTGCAGCACAGATGTCTTTATTTGCACCAGCCCCATTAAACATTACAAACACTGCCCGTCTGAGAAGGTAGGCCCTTTGTCGATCAATAACCCGGAATCTTTTCCCTTGAAAATCGTTACCGTGTTGAATTTTTCCTAATTGTTCTTTTGTGTGTGTGTCTGTGTGTTTGTGCACTTTCCAGTACGCTTGGGTGGAGAAACATCTGGGCCATGACTTTCTGGATCAGGTCATCCTGACCAGAGACAAGACATTAATCGCCGGTGATATCCTCATAGATGACAAGCCTGACATTCAAGGTAGGCTTTGTGAAGGTCAGCAGTACACACAAACCAGTAAGACTAAATATTTTAATCAGATTAAAGATTATTTCAAATTCATTTATCTCTTAGATTTCTCCTTTTGTCCCACATACTTTAATCACTCAGTAAAACTGCAGTGGTATCAAACCATTCGAACTTTTAGTTTGAATGGTGACGCCCTAAAATAAAGTTTCTAATTTTTGGTTGTTTTTCACTCCTGTAACTAATCTCCACTGTTGCAGTCAGAAAAAAATACATCTTAGTATAATTGGTTTGCTGTGGTGGTGCAGAGGTTAGAGGTAAGCCTGTGATCGATAGGTCACACGTTTGAATCCCTAGATTGTTACCAAAATCTGCCTCTACCCTCATTTGCCCCACTGTGGGCTGTTGAGCAAGGTCTTTAACACCCACCCCCACCCTGACTGTTCCCTTAACTAAGACTTAGTTTTAGATAAATACATATTAACACAAAGTAATATGTTGTACACTGCTGCTCAACTCAGGTTTCATTCTAATAAGACCATATTTTTACAACCATATTGCCCAATCAGAGTCAAGTGTTCTCTTCAGTTTACAACAGTCTTTCTAAATGTTTCAATTTTTTACCAGCTGCTGATAAACCCTACAGGTTAGTGAACTATTTGGTCATTCTGTGTCAAATCCCCCCAAAAAGAAAGACATTTTAATTCGACCATCTCAGATCTGCAAAAAAAGGACGTCTGGAATGAAATCCACTGGATTGTTGCTAATCCTTTCATTTGATGAAGGGATTATTTACCTTCAAAGTTCTTTAAGAAATAATTCAAATTTGACAAAGTTCCAAATCTGGAAACCTTCCGTTCCAATTTTGTTGTTACTTTTTCAAAGTTTTATTCGGCATTTTTCTAGTTGTGGCAGCATGACACAATAAATTACATATACATCCCTAAAATTAACATTAAATAGTCAATAAAATCTTAAAACGTGGCTCTTAGTTTTTGTCTGGTTTCTTCAGTACATGCTCAGCTTATGGAACGTTTGTAGCAACGTGTTCCTTTTGTGTCGGCTGGCTTGTTTGAAACCTTGATTTTTGGTTGGTAGCTTTTGCAGTGGCAGCCCCCCATCTAAAATAATCCCCTCTTTAATGTTGGCTTTTAGTTCAAGTTCAGTTTAAGTTCAATCAGGTATTTTATCTTGTCGTGTTTCCTTGTTTTAGCTTTCAACTCAATTCTATAGTATTGGTTTTGTTTGTATGTTTACATTGTAAGGCTGTTTGGTCAGCCTTGTGGTTTTGAAACATGCTAAGGACATGATGCTCATGTGTCCCGTTCAGGCGTGGAGCACAATCCAGCGTGGGAACACATCCTGTTCACAGCCTGTCACAACAAGCACCAGTCCATCGAGTCCAGTCAGAGACGACTCCTGTCCTGGTCTGACGACTGGAGGACCATCCTGGACAGCAAAAGGCAGCGAGGACCTGAGGATGAAACCTCAGCAGCGTCCCGGTCAGCTGACGATCTAGACGGATGAGCTTGTGTTTTTACATCCAGTAGCTCGGAGAAAACATTCAGTATTTTTGCCACAAGAGGGCAGTGTGTCACCATGGGTGGATCTGTGTTGACACTCTTTCATTAAAGCTAAATGTTTGCATGGTTTGCATGCAAGCTGCTTTGATTTCACATGCAAACGTCTTTCTTTTTGTTCCTAAATGTGGACATTCGAAGCCCGTTTTATTTTTGAGACTCTGGAGTGTTTTTTCCTACAGCTTTCTCCACAAAAGGCCAGTTGCATAAAAGTGTCAATGCACTGTGATTCAACACCAGGCCGCACAACTACTCAGACACACGAACAAAAATAACCTCACGGAGTCGTAGGTGTTGGCGATTCTTGCATAAGACTGTGACCTAGACTTATGGACACACCAGTTATTTAAATGAATGAAACACCACTGTTAATGCTCAAACATCTGCAGGACAGTTTGCTCGGGCTTTATTGATTTCAAACAGATACTTTGGTGCTTTTTTTTTTATAGATGTCACCCTTCATTTTACAAAGATCTATACATCTTATTTACTTAAACACGCATGTTGCCAAAACACCACTAACTTAGATTCAAATATAAATATTATTAAAATGTATATTTTGGTTAAATTTTGAAGTTTTCCTATTGAACCCTCCTGCTGCCCTTGGGTCTAAATGACCTACAACAGATATTTATTTTATTTATTTTTATTCATTTCATTTTAAAAACAAAACAAATACTATACATATAACAAATAATAAAAATCAAATAAAATGAAAGGTAGCAGAAAGAAGAAAAAAATCTTATATCTGCCCCTTTTTTAAAAAAAAAAACAATATAAGAAGTAAATTCAAACAAATCTGATCCGTAAATAACAAAACACACATAAAATTTTTAACCAAACCTCAACTACTCCTCAAACAACAGTTCTTATGAATGCACACTATACAAATTCATATTTTATCTCACTACTTTGTAAAAGTAGTTTATGGAAATGACTTGGCTTATTTATAGATGTCATGTCTTATTAGACTTACTGAGTTAATTTTGAGAGACGTTTTTACAGTTTACATACACATGTCACAACTGGTTAAACTGCCTGTGACATGCCTATCCTTCAAATACAAAAAGTCAAAGAAAAAAGTCTTTATACTTAGGAAAATTGGCATAGTTCAGATTATTTTACCCATTTTGTCCCATAAATGCCATATTTTCTTTTGAATTTGGCTCAGCCAAAGTGAAACAGGACGTGACATCAAAGGGGAAATCGTTAACAAAATAAACTCTGGTTTTTGTTTATTAAAACAAAATTATTTGAACTTTAACTCTTCTTCATCTCTTTGATAGCGACTCAAAATAATCTAAAGAAACATCTGATTTTTTTCTACAGTCTGTGTCGTTGGCTTTTGTTACAACACTCGCATGCAGACATTCCCCTTTGACATCACTTCCTGTTTCTTCACATGCAAATATCTCAACTGTTCATCTCAGCAGCATGACATTTCATTTGCAATAGGTTATCAATGTTTTCTTTCCAAAAATGCATTCATGTTTATTACAAACATTTGATGTCACAGACACTTTAAAGTTTAACAGATGTACAATTCGAGACCTATCCTGAGATATTAAATTGTATTTATTTTAACATGTCAGTTTCAGACTAAACAAGGTTTATACAAGTTTTACAATTTTTTTTTTTTTTTGTCATTTTTACGACAAAATTACCAAAATGTGTTTTGCCAGTGGATTTTAGCAGGTTTTCAAAGCAACATTTTTTTGAGTTAATTTCTGTATTTCATGATCACACCTTCAGTGTGGAGAAGCTAATGCAGCCGTGGTTCACTCTGGTGAACTTCTTTTTTTTTGTTGTTTGTTTGTTTTGTTGTTTTTATTCTGCTTTTGAACTTGTCCTGAAAATGTTCTCAGTGCTTAAACGGTTGTTTTGTGCCCGTTTTAATGTGCAAAGTAAAAAAAAATATGTCCCTGAATGCTGTTATTTTCACAATAATTAAACAGCAATAAAAAAAAAAAGGAAAGTATTTTTTTAATTAGTAAGTTGTGTTGTTTTTATGCTTTATTGAGTGAGATTTTCACTGTAAAACCAACCAGATAAAATCAAGTCATGAGAAATGTTTGGAAACTTGCCCACCCTCAGGGTTTGGACATTTGGACACGGGCAGGGAGCGATCTGAACATGAAAATGCCTCTTCTACTGACCCTCCGCTGGAGGTAACAAACATCTGAGCACATGCATTTTATTTGTTTTTGAAGAGGAAAAAACTGCGGACTAGAACAAATACACAGATTGAGTGTGTTGGGCTATTGAGCATAAATGACAATGTAGCAATGAATGAATTAAAAGGGAGAAAACTTCCTTCAGACACACAAAAGAAGTCATGAAATGTTTGTTTATAAAGTCACTTCTACCCACTTAAAGTCCTGCAAAAATACTCATAATAAATGGCTCAGTCTGTATCAAAGCAACCTGCTTGAAACTTACGTCTATCACAGAGTTTAAGACAAGCTGTTCCACCATCATTAGGCTGACACACACGTACACACATCAGTCGTTGGGCAGTAATGACACAAAGCCAGAAAAGAGCAGGACTAGATTATTCTGAAGCTACAAACTTGCAGATTTAAGTCTCTTTTCCCCCTAAAACATATTTGCATCTTGTTTGTGACCTGGCGCTTTTCCAACAGTAGTTCACGGGTCAAAAATCAGCTTTTTTACATTAATAAAGTAACAGAACAATTAGAAAATTATATTAATCCTTTAGGGTATATTGTGTTTTCTGTATTTTACAGGGTTCCAAATGAAATGGCATGAATGATTCAGTGGACAGAACAAAGAACAAAACATTTGCTTATCAGGTGTACCTGTAATAAAAAGTAAATAAACATGTGTACACACTAGAAAGGGGCATGTGTGCCAGGCTTCCTGAGGAGTTTCGTCATTGCTGGTCAAATGTGTGCCAAATGAGGAAATCCCAGCAGAGCTATAAAACTGAACTGGACTAAACAAGAATTTCTCCATTGGGAGTGTACTTGTACTGGATCTACACCAGTACAGCTTGTATTGTTTGTGTAGCTGAGATATGTGATATGCAAAATGTGCCCCTGAGGGATTTATGGGGTCAGCAGTCATGGTCACTGTTAAAACTGCTGTAATATTTAAATAAAGTAGACTTTAATGACTGTTAGGCATGTGCAGCTGATGGTGAAATATTTCCCTGTTAAAACTGCTGAAAGGAACATGCAACAGTGTGTTTATGCATGTGCCTTTCTATTATAAGTCCAATCCAGTACAGGACCAAAACATTTCTTTTATTATAGGATGAATACTTGTTTTTTTTCCTTATTAAAGCCCTACATCAACATCCCCTTCCATATTCCACACTTTATCAAAAGTAGTGGATAAACTGAGATTATTGTTCTAGTATCAATGTAGACACATACAAGAATTTAGGGCAAATTAGAGTAACAATGTGAAAGTATATTGGGAAAATTATATTATTTTAATGATCTACGTATCTGTTTTTAATCCCCCATGCGTTTTTAAATTTAGCTTCTTTTTTTTTAAGTATTCTGAGAATTTTGACTTAAATATATTTGTTCAAAACTGACATTGCTTCCTGGTTAGTTTGACATTTTGGAACAAATCCATACAAAGACTTTCTTAACTCATTTCCAAACCTTATAAAAGTCTAACTTAGTTCCTATACCTAACCAGGTAGTTTTGTTTCTTAATCCTAATTAAAATATTGTAAAGTCCAAACCAAGCAAAAACAACAACATCCGAAACATAAACCAAAATCAACAATATTTTTTTTTTAAGTAGACTCGCAGGAGAATACTAAAAACAACTCAATAAAAGTAAAAATATGTTAACAAAATTCTTGTGCTAAACAAATGAAATAATTATTGAATAGTGACTAAAAGGAGGAAAAAACATTAGAGGTTTCTTTACATATTTCGTAGCATTGTTTGTGGGTTTACAGTATGGGTCCCTGGCCAGAAGCTAATTCTGTTTGGGGGGCCTTGGCATGGAAAAGTTTGGGAACCTCTGAAAGGACAGATTAGCTTTGTAGAGATATCCTGAATGAATATGTGTGTGTGAATGGGTCAATGAGGCACAGATTGGGTTATAGAGCACTTTGGGTATCCTGGTTAGATAGAAAGGTGTTATATAAATATAGTCCATTTATAAAGACTTCCTGAATTGTTAATGTGGTCAACATGTTTGAAGGGAAGTTGATTAAAGTACATCTTGTGTTTATGAAAGATTAAGCAAAGCCTTTGTTACATTCATTTCTAAATTACACCGGTCATTTATCAACCAACTTGTGTTTATGTTTTGCAAATAAAAGTCATTAATAAAACAGTGTTAGGGAGGTTTCAAGCACATAATACAAACATTAAATAAATGTATAGCTCATTGTAATAATCTTAGGTTATCCCATTAGCTGGCCTTATTAGTATCCTGAACGTCTTCATGACATGAAAAGCTCCAGTCTGTGAAACGTCACAGAAGCTCCACTGTCTGATTTAGTAATTAATGTGTTTTTGCCAATGTTAGTTTTCCAAACAGTCTGTTGGTCTGTTTTCTCCTCATCTGCCAGTCAACAGCCCAATTTCCATCCATCTCCGAGCAGAAACAGGACACGGTGTTTTGCTGAGCTGGTGTTATGGGAGGAAGTCAAACACAGTAATTACTATAAAAACACAGCTGCTCTCAATAAGCATCAGAAAAACGTAGCAAGGATGGTTTTATGAATGTTTTGGTTTTCGCATCTAAACAAATCATGGTTCTTTTAGAAAAATTCAGTAGAAGCACACAAAGCCATGCACAAGCTAAACACAAGGGACTAATGAAATGCTCCCTAATTAACTAGTCAGCTGGAAAATGGTTGTTGAATGACAGATGAACTTAAAAAAAGATGCACAAAACTTACTGTGATCAAGAAGTATCTTGATATAAATACTGTAGAATACAGGCATGGACAATAGAACTGTTTCTTCTCAATGACAAGGTTGCAGGATCAAATCCCAGCCATGGACCTTGCCATGTTGTCTCTGTGTACGCATGGGTTTTCTCCAGGTACTCTAGTTACCTCCAACAGACCAAAAAACCTGCATGTTTGAATAAAACTCTAAATCTGGTAGTGTCAAACTCATTTTCATTGAGGGCCACATGAGTATTATGGTTGCCCTCACAGCAACTTCAAAGTTTCATGTTTAACTTTGAACACAAAACGTCATGTTCCTCATCTTATTGTTACAGCTGAGCACCGTTAACCAGAGGTATATTAAGTACTAGAAAGAAATAACATAAGTAAAAGTAATAATATATTGTAACAGAAAATGACTTTGGTAAATCTGAATTTCATTAATAAGAAATGGACTTGGGTAAAAGTTATAAAACTGCTCTCAATAATCAGGAAAGTAAAAGTACTTTTATACACATTCTAAGAAATGAAGTGTTGAATTTCCTTAACCGAACTAGTTCCACTAAACCCAGTTGAGCAAATTGAGTAATGTACACATTTAAAAAAAAAGAAAAAGAGTAAATTACTTTACATTCACTCAACTAAGTGTTGTGGAACCTGTTGACCTAACTTGGTTAAGTAAATTCAACACATCATTTTTAGAGGCATACACAACTGCTTTTATGATGAGTTCAGTCATGTCTAAATTTGTATCTTGTAACTAATGTTAAATTTTAAAGTAAAAGTATTATTTTTAGGTTTTTAATGTAACAAAAGTAAAAAAGTTACAATACAAAATACTTGGTAAAATCCTTGTACACATCCTCAAAAACAAATTACTTAAAAACTGTAACTAAATAAATGTACTCAGTTACTATACACTTTTATCGTTGACAAACAATAACTGAGCTGTACATAGTATTTCAAGCATAGAAACAACATTTTTAACATGTCGTCCTATAAACACTAAAGAGTACTATGTGTACGATTGACTAAATATGAAATAAATGTTAAAGAAATACTATTAAAGTAAAAAGAGAAATTTACTGACTGTTGAGTTGTGGTGAGTAGCTGCCATCTAGAATTCTGAGTTGGAGTGCAGTTTCAAAAAAGGAAATTACCATTGGAGGGGACATACCAGTTAAAATTTGTAAGTGATAAATTCCCACTTCCCAGTACAACTGGGCTGCAGTAAATGTGGTCCACAGTGAATTTTACCGGCTGGTTTTGAACATTATGCACCTCCACCCAGTTGTTGGATGCCATCATTTTGTGGGTAAAATAATCAACATGCATTATGGGAAATGTAGTTTATGGTCATTGCTGGCTTTAATGCAGCATGATTGTATTTTAAGACATATATCTTTAAAGTACTTCTGGCCCCATAAACCCTGATTCAGATGATCAACAGGCTTTTGTTGAACTGCAATCAGTTACCAATTGAAATCAGCTGTGTTAAAGCAGGGAAACATCTAACACATGCAGGGCAGTGTGCCTTGAGGACCAGGGTTGAAAAACACTGTACTGGATTATGGACATGTTGAATCAAATATAACAAATGGGACAACTTTACTATAATTTAGTTGTTTTTCTGATCTTTTACGGAGTGAAAACAGCCGCTAAGCCCTAAACTATTGTAATAGCAATTTTCATTCCCACTAAAATGGTCAAAAGGAAAGCTCAAGTACTGTTTTTTTAGTATTGCAGAATTATTTACCAATAAACATTTATTTTTTATTACAGGCTAATGCAAGAATGTGTGGACATTTGTTCTCAATTTATACAACATTGGAAGCCCAAACCTCTGGGTTACCTGGCTTTTAAATACTTTTTGTCCATTAGTGATGAACATTTGATTAGAGGCAAACAACCTCAAATGGACCACTTTTTTCACTCTAATGTAACGGTTACCCAACTTTCTATCTTCTGGCCTATGAAATAATGTTAGCATATAAAAAAGAAACATAGGGAGGCCTAGTAGAAAAAGTTTGGGAACCAATGGGCTAACCAGTCAGATATTGAGAAGTAGAAGTTGTGGAGAGTCAAGTCTTTATTGGTGGAAGCACTCGGGGCTATAACCCTTAGAGTGGCTCCTTTAGATCCAGGGAACAATCTTAGAGACCTCCGTTCAGGAGAGTGTAGTCTCATCAACACCCAGGATGCTCGATCCTCAGCCGACTAGTCGATGTGCTGTCACTTTGTGGGAAGTTTGTTTTCACACACACCTTCCACTGTCCAACGAGACACTCGGTGCAGAGCTCCTGGAAAACCCCTCCTGTTGCAGTAAACGTCACAACCGGTGGTTTCTTCTAACTGGAGTCTCCACTCCGATATCTGCTGTAACGTGGGCCACAAATCGATCACGTTTAAAGCAACACACTTTTCGGCAGATGGAATACTTTGTGCACAACGTCTGTGTGATCTCAATTCAGAAGATTTTGGTAAATTGACTATCTTTATAAGTGTCTGATTGTGGGTAAAACAGTTGGCTTCTTGAGATGGAGTAACTAAAGCAAAATGCCATAATTCATCATTGTCTTCAAACTTGCCTTCTAACTAGTCATGCAATACTTTTGCCTGCTGAATGGGGTGAAAAGTTTGGCCCGGGCTTTGAGACATAAAGGGGAGGGTGACATGAGGCTGAGAGAAAAATGATGCCATAATTGTCATTTAACTGCATCAAGGAGAGTGAATTCTGCAGGTTCAGATGGAACATAGAGGCCTTGAAATACTGTGCAGAACCCTCAAAGCTTTTAGGCCTCTAGTAGAAAATAAGGCTTGAATTAAATTGAAACCACCTATTTGGATTATAAAGGCAAAGGTGTGTGTTTGTGCAAAATGAACCAGAACTTTGATGCTATTTTTTGCAGCCACCGCCAGGAGTTTTCCACCCTTTGTTTTTACACAAAAGGGAGAGTAGCTATTTAACAAAGCAGGAAGTGTTGCAATATTGTGACCCAGACAACAGCTTAAAGGGTAGAAAATTTACTAATAAAGTTTTTTCTTCTTTTTTAACAAGGCAACTATCTATTATAACCCAACTTCTTCTTCTAAGCCAACTAGATTTTTGGCAGAGAATCAAATAATTGGATTTTTTAAATTAGGTTGATGGTTTTGTTGTTTTTCCTTCCTGTTTTTCTTTTTAGCATAAAGCTGTTATTTCTCAAAATGAAACCAGTGCAGAAATATAGAATGGCATTCTAAAAGCGTAATTTTCGTCTACTCAAGTGAATTCATCACAAGCTTCAAACCATCTTTAATTGGAATTCATCTGTTTTTGAAAAGATAATTTACTTCCAAGAAATGCCTAGCAAAAAAGAAAAAGATTGAGCTCTGGGAAACTAGGTTGGTATTGATGTGATGTGAAATGCAGAGGCTATAATTTTACTTTTCTGCATGCAAATGAAGAAGAGTACGTACTGTCAGTCTGTTAGCTAAGGTCCCTGTAGTGTACCAGTGGCAGTAAATCATTTCCCAGATGTTCTGCCATAATAGGAAGAACAAAGTGAGCTGTGCTTTTTTACTTCTGACTTTGTGTACTTTCAAATACAAACTGCTTATGTGTGGAAAATGCGAAGGAAAAGCAGGTACATTTCCACAGCAATGTTGAACCTTGTTGTTTCATTACTTTATAAATCTTCACTAAAATTGTTGTTATTGTGTTGATGCCTCAAGAGGGAAAAATCTATCTTTAGAACTGTTTCATTTCCAGGTACTGGACTTAGCTGGAAAAAAATTTCAAATTAGCTCAGGTTGTACTCAACTATGCTCATTTAATCAAGTTAGCCTTCCATTCCATCCATCCATCCATTATCTATACCTGCTTATTCCTTTCAGGGTCACGGGGGTCACTGGTGCCCATATCCAGCTGTCACAGTGTGAGGGGCGGGGTATAACCTGGACAGGTTGCAAGTCCATCACAGCCAAGTTAGCCTTTTGTTTTGTATTTAACTTTCCTCATGGTTGTAATACACTGCTTTTCTCATTACGTTTGGCATCTCTTTGCCAAAAATGTGGACAGCACAAGGTAAACCCAATTATTGCACACTTACTGTAAATCATATCAACTTCATTTCACTTCTCAAATATCACGGTGTTTGTCCCCTATATGATATATTTAACTGATATTTTTTATCTAAACTATCAATGTTATATAAAAGGTAAATCAGGAAAATTAACAAGGCTGCACAAACGTTCGTGTACCACTATATGTACATTTCTCTCTTTTTTTAATCTTTTTATGGATTATTTGATTTTATTTATTTATGTTTTGCTGACAACTGGGACCCCAGTATCTATCTTTCATTCCTCATGTAGTAATAATTTGCAATGGATAAAAAATCTGTGTTAACATGCGTTCAAAAAATATTGCTGTTAAGCATCGGCTGGTTTAATGCAATAATAACACGTCAACATGCCCAGCATTAGTAAAGAATAATGTAAAAACAGCTCTTTGTCTTTAAGTATCTATTATCTGTGCATCAAAACAGGATATTTCTAAAATCCTAAGCCCAATGATTCAGCTAAAATGACCCGCGGAGCATTTAATGTGTAACGGACGTCTGCTCACTTTGGCACTCCTGTAGTTCAATAGTTGCTGTCCCACGTTATCTTCAATATTCCCTCTGTAACAAATCTGTTTGATGTTTAATCCTCACCTCATTATCATTTTTTTGAGCCGCGTACGGCACCGTTGATCTTCCTGGCTCTACCTCAGAGGCAGGCTGTCTTCTACCTCCGCGTTTTTTTCTGAATGATCCGAGAAGGACAGAACATGCGTCAATCCCGGACTGAGCTGTTTTATAAAAGAGGCAGTGTAACATAAGACTTAGTAAAAATGAAAAATGAATTAATTACTCCCTTGTGATAAAACCCTGAACAGTAGTTTTGTTAAGGTTCCATAGAGGGCAGGAAAAAACACTCTGGACTTCAGGCAGGGGGGAAGTCTGCCTCGACAGACTGAGTCTATGAGAAGACCCAAATAAACACAGATCGTCAGAGTCAAGGGTGGCGTGTTTGAGAGTTCGGTCAGAGGCACAAGGAAAACAGCAGGGGACTGAACTCTCAGTATTTCTTTTTCCTCAGAACATATCGGAGTTCTGGCACAAACTCAGATGATTGTAGTGAGGTCGGGCTGAGAACAGGAGAGTGCTGGTCCTCATGTTTCACAGTTGGGAACATTGGTAAATATAAATAGTAGAAAAACTTTAAAAGATGTCAAAAAGCCAGTCCAGTCATGTAAAGTCTAACTTTCTGTGACCTAATAATTTTTTTTGTTGTTTTTTTAGTAAAGGATGTTGGAGCAGTACTGCTCCACAGAAGGCTTGGTTATCACACTAATCGTCTAACGAACATCTCATTATGTAGACCACCTAATTCAAGATGGCCACCACAGCCAACTGACATGTCTTTAGCAAAACCGTTAGTTGCTTTAAAAGTATACTTTGGACTTTTTGAAAGTTGACAGCAGTCTAAAGAATAATAATTAAAAAAGAATTTCAAAAAACAAAACTGGACGTCCACTCTGAGCTTCAGAATAAAAGTTGTTTTGTTTTCAACTTTTTTTTATTATTATTACTGCTCATGCCCTAGATGATTGAGAAACTTTACCAGCAGTCTAAACAATCTTTGGAGAATCAAAGAAATTCTCAAAGGGGAGTTAAGCTCATTTTGTTGGAATCAGACCCAGGAATGTAGACAAAACACAAGGAACTCAAAGAAAATTTAGGTTGTTATTATTATTATTATTTTTTTTTTAACTTTTTTCAAATGTTTTCTTCAACAGCGGCAGCAAAAACTACAAAACAACAAAGATGGAGGAGACGTGGACATGGCACACACACACAATGCTAGACTGAAGGAGAAATGAAAGTTGAGTCATTTAATGAATGGGGCTGATGAGTAGAGTCGAGACACCTGCACAAAATGACAACTTGGAACAGGTGAGAGCAGGAGGTGCCGGAGCGGAGGAGCAGAAACTGATGAAGGAAATATGAACTGATGACACAGGAGACACTGAAAATAATAAAACCATAGAAAACAATAACGTGGGAAATGAATTTAAAAGTAACAACAGGGTTTTGCTGGTTTCAATTCCCAGCAACAAGAGAAGGTGAGGATATTTGGTCTAGTATTATAATACATGTGTAAACTTGCATAGGCCTGGCATAGTTATCACAGCACTTTGGTTTTTTTGTGTGTGTGTGTGTTTGTGCATTTTAATTTATAAGGAGACACATAAAATCACATTAATGAGGATCTTTTGGAAACAGCGTGTATAAAGATTATTGTGTAAAAACTGTGTTTTTATGTAAATAGGACCTGAAATAGTTCTGACTGCTGGTAAAACACAACCAGTTAACACCAAACTTCACAGAACCCCACCTAAAATAATCTGAACTATTTTGGTAAAGCTCTTTTTGAGCAAGAAAACAAAATGATGAAGTTGAGCACCCATATAGAGATCTGACTGTGAACATTAGAAGTGGTGGAAAGAGACAGAACACTGTGAGAAGAGGTGGTGATTGAATGTCCACAGATTATATCTTATAGTTGCAAATCTGCAGGGTATTTGCAGTGTAGAGTGCAAACACATTCATCTGTCGAGGCAGTAGGATCTGAGTCAATGACTCAAATAAACTGAGCGAACTGATGAAAAACTGTGGGCAGAAGTTGCTGAACATAAAAGAGAAAACGGCACACTCCACGACTGAAACATTAGTCAGAGGGCTCTTCAATAGCAATCAGCACAAGAGGTTAGTCCTGACAATTACAGTATCTTTACATAATGAACTTTCATTACAATTCAGTTGTTTTGGTAAAAGCATTTTCCTGCTAAATGATTTTTTTGCTGTGGCATAATTTTCCTTCGTGGAGTCATTATTTCAGTCCAATTGACTCCAGCACATTGGCTGCAGCACAACTCAACAGGCTCTTGTCTGTTTTCAAGCTTAGCTTTCATCATGTGGTCAATTTTCAAGCCCCACGCTCCAAGGCAGGAAAGTTTTACGCTGAAAACAACCGGATAAATAATGAAATAGGCGGAGAGGCAGCGAAGTGCATTGGTGTGAAGGACTGACGCAGGCAAACACATTGCGTGTCCACATCTTAGTGTGCATTTCTTTTTGTGTGTGTGTGGCTAAAGAGAAGAAACACTATATGTGTGCACAGATTGGCCCAGAAAGCCCGTCTCGACTGTGTGATTGTGTTTGGATGAAAGCAGCAGGAAGGAGGAGGAAGAGATGCTGCTGCTAATTCTGAATCTCCCTGAAATGAGGGGGAAAAAATAGGTTAAAATTAGAGGCGAGAGTAAATATTTAAATAGAAATGATTACAACAAGAGCTGCTTTTTTGTTTTAGCCAGAATGAATCACGCCTGACTAGCCAATATAAAAAGGCCCATGAAAAGTGGGAGGAATTTCATGGGGATGTCCAGAGAGACAGAGAGTGAGTGTGTGAGTGTGTGTGTGTGTGTGTGTGTGTGTGTGTGTGTGTACCAAAATAGCAACTGCTTCTAATTGTTGTATCAGATGGTTTCTGCTGCTTATTGTTAGTATTTTTTAAAGTTTTAAGTTTTTTAGTTTTAAACTGTACATACACAGAAATCATATTCTTTTTTACTATTACCATTACTTCCTCTTTTAAGTTGCCTCACAAGACAAGTCAATCCAATCAATCATAATTAGGGCAAACTCCGCCTTCAAAACATGTACTGCAGAGACCCCTACTTGGATAAATCTAATGACACAGAAAATATATATATACACACACGATGTGTATGTATATATATATATATATATAAATATATATATCCTCCTGGTGGCTCCATTATGAGCAGAAACGTTTAGTTTTGGAAAAAACAAAAAATGTTAGAGCTAAAATCTTGTTTTCAAAAAAAACAGCATCACTGAAGAAATTTATTGGGTTTTGTTTACTTGCTGATTTTTAAAAGCACCACATATTCTGTAGTTTTTCTTAGGTGAATAATAATATATATTTTTTATAAACTATTGTGTGATTAGTTTTGTGATTAAATTGATGATTTTGTACAGACTGGTCTGGGTGGCTATTAAATATGGTTACACAGGGCAGGAGGTACTGTTAAGTTTAGAAACCTGGAAACACTCCAACACATAATGAAAATGTTGATTTTTAGGGAAGGAAAGGAATTATGTCAGAATGACTCCAGCTCTAGTCTGCCCCTTTTGCTGTAATGAAAATAGGCAGTCAGGTCCTGAAGAAAATAATATAAGGAATATTCTTCCTGAATGAGAGAAAAGCATTAAACTTGTATTTCAGTCCAGCGCTGCATTGTGTTGTCGTACAATCTTTTTTCCTCATATTTAACCATGCAAACATTAGTGTACTTTCTATCTGTGAACACTTTCTTAAAGTAATGATGGCCACTCATTTTTCTTTACTTAGCTGCTTTTTTTTTTTTACCATAATACAAATTCTAACAGTATATTCAGTTGGACTGTCAGTTGTGTACTGCATCCACCTTCTGCACAACACAACTGATGGTCCCAACCCATTTTATAAGGCAAGAAATTAAACCTTAT